>OY776663.1:10605000-10942783 GCA_963675795.1 Crossocerus cetratus
AGCTGGGCTCTTTCTCGAGTCTGATTCGTGATACAAATTTTGTACCAAACGAGAATATCACGAGTGAGATTCGTGAAATGAGAATGGGACAAACGTAAAGATCCTCTGTCAGACTCGTGCAACTGTTCTCAAAGTACCTCTCTGGCCTGTTTTTGTCCCCGATCGCTTGGACCCGAATTTCATCGAGCTAAAGCTAAATGGTACGGTAAGGGAAGGGGTTAATCCACTGGACTTAATAATCTAGATTCTAGAAGAAGTATTGTTTATCCAAGGCTCAATTTCCAGCCCTGTTAATGGCTGAGTCCAGTCATCAAACATCTGACACTTGTTGCCTGGGGGGATAATCTAGCTAAGAATCGTACGCGGAGAATCTGGATATATAGAGGCACTAGAAAGTGCCGCAATGTCAAAGCTAGTGAAAGGGGACGAAATGGGATGGGAAGAAGGTTGACGATGGCTCTTGGCTCGACAGCTGATACGGATTTCCGAGGACTGTTTTCACTTGAAAGAACCAGTGCATTGAGTCGAGTTGGCAAGAGTACGCGTGCCACGACTTACGCTTGCAGAAACCATTGTAGAAGCAAAAATGATCATGATCCACAAAGTATTTGGGCGCAACTTTTCGCATCAGATACTTGGTGAAGTTTCATTGTTTACACATCGGACTATTGAGCCGACTCCAACGGAGATATAGATATGTATTATCCTGATAGATGGTGTTTGGCGAGCGAAGGATACTAATTAAGAGTTGTGGAGAACACCGCCGCGCCGCGCCGCTTGACATACATAAAGTCGGAGTCGGGAATCGAGTTTGTCCTCGCTAGAGGTATGAGCGCACTTTCTAGACGGGTTGTACCATCGGATTCCATAAATGGAAACTTGGAGGAAAATAGCGCAAGTCCTCGCACGATATAAAGCATCCTGGCCGAAGACCGAATGGAACAACCAAGCGACGGAGAAGAGATAAACTCGCCGGGTCTACACATGTCTATGTATATCACATACATCTCTACGTACACGTTGTACATACATATATGTATAGCTAGAGAAAGGCTTCAACCGTTACTTGCATCTTTCCTCGCTGGAGTCTCCCTACCTTCCAGCCTACCTCTTATATAAGTTGGCCGAGAACAATCGAATCGATTGACTCTTGCTCCCGCCCTCTTTCAATCTCGCGATAAACTCAAGACGCCGAGAATTCTAAGCGGTTTCGGAGGAAAGGGAGATCGCCGTCTGTTACCGACAGCCGAGTTATCCGCCAATATCAAATCGACGAGAAGTCTACGTGCTTTCGCATTTCCGTCTCTTGTTATGCAAGTAGCATGTGAAATAGCCAGTAAATTGTAGATAGTTCAGAATGGGCCTCGGCCCCCCCCCCCCCCCCCCCCTCATCGTTCCCTTCTCAACCGTACCATTTATCTACAAGAACAGTCTCCCCTTTATCTTTACGATCTGCCTGAAATAGTGAATCTCGCGAGATCAAGTGCTAAGTGGTAAATATTAAGTACCGGTCGCGCGGGCGCGTTCAACTCGAGGGAGCTGATCGGTAGAAGTAGAAAAAGTGTTGCGATGAAATTTCAGACCAAGCGCCTAGTCAAGCAGTAGATAAACCTCTCGTTGGTTATAGTGGCGATTAATCCGGGTGGCCGATGCAGCCGCCTTGTCGGAGAATTATGACAGGAAAAGCTGGGAGATTCTTGGGGGAGAAGCGGCTGCAGGGGCAGGGCCTAAAAACGAAAATAGATGTTGAACCAGTGCCAAGCTTTAGCGGTGCGCTTGCCCGTGGAGAAACCTTCGTAAATAAAGCGGCGCGTGCGGCCCTTCATCCGACCAAACAAACAAGCGGCAACCTTTCAAATACCTGATCCACTTCACTCCATTCCACCCCATAGAAACCGAAAGACCTCCGCCTCTCTACATATATGTAGAGCAGCTAGACAACAACTCCCCTCGCGGAAGCTTGATCGAGTAATCAGCCCAAATTCGTCGCGAGTTCAGCTACCTTTGGTCATCGCGCAAAAGAAATGCTACTCTTGCCGTCCCTGCGCTAGTTTGTGTCCTGGAATATTTCTGTTCAACAAAATACACATACGCGGATATCCCAGCACTCGTTGACCTAATGAAACATTCTCTCCACGTGAAATTACACTGAATTCGTTAATAAAATATTGATCTTTTCTTTGCGGAAGATTGACGCACACGCGAGACCATATCAGCGGTGTGTCTTTCTCGGATATTTATGGGAGTATGGCCGAGCCCACTGGTATACAACTTATGCGGAGAGTAGCGCGGGCAGGGCCCCGCAGAATTGCAGATAGAGGACGAAAAGACATTACATACTACCGCCACGCACGACATATGTCGTGACGTTTACACCAGCGGGTGGGGTGGCCACCGGCACCCCCTATGACCACCGCCGTATGCCCACCCCCTCCCGCCCCTCCTTCTATCTCTACGACCCTCTTTCATTTCACATTTAATAGCAGAAAATGCAGTCAACCCAGACCAATAACTCCCATTCCCCATCCATGTTCCTTCCACCCCCACGTTTCGAGGCAAATTTCCCTTTCTGCTCGGCTGTCTATCATTTAGGATGGCGGTGATTGTATTCTGAGATATGAGCTTCTATTGCCAGAGGTGGATTTATTAGAAACCCGAGATATAAGCAATGACAAAGTTGTTTCTCAATTTTGTGGAGAATGTAGGAACGCTTACTTGGATCTGTTGTCCTGCCCTGCCCTGCAGACATCCCGCCCTTTCGTTTTCCCGAAATAGCCCTCCGAGAAGCTTGCTACTGTTTTGCTTTCGCACTCCCGGAATGAGTGCGACTCCGTACGTACTGGAACTGGCGACGACTTCCACCCTTTGCGATAGTTGGCGCAATTTTTCCCTGTCATGCCTGTTCCCTCGTGTCGTCCTGTTCAGTTTATGGCGACGTGTATTTACAGGCTGATTCCACTTGCCTTTGAATCGCTAATGATTCAAATTGGATAAATTGGATAAATTGATACCAAAGAATTGAAATTTAATAAGCTCGTATGAAATCGTGTTGAAAAGTTGGGTCAAAATAATTCAACTTTTATGATTTTATACAAAAAATGATAAGTTTGACAAGTTGGTACCAAATAATTGATTCGAAATTTAATAATTTAAACCACTAATGATAGATACAGGCCGTTGAAAATGTAATAATTATACAATGTTCAGCAATTTTAGTAAAAAGGGGGCTTTACCGAGTATTTTCCAGGCACCAAAATTTACTTATACGATATCAAATTGTAAGAATAATTGAAATAATTGGAACTGAGGTAGGAAAGGGATGATTAAAAGGAAAATGGACAAGACCTACCTTGTGTGTTACTTACATGTCGGTCCAATATCGGTCTCTCTGCGTCTCTGCGTGTACTCTTCTCTTATCATCGGTCGTCGACACAGCATCGCAGCCGATGTCGTCGGGGGTGCGGGCGGGGGTAAGGGTTTCAAGTCGACAGTGGTGGTCGTAGTGAGTGTGTTGCGCCCGACTCTTTTTAATACTCGATAAGTGGACGGATCCACGTTGCGCGCCGTGACATTGTCTGACAGTTCTCTTCTGCTCCGTTGTATTCTCATCTGGGTTCTGGTTTGAGTGGAGAGAGTGGGAGGGAGTTTCACCGGTGGTCCCTCTCGCACTTTGGCCGGTCTCAACGACCGCACCGTTCAGCACCGGGGGGAAACCGTGAGACGTTTGTTGGTGCGGTGGAGGGTGGCGGGTGGAGGGTGGAGGCAGCCAGCAGCCAGCAGAGCACGCGAAACACTAGATAGGTAGGATCGTATGGGCGCTGCTGGTACGCGAGAAGGGTTCCATCAAACAGAGGGATAGAGACCGAGGCAGATATGTGGAGCGAGGGCGGGTAGGTGGGGATGAGGAGAAGGGATATTTCTGCGAGAAGAATAGGCCCCACGAAGCACGATGCGCCAAGTTGGATCTATAATGAAGTGCGCGCATCCCTTTCCCAAGTATTATATCTCCATTGCGAGCACCGCAAAATTATGGTGTAAATAGAAGAAATCATGAGCCAAGTGTAAATTGACTGGAAATCAATATCTATGTACATACACAGCACGGCTGAGTGAGACGGAAGGGTGGGTGGGGTAGTTGGTGGTTAGAAGGGGAAGTTGTGGGCTGAAGGCGAAAGACCGGAAGAGCCGGAGTCTCGGAGACTGACGATGCTTTTGGTATCATGTTTACCCAGAATCGTATCCGACATCGCTTACGGCTTGATCAAAACTCGTGGTGTAGGGTGGGATAAGGGAAAGGATTGGTGGGTGGATTGTCGAAGGAGAAAGAGGGAAAGAACGAGAGGGGGTGCGGGAGTGCGGGAGTGGCGGTGCAGAGCAGGGAGCTGACGCGGCGCGACACGGCGCGACACGGCGAAAGGATGGAAAGGGTGAAAAGGCCCGCTCCGGTTCCTTCCTCCGGTTTAGTATCTCAACACTTACACTACACTCACGCACTCACGCACTCGGTTGGTGGCAGCCCCGAGCAGCCTAAGCTGACAATGAGTCGCGTTGGCTGGGCTGGCCTGGCTGGCTGCTGGTGCGATTGCGTCTGCAACTGCGACTCTACGATAACAACAGCCTCGAACCTCTACTACTCTACTACTCTACCACCTACCATCTTCTCTAAACACAACCACCACGCGACTCTAGAGCTACGTATACAACCCCTTGTAGATATAGCGGTTACCACCAGTTTCCATTCATAACATTCATTCTCATTTAATGACGATCAAACCGCTTTACAGGATATTGGGATGCTTCAGTTATGAGCCCCATACTCCATTAAAAGAGGCATAGTTTATATGTATGTATAGGGTATAGTGTCATTTACTTGCCTTTGAATCGCTAATGGTGGATATAGGTCGAAAATTGGAAATGTTGGTATCAAATAATAGAAATTGAATGAGTTGGTACCAAATCATATAAGTTGCAAAGTTGCGCCAAATAATCCAACTTTTATTATTTGGTACCAAAAATAATACAAGTTCGATGAGTTGGTATCGAGTATTATAAATTGAACGAGTTGGTACCGAATGATCGAAATTTGAATCACTAATGATGGATACAGGTGATTGAAAGTGTAATAATTATACGATGTTCAGTAATTTTAGTGTAACGGAGTCTTTACCGAGTCTTTTCCAGGCACTGAAAGTTATTTATAATATGAAATTATACCAATAATGGAAATAATTGGAACTCGAGGGTGAAGGGGACGATTTGCAGAATGCTTTCTAATTTGTAGAAATCAATAATAAATGTCAGCTTTAGATAACTCCCTAGCTGAAAGAAAGTTTCCACCTTGTTGAATAATCGACTCAAAGTTTGGCGCCCGTTGGCCCTTTGTCGCCAGCTGAAAGCTTCAAGAGCAAGCCCTTTTCACGCTAATAAGATTTCCTCGGGCGCATTCAACAAGGCCCCTGCCCCAAAGTCGCCTTCGAAATAGGAAGAAAACTTCCGTAGCTCAACTGGGGTAGGGTAAGGGAAGGAAACGGACAGGGGTAAGGGCTTGGGGCGTCGCGTCGGCTGGCTGGCTGGCTGACTCTTACCTTACTCCATGCCTTATTGCAACCCTCGCACCCCCTAATTCGAGATTTTAGACCGCTTTGCCATTCAGCTAGCACCCTATTATGCCCCCTAGCTTGGGGCACTCCTTATACGATAGAAAGTGCAATTATGTCCTTTAAAACGGTTGAAACTCGCAAATTTTCCTTCCTTCCCGACATGAACTGTTGGCCCGAGACCTATGTATAAGGGCCAAATGGTGCGCACTAAGTACAATGGGCCTCTGTCAGTGATGAATGGGGGTGATATTAGAGAGTGGTGTATGGAATAGTTGTGTTTGTACCGACATGCTGGCAGGTAGGACTCGGCTGTCGCATCCGGCACGGCATCGCGTATCGATCCAAGCAGGAGCAGGAACGCGCCCATAGAAGCTTCGTGTCCGCCCACCCACCCATATCGCCTACTCCAGAACAGGCGATACAGATTTTTCACCCGCTCGTGTGTGCGTGTGTCCTTGTGCCAGGTCTGCTCGCCCGGCAAGGGGGAAATTATCCTGCCGCTTGGGAATCGTTGAAAAGCCAGCCTTATCATTAATCAGCGGAAAGCAGAATATGTGGACCCAAAGAATCATCTCCAGCCCCGCCCACTCTGCCTAAATACATCCTTCTTTTCGATTCCAGGGATTTTTGGATTGTTCTCGACAGTTGGCTCATTCCCAGTCTTATTTAGAACTCGGCGTGATAGTTTCTCTAGAGAATGGATGTTTGCTAATGTTACAGACGGAGCTCTCGCAGAATTTGCAACAGCTGTCCGAACGAGCACGCTCCACCACCGAATTTATTCAGCGACTCAAAGGAATGACAGATAAAGTGCATGTAAGTATCTAATCTGGGGGAATAAGTGGCGAGTTGCTAAGAGTCAAAGTGAATTTCAATTTGGCAATTGGATTGATGAGCGTGTGCGCTGTGTTGGCCCGTGGAAAGATTGGAAAGTGTCGGTCAGCTTTAGATCTGAATGTCTGTAGTTAACGCTGGCGCGGCTCTCATAACTTGTTAGAGTCCGGGCGAGATTGCCAATTGGTTTACTTAGATATTGCGCAGTGGTGATAAGGGCGAGGAGAAAGCGAGAAAGAGTAAGACTGGACGTTGGTTGGCTTGGCTCGTTGCAGGAAGAGTGTGCTACTCTCGAAGAAGAAGTGGAGGAAAGGGTGGCGAACTTGGTGAGTATGCTGGAAGCGAGGAAGTCCCGGCTAATTGAAGCCGCCAGACAAACGAGGGATGCAAGGGTGCGCTCGTTGAGGGAGCAGGTGGCCAGGTGTGCTACTCATCTGCAGGCGACCACCGCCCTCCTCACTTTCTGCATTGAGGCCCTCAAGGAAACAGACAGTTCGGCCTTCCTTCAGATTGGCGGGATGCTCTCTGTGAGGGCATCGAGCGCTGCCGGCTCCTGGGGTGGAGCCGAGGGTGTTCAGGAGATCGCGCGCTTACCACTACTAGATCTCACTTTGGATGACAAGCCTCTCAGGAGGGCCATTGACCAGTTGACCTTCGTTCAGCTCAAAGGTAAGACTTGACAACCATACCCCCGCCCTTCTTACCTCTCACCTACGCATCCACATCCATAGCGCGCGCGGCGCGTGATGAGTCTCCCAATTTTCCTCCTCGAACATCATAATAATCCAAGCAAATACAAAAAGTTGTCTGCAATGTTGGACGCAGCATCCGAGGGAGAAGAGCGATTTCCTACTGCAGGTAAATTATACTCGTACGTGAATAACGAAGCAAGCACGTTCACAGACCTCCTGTTAGATTGAATCAAGATTAAACTAAGCCTGCTTAATCAGGACTAGCACGTAAGCCCGAGATATGTAGTAATGGGGGTAGGCTAGTCTATGTATTTATGTCCGTCCACATCTACATGCATCTGTATAGGTCTATTCCTTTATCCTAACTATCGCCTACTCCAGATTCCAGATACCAGTAGCAAATTCACCCCCACAGTCTCCACCCGCACCTCTCACCTCTCACCTCTCGCCGCTCTTGGCTCACACCCCTTTCGTCCTCTCGACGATATCCAATCTGACGCTCGGCTGTCAATCGTCTCTAATTAACGAGCTCGCCAGCCCGTAACTAATTCGATAAGAGAAATGCCATAGGGTCTGTTCTCCTGGGAATACGTAACATACTTACCAGCTTACCAGCGCCTCTCCCGCCCATCTCCTCTCTCTCTCTCTCTCTCTCTCTCCCACCCAGACTCTCCCTCGCCCTTGCCCCTGCCTCATCGATCCGTTGATCGGCCGATCCACTCGAGAATAGGAAAAAACATTTGAGTAAATGATACGAAAGCAGGACCAGATACATAGATAGGTTGTAGAAAAGACGTAGGTATATGTTTGAGAATGAGAGGGTATTGATGGGGTTAATGTTGACGTGAGTTGTAAATGGGAAATTGTAGCACCGGGCGCGCCGCTCTTGATTCCGGAGGAGTGCAGTGCCGAAAACAACAGCGTGACAGTGGCCTGGCAAGCTCCAGCAGGCCATGGCATTATCGGCTGTGCCGGCCAGAGAGCCCCGGCAATCGAGGGATATCTCCTCGAGCTCGACGATGGCTGTGGCGGAGAATTTAGGGTAAGTTTATACTGGAACCTTCACGCCACGTGTAAAAAACTGCTTGCTGGCTGGAGACTAAGGAGCAGATTAACGTGCAGCAGATTAAGTGAGTTTTGTTGTGGCATGGTTCTGTAGGAGGTGTACTGTGGCCGAGAAAGTATCTGTACGGTGGACGGACTTCACTTCAACTCGCTGTATAACGCGAGGGTCAGGGCATTCAACAGCGCGGGGGAAGGCGAATATTCCGAGCTGATCGGCCTACAGACCGCCGAGGGTGAGTGTTCTCTATTCTCTCGCCGTTTCCTTGGTTCACTGGGTTCACTTGGCCCCTTTAACCCATTCCCCTCTATTTCCTCGTGCATCATGCAATTCTACTGTCGGACCTCACTGCGCACGTGAATCCAGTTAGGGAGTCAGCATTTAGAAGGCCAACCTGGCCTTCTAAACTGATAGATCTTAATGTCTAGTAACGGGAGATCGTAGTCTATGTATAGGTAGTGAATTTTCTTTCGATCTCCTGAGAATGGGGAATCGAGAAGAATCAGTTGGCCAGTGCTTAAATATCGACAAGGGCGGTGGGGCGGGAAGGAGAGGGATCAATCGGTACTGAACCTTCCTAATGCAATGCTACAGTGGCGTGGTTTTCGTGGGCAAGTGGAACGAGCGGGATACCGCAGGAGGTGTCCATTTCGGAGGACGCAATGAGCGCATCCTGTGAAGGATATGAACACCGGGCGGTCCTCTCGAGTGTCGGATTTTCACGGGGTGTTCACTACTGGGAGCTGACGATCGATCGATACCACAGCGATACGGATCCGGCGTTCGGCATCGCCAGAGCGGACGTAACGCGAGATCAAATGTTGGGTGAGTTAAGTATCATCTATTTCTTTGCCATTTTTGACCTTTGACCAATCGAATGATTGTCGATATAGATGATCGGATATAGTATAAATATGCATATAATAATGTATGTTGGCCCTTGCTCGGACTTCACACACTTCCGACTGGAATTGACTTCTTTATATCTACCAAATGTCCACAGGGAAGGACGACAAGGGATGGAGTATGTACATAGACCGGCAGCGATCATGGTTCATGCATGGAGGTGGACACGCGCAAAGGACCGAGGGTGGCGTACAGCAGGGTTCAACCGTCGGGGTCTTACTGGATCTCGACAGGACGCACAGTCTACGATTCTTCGTCAACGATCGGGCACAGGGTGACATCGCCTTTCGTGATCTCTACGGGGTCTTTTATCCGGCAGTCAGTCTAAACCGAGGTGTCTCGGTCACTCTTCATACGGGCCTCGACGTTCCACGGCATCTGCTTGCTCTGCACTCCGAGGAGTGCTATTTGAGTGATATCGTCCAAAGCTAGGGGTACCTAAACGTCTTGAAGAAGGCTCTATTACAAGAAGCATCAACAGGCTTTGAGAGGTCCAAGGAGTTGGAGAGCTCGGGGCAACTCGAGAAGATCATCGAGGAGAACTTGACCGAGGCAAATTGACCAAACCCCTTGCCCTCCCCTCATCGACCAGCCGCGCAGCTCGAGCTAGAGCCCGACCCAATGGTTGTGCTCTCACGAAACATCAATCATCGACTGCAATCGAGATTTTCTCCGCCCCAATCAATTCGATCTCGTTTCGAGGCGTTTCAAGTGGTTCCTTAGGTATTTTTAGCGAATCGCGTCGAAACTACAATAATATAAGTTGAATGATCTTCCTCTCTGATGTAACAGGCTCTCAGTCACTTGGCTTGGAATCATTGGCACTGTTTAGAGATTTTCTTCGGAATTTCGAAAAATATCCCTCGTATGGCGAAATTACTTGCTTGTGATCGCATAATTCCGCACAGAATTTTAGTTTTAGGACTGACTCTATCGAAAAACTCAGTGAGCCGCGGGATGGTATCCTGGCTGGTAATATAGTAAAAGAGGATCATCTATAGCGATCGATAACAACCTATCCTTGTGACTAGTGCTTCCAAGCCAAGCAAATCACCCTGTAAGTAAACCGGACGAGTTATTATAAATCGAGCTGCTGTTCAATGACAACCGCCAACCGGAGTAGCCAGCCTGTCCAGAAAAGAAGGACCAATCGCTCGGTTCAAGAAAAATGTTGCTCAAAAGGCCTTTTTTAGACTTGTGACCAATACGTAGCAGCAAAAACACTTGCTGGCAACAGTTGAACTGCCTCTTTACTACCTTTTCCCTTTGTCTGGTCTAACATCTTGCCTTTTTTTTTTATTTATCATATGGCATGACTCTGAGTTAGAGTCGCAGAGCTTCCTATGGGTCTAGGGAGTTATAGATGGCCCCTGAAAGCTCGGGAAGTGCACGGGAAACGCTTTCCCAAAGTACGTAAAGTGAAGTGTTCTCCGTCTTGCGATCGCGCGATCGTACACTCATCCATATCGACGACACGTGTAAGTGTAACGATTTTCTAGGCATTAAGCTCCATTAATATAGACACGTATTAGGGCCTAGCTAACGGAAATAAGCGAGTTCGGTCAGCTGTAGTGTAAAATATCGAATCGAGTATACGGTTTCTAGTCCCTCATACAAACTTCCATATCGCGCCCTTTTTCTCTGATACCCTTGAAAAGTTGAAGGGCGACTTTTCTAACAGTTATACTTTTAATGAGACTCTAGTTACTGTCTAGATAGATTAGCGACCATGGTTTTTCAGTAAAACGATTGCGGGCTTGCAAGCCTCTTCCCTTTCTATGAAATTCAAAGGAAACTCGGCTCAGTTCTGAGAAAAAGCTTTCACTGTCCTCGCGGTTACGCCTAATTACTACACACAATATCAGATAGGTACGTATAGTACTTATATAGATGTTCCAGCGCGCAGCAATCTTGCACTGCCTATTTCGCGCCTATTCGTCATGGGGCATGTATGCCTCACCGTTGTACATACTTGTATATAAATATCGATTGTACTGCCGATCAATTTACAACCAATTGTTCCATTTACAACTTATATCAGACCAATAAAAAGCACAAAAATGTACTACATAGAGGCCTCCGCCTTTACTTTTGCATTCGTCACCTTTCCTTTATGTTTCACGGCGCCGGCTTTCCTTCCCTTCCCCCAAGAGCCATCCCAGCCACACAGATTGGGCATGACATGGCTAAGGCTAAAAGGGCTGGCAGGAAACAGATATAGACTAAAGAAATCTCTGAGGACTGCTGAGGTTCATTCAAGTCAGGACCGGTTAGGACGGAAGTGTAATGCGATATGTGCTGTCGCCTACTGGTATAATGCTGTGATGTGACGGATCCTCCAACAAAGCAGGCGGCCAAGAAATAGGATTGGAATCTGTTTTCTACCTGCGCTTACTTGCTTGCTTGCCGGTGCGGTGCATTGCGGTGCATTGCGGTGCGGTGAGCCACTACTGCCAAGTTCAAGTTCGCCTGCTTTCACCACACATTATGTGTAGCAATACATAGTCTGTTCAGGTAGGCGCGTGAACGTAAATCTGACTTATTTATGATTTACTACCTGCGAGCACTATACATATATACATATACATTATATGCATTTAATAAGCGTTGGGTCTAGAGATAAGGATATAGATGCAGCCTAGTTACCGGTGTTGAGGAGGAGTATCAGTTTAAGTAGGAGAAAGAAGCAGGCCTCGGGTTTCCAAGCATCGAATACACTAGAAGCCTGCAAAGTAGTGCAACAGTAAAGCGAATGACAAGTTTCGTCTTTCACCGCAAACGCAAACCGAGCTTGGAGGAAGTGAAGCCTGTTTTCGGCCTAACCAGTGTTAGATCCTGCGGTGTCAGCCGACTCGAGTTATCAGTCATCAGAACTTGGGAGACCTTATTCTTTTTTAACACAAGCGGTTGGAAGAAGGCAGTTTTAAAATCATTTATTAACTTGACGATTGTTACAATAAATCTATATGCAAATAATATATTTAAGTAGGTTTAACATCGTCCGGCGGAAAACAGACACTTTTGTGCATAACGAAACTTATGTGTATATACATACATATTATTCAATGGCTCTTAACAGAGTTTGACTGAATGATATGGGAAAAGAAGAAATATTGCATGCGAAAGAATGGTGTACCGTGTAAAGAAATAGAAACTTGTTAATATTCCTATCAAAATCGATTAAGAATTATGCAAGACTTTATTGAATGCATTATAGGACGTTTCTAAATCGAAAATTAGTTGTCGCACTTGGGTATCGGATAATTCGTCAGAAGCAGACATACTACTCAGTGTCTGTAACCACTCGGCCACCTTTTCCTTCCCATCAAAGTCACTTGGCAATATACTCAGGCGATTCATAGTATCCATTAAATCCCTTAAATCTGGATGCAACTGATCCATAGCTCTGATCTCCAGTCGTAATTTATCCATTAGAGTTATAAATAAAGACACAATGTCTGCTATACACTTGGAAGTATTTCCCTTGTCATCTTTTATGGTGATTGGCCTATCCTCTTTGATTCTCTCTAATGCAGCTGGGCAATCCAATCTGAATGCCCTTGCGAACGCATCGATAGTTGGAAACTGGTCGCTCTGGACCTATGGAGAAAGCTTCCTTTATTTTACTTATTCTATTTATATGACTTTGATTGTACGTATGGTAAATGGTATCTGCTGGAATATACAGACCTGTTTGAAAGCGGCTCTATACTGAACTAGTAATTTGCTGCAGGCTGCGGTATACTCCTTCGGTGTGACACAGTCTCTGATATATGCTTTTTCCAAATGCTGGAGTGTGTTTACAACTGCATATAAATCTGCTTGGTTGTCATGTTTCTCCCTTTCCCTCGCATTTTTGTAAAGTTTCACTTCTTCATAGAGCTCAGGTCGATCTTGTGCTACTGACATTCTGCCCTAGGAAGGCGAACCTGAGCAGCCTCTTGAGCCTAACTGAGGTTAGGAAGTTAAGGAAACGTCACTCATAATCAATTTTTTATCTAAACATGCATTTCGCTAAAGTATAGTAGTCGATTATATAAATAGGATGTATTCACTCAGACACCAGATACTGTGAGTAGTATAGGCAAACGAGAAAGCGTTTAGAAGATCTAAGAAAGCGATACATGTATGTATGGTGATACACAGGGTGATACACTTGGCTTTGAATCGCTAATAATGAATATAGGCCGTTAAAAATGTAATAATTACACGGTATTCCGTAATTGTAACATAAAGACGCCTTTACCAAGTTTTTTCCACGCATAGAGATTTCTCTATAATATCAAATTATACCAATAATGGAAATAATTCGAACTTGAGTGTGAAAGGGATGATTATTAAAAGGCAAGTGACTCACACTGTACGTAGTACAACATACGAATTCGAGTCATACCTTACGTTACCGAATATGCTTCCACTGATTTGGTTATTCAGTCGCAAATTGCCAATCTGCCAATTGCAGGCTATCCACAATGTAGCTCCTTGAAAACAGAACCGCTCTAAAAGGGGCTGGAATGTCAGATGCACTGCCAAATATCGCAGAGAATCTGACTTTGACACTAGCTATTTGACAGGATCGCGCAACAAGAGCACAAGGGACTTATCAACGTTTGGCCATCTACTGGAACAGCTGCTTTTACAGATCCCTCACCCTTCATTACCGCCTAGCCACTGGTTCTGCTAATGCCGATTGATGACGTGATGACAGTCAGCGTAAAACGGAGGGAAGGGAGGGGGCAGAATCGGAGAGTGTGTCAAGATTCATCAGTGTCAATATGCCTTCTAATGTTTAGTTTAACTGGCATCTTTATTTAACATTCTATAAACTATGTATATGTATGTACACAAACTTTGGGAAGTGTAACGGTTAAGACAATCAGTCAAGTACAACTTGTAATTAAAGAAAAAACGAAGTAAAAAATAATGTATTGATGTGATCACTTGTCAGTAATCAGTGATGCTAAAACATTGGGTTCATTGCTGCGCTCAATGCACTGTCTACACGTTGTATAGTCATCAAATGTCTCACTATCTAAATTGCACGAACAATTACATGTCTCCAGGCTCGTGTACTTATCAGCTAGTTCTTTGCTCTTGTCCATTGTTGTTCCAGCGATACTTTCAAGCGACGCAATGCTCATATATGATACAGCCAAGAACAAATCCTTCCTATCGAGCAACACCCATGGTGGTGCAATCTGCATAACGCATTTGGATGTCATTTTGATTTTTCCAGCCATTTCCGGAGTAATTAAGATGGAGATATCCCTTTGACGAGCCTGATTGTTCTCGCTGTTTGCCTCAAAATCCACCGGTGGGAGCAAACTGGCAAAATCCTCCACCACAGTTCCATGGAGAAGCTGCTTATCAAAACGCAATGTACAACTTTGTACATGGATGGTCACATATGGATTATTGATATTCTCTTTGACAAGATGTTTTAAGCAATGACGCCATATCCGAACGGATGATCTTTCGCTCTTTACCAGTGACTGCAATTTTTCAACTAAGCTTCCTCTGAAACAAGCATTGACTGTATTAAGAAATTATGTGCTACACCTTTGCAAAATTTAGCAAGATGTACCTTTTAGGTTTTTTTCTCTTCTTGCCTGAATCCATTACCTCCAGTAATACTCTTGAATCCGATGGTGTTCTTGTGGGAGATGCTTCCGTACTAATAACAATAGATTCGCTATTCTGATTTGTAGCTGGTGTAGCAGAGGATATAGTTTGTGAAATCAACAAAGTTGCGGATGTAGGTGGTCCAAGCTTTCCAGCTTTAGAGAAATATGTACAATCTGTTTCTCTACTTTTGACTGTGTCAGCTGATAAGTTGCAAGGAGACAAAGCTTCAACACGCTGCCTGTGATCCTCCGTATCACTGTCATCGATGATCATACTTGAGTGAGTTGCAGTTTCGTGTTTCTTGCTTTTAGCATCGCTGCTGGATCCTTCCTCAATGACAGCTTCATCTTCGCAATATCCAGGTCTTTTTATCTCTTGGATTTTTGGCGGGTCGAATATGATTTTTCGTTCACTGCGAGTTAACCACCCACCATCATTGTCATGGGAGGGAATAGACTTTTTCATTCTCTTAACAGGTGGCCCTTCAATAGAAACTTCCCAAGGATTTTCCTCAGATTCTATTTGTATTTCCGAGCTATTGCTCTTAACGTAATAATCACTTTTAGATTTATTACTCTGTTGATAACTGAATCTTGTATGCTTCTGTCTGATCTGTCTCATCTGGCTCCTACCAAGAATTGGTGAGCTTTGTATGTTGACATCTTTTGGCTGAAGCGGCAAATGATCCGACCCCGAAATGGATCGATCCAAATTTTGATTGTCATCCATATATTTCTTCCTGCCCAAAGATTTTGAGTACCTATGGTACAAGAGAATAGCATTATGATACAGGTCACAGAGACTTTAGCTAGTTTCTAAAAAGCTATTCTGGGCGGTGGTGGAATTAGTGGAAATAGAAGTGCTAATTGCTCAAGAGTACCTTTTCTTTAGTTTCCCGACTATTGAAGATCCGGGGTCATTCTCGATTTGGCATATCGAATCGCTAAGAAAAGTGGAATTATCAGCTTGGGAAGGATCGTCGACCAGTTGATCGGCGGAGTAGTTCATGTGCGTGCCGATCCATTTTTGCACAAAATCAATTCTGCTCATGCTCGGAATGTGGGATGTCCCATCGTCAATTATTAGACGTCCATTCTTGTCTTGACCGCACTCACCGTAGGCAGAATCAAGGTTCAAAAGCACCTGAGCAAATTGCAACTTCCTTACGTGATGCGGTTTTGATTCGACGGATACTTGCTCCTTGTTCATATTTACTCTGACCCCGCGGTAGCTCAAGTTCCTGACTACCCATCAGGAGCTTTTTCTTTCCACCCTGCACAATTGAAACAAAATGGGCTAACATGAAACAGGAGTACAGGACCGCAGCACTCGTGGTGCTGGGCCGCTGGGGGATACCATATTGGATGTCTGGCTCCGATATTTCCACCAGTCGACCAGTCTCTACACCACTCCACCCTAGCCCAGACGCCCCAGCACGCCACATATTCTCCAATATACATGTATACATACACACATTCAGTGGTCCAGAATGGTTTCGAAGGGAACTTTGATGGGATGGGGATGATATATAATTATATATTGTAGAATTGTAGATTGTAAAGAGCGGAGCTGCTGCAGTCGTTAACCTCTGGTCAAAGCGGACAACGGCTTTTGTTTTAATAATCATCCATTAATATTCTCACGGGGACTGGCCGATAATGCGTAAGTTTGGAGCCCCTCACGCGCCGCCTTCTCCTTCCGCGCTACCCGACGTTGTAACTTCGTGCTGAAGCCGTCACCGGCAGCAGTTGGCTACTCGGCGCTATTGCGGTGTTTTGAATTTGGATCGGAGATGCAGCTTATACCGGGTTGCCGAAGCGCATATACCGCGCAGCAAGTATCGGGCCAGTGACGCTGCGAATGCAGCCGGGCTACCCAGTATAAGCTGCGTGTCTCCGATCAGGCTTACCGTGCGGTATCGCGCTTTGGTTATCACTAAATATATCCGTTACTAGGTCCCGGACCAGGGTGCCAAATAAAGTCTTTATAGAGGGAGGTCCACCGCTTACTTTAAGGTGTTTTTCAAGAAAATTCATTATAGATTACTCTGTGTCCAGTGGAAATTGATGAATATTAATTACTATTTTCTGTGCCCGCAAGTTAATTTTTCAAAAAAGGACAAAATATATTCAAGAAGCCTAATTCTTTCTAAAGACAATTAAGAAAAAGCAAAATTTACATGTTGTGCTCTTAAAGCTCCGATAAAAATTCATTTCGGCACGACTCTCTGTTTCTGCTTCGCTCGTGCGACGCGGTAAGGGTAAAGGGATGCGTAGGACAAGCGCATCTTGGTTGTTCATGACAACGGTACGTGAGTGGGGGTGCTCTTACTGCTCGCGAGCCGACCTTGGAGAAAGGCGAGAGGGAGGAACCAGCAGGAATCCCTTTCGAATAGGACCGCGACTCGATTGACTTAGGCGCGTATCGAGAAAGACCCCTTTATAAGCGCGATTGTGGCGATAGACGGCCGGGAAGGAGATACCGAAAGCTTTTCCGTTCTGCTCAACAAACTCGGAGCGAATTGCGGAGCAACGCAGAAAAGAGAAAAATATAAATTGGCGTGTATAAGCAGAGGGAGAGAATCAACAGCGAGGTTTTGCTTGAGTGAGTCGGTCGGAACGTCCGGGCGTGCTGGCGTCCGGGGAGGAAGAGGAACGGGATGCGGTGATGCGGTCAAGTCCCAGAAGATGGTCGAGTTGGAGGTTGGAGGGAAGTAGCATGTACAACTAAGTACACTTGACACGCACGAGGTAGAAGCCACGCGTGGAGGAGTTATGACTATGAGGACTCGACTGAGGTGGTGGCTGAAGCAAGCAACGGGTGGCCTATGGCTAGAAGGCTAGATAGTACGAGCCAAGCCAACGGGCCAACGGGCCACGGGGCCTACGAAGTTACGGACACATAGTACGCGCATCGTATATACATACATACAACATACACTTCCGCAGACTCGAGCATGAGGAAGGAAAACGATGGGCAGGGATGGGAAGGGAAGGGAAGGGAAAAGGTTCAGAGAGGGAGATGATTCAGACTGAGAGCGAGAGGCAGGAGAGCGAGATAGGGGCGCGCGCGAGAGAGTGAGAGAGGAAGAGAGAATTGTTGCTGGTGAGGGCGATGAGGAGCGGCAACGGCAAGGAGGATCGAAGGGGGCCATTCAAAATGATAGATAGGAGGACGGGACGGGATGAACGGGATAGCTCGCGCACTGAGCGGACCCCTTGCATCTACGGTTGTTTCAGTTTCAGTTCGCAATGGAGGCTACTTGCTCTCCTTCTAATAGTAGCCACTAGCCGGCACCTAATGATCACTGCTCAGTTCCTCACTCGGAAGTGAATCAGGTAGATCCGCCTCCGTCAAACTCATCGCGCGCATCAAGTCGCTGTCCTATCAGACTGCACGAGGAGGGGAAAGGGGGATATGCCTCGGCAATATTTCCATAGCAGAGAGAAACAATGATCTCGTGAAAGAGAGCATATCGAGCGGTGGTGGTCGGACTCGGACCTTGGAGGGTGTACTAGTGCGAGTTGATTATAATGTTATAACTGGCCAGTGTACGCAACTACAAGCTGACTTTGGTGTACCGCGTAAAAGATTCACTTGTGTCGGGGCAAACAAGCTCGGTAGCTTCTCTTGCACCTACGTGCATCAAGATACGTACTTGTCGCTTACAGATATGTGGCTGCTTCTTCCCGTGGAATTGAGGATTAGCCAGATAACGATTGGAAGTGCGGTTTGAGTTTACGGTTTGATTGGATTAACGAGGTGGTGCGCGGTGGCGGTGGCGGCGGGCGACTTGCCACCCAGTTTCCAGTTTGAGGGTGAAGTGGGCATAGATATAGAGTGGTCCGGCTCGCGGACTCCTATCGCTCAATTTCTCAAAAGATAGAAGATATAGAGCTTGCTGAGGAAGCGTAGTATGTATGTACATACAACGAGAGAGTGAGAGCGAGAGAGAGTGAGAGAGGGGGGTGGGGGGAGGGGAGTTGCCAAAGATGCTGAAAGCCGAGGACGAGAATACCGAACTGCTCATGTTGGTGGAGATTGTCGCCTCAGCATTCGCTCGTTAAAGTCGGCCAAGCTATATCATAGAGTCATCTTACGAGGCGCACTGGGGGATCCGTATTATGACAGGTGCTGGTTGTAAATTTCCTCCACTCCCGGCGAACCTTATCTTCTGCGCGGCACTTACTATCCGATTCATAATGAATGGAGCGCGCGCGCGCCTGCATGCTTACGCGCCTTACTTCCACTGATTCACTGCTCGGATTCGTGAAAAGCACAATAGGATAGAAGGAGGGCTCGCTTAGACGCGCCGGCTTTTTCTTATCGCAACTCGCCCACTCTCGGCGGCCATTCAACTTTTTCGGCTTCGACTTCCCAACGACCTGGAGCAGAATAACAATAAGCAATTTTGTAACAGTCCCGAATCTAATAATAATCCGAGTGCATGTCTGTTTTCCTCGATGAATTGTGATTTGCGCGAACTGGGTAGTCCTGGCGGCGCGTTGCGCGCTGCGTGGAACATCGTGCCGCGCGCCGGACGGAGATCTTATGTCAGGGAAGAGAGAGAGATAGAGCGAGGAAGGGGAGCGGGGAGAGAAGAGACGCTTGGCGATAAACAAACTGGCCCGGTAAATGGGGAAGGAGGGTGGGGTGAAGTGGGAGGGAAGGAGTGGAGTTTGCGAGCGGACTGTCAGCGAGGAGAATAGAAGAGCGTGTGAAGCGGGATGACATTGTTTGCACCGATGACGTCATTCGTAATTGTAACGAACCAGGAGAAGCTCCGGAGTGCAGATATATGTAGATGTGCATAGGGACGAGCGCATGGGTGCATGCCTAGATACCTCTACGTATGCCCATATCACTGTTGGGCCAAACGAGAACTTGGCGCTCTCGAGCCGTCGATATCTAGATATATATCGTTCACTGCCCGACGGCCGGCGCCCGTCCGCTTCTTCCGGCCGTCTTACTCTTTCCGAATCTTGCCAATTCTCCCAATTCCCGCAAGAGTTCAATAAAATAGCCAAGTTTAACAACCATTTCGATGGTCACATGCTTCGCCTCTCGCAAATGCCAAGTTTTTCCAAGGAACGGCACAAGTCGCTACAAGTTGTTTCATTTGTCTCACTTATTGAATGTATGTATATCGTGACGATCTTAATTTGCCGCGAGTACGAGGAACAAGTGGTGCTCATTAGAGCTAATTCTTAGCTGGCATGGAGGATGTGGAACCCGCTTGAAATGGACAGTTGATGAATAGTGCAGGCAGGCAGGCCGATCGGCAGGGCACCGTGGCTCTGTTTCTGTTTTTCGAAAGAGAGAAATGTAAACAAGATACATAGCGCGTAAGCGGGCCAAGGCTCCAAGCCAAGCCAAGCCAAGCCAAGCCAAGCTGGGTAGAATGCAGGTCTGGAGAGCAGCAGAGTGTCACCGGTCTCTATCGTGGCCGGCATAAATCTCACTTCACAATCAGAATCAGAGCCTCGGCATTTCGGGGCCAGCTACCTTTCTCACCTAGGTCAAACGGCCTAGTTAGTCCGTTTCGCGCTAGTCCTAGTTGCCGAGCCACATAAGACATTTCTACATCTAGTACACCGCTCCCTCTCCAGTACATTCCCACCAACAGGAGTAACGATGATATTTCAATTTGTCCGTCGTTGAGATTGGCGCGGCCGTTGCCGGCAATTACACCTGTGTTTTGCAATTGACAATTATGCAAGCAAGCTAAGCCGCATCGAGCTACTGTGGCTAAATGAATCTTCGACATTCGACATCCAACTTGAAATTAGCATTTTCATCTTGGCGAGCTCGCATGACAAGGGACGGGCAGGCGCGGAGCGACACGCTTCGCCACTTAATGCGGGACATTTCTCGCGGACGAGTGTAAATGCAGCGGGTAAGGTGATATGGAATGCTGTAAGAAAATACCCACATTCATTGGTCTGATGTTCCGAGTTAGCGGTTGACGGGTTAAACGAGAGAGCATCTTGGCTTTTTCGCGACACGGCGTTGCGTGGCGTATTTCATTCTCCCTCGCGGCCACTTCTCACCACTCCACACTCCACTCCACTCCACTCCCCTTCCCTTCCCTCCCCTTCTTCCACCATTCTTTCTTCTCTGTTGCATCTTGCATCTCCTACTCAATATTCTTTGTTAGTAGTTGGCACTATCCAGTGGGTCCGATCTTCTGTCGGTTGGCCTTTTTGCTTCTATCCTTAACGTATACATATAGTATATATATACTTGTGCTATCCACTCTCTAACCTACTCGTTCGATCTTTCATTGTTGTGCTCGTGTCAGTATGATCTAATGGTAACACTTTTCCAATTCATAGAAAACAAGTTGGCTCTGGCGCACCCGGCGAATCTGGGACACCGATCTCACCAAGATCAAGTACAAAACAAATAGCGACCACTTGGAATTTGGATGATAAGAAGGAGCTGAGAGAGAGGGAGAGGGAGGGGAAGGCGGAAAGAGAGAGGTAACGTTGGAGTAGTTGGCGCGAGTGCGGGGCTGCAGGCGCGTTTAACTTGTACGAAAGAGTGTTTGTGCGCGGTGGCCCGATCGGAAGAAGATGCCGGTCACCTCGAGCCGAAGAAAGGAGTTCCGCGGGCGTAATGCTTCTTGGCTGTAAGAATGCGCCAAGAGCTGCAAGTATCGCGCCTCACGTCGCCGTGGAACTGCCGGATTCTGAGTTGTGACAATGACTAGTCTACGCGAACCCTGCCATCGGCCCGTTTGCCCTTCTTTACTCGCGAGATTCAACGAGGTTCACGGCAATTCGCGGGCCCTTCCTCCGCAATCGTCATCGTTGCCCGATGTCCTCTGATTACTTGTGCTCGAATCTATGTCGAGAGCAATCCAGAGAGAGTGACAGTGCGTGTGTATGTGTGTGTGGGAGAGAGAGGGAGAGAGAGAGAGAGAGAAAGAGAGAGAGAGAGAGAGCTGTCGAGAGGATCAGTGAGCCAGTGAGCCAGGCAGCCAGTCAGTCAGCCCTGTGATAATACATCAAGCGTACGGGGTGAGTTGAACGTTGAACGGAAGAAAGATGGGTGATAGCTCTCTCCACAGCTATGCCAATCAAACAACCAGCCTACACCTTTCTCAAGTCCGACTGAACTGAGTCGGTCGTCACTCGTCAAGCAGCACCGAGTCATTCATCCTCAACTATATATACAGATATATCTATATTGTATATATACATATGTGTGTGTGTATATATATATATATATATATATATATATAAAAGATAGATGGACTAATGCGAATGCGAGAATCTAATCAACGACTCTATCACGCGGAGAAAGTGTAGTGAGCCGGAAGTGTAGTGGTAGTTGATTCTAGCAAATGGTGAAAGATGTTCTCTCGGGATTTGTGTGGACGTAGGTAATTAGTGGAAGAAGTGTGAATTGGGTGTTAGTGTTGAGGGAGTAGAGGGGCAGAAGCAGGCACGCAGGGTGCGCGGCGCGGCGCGGCACGGTGCCGGCCGATCCTCACCTAAGAGATTGGCGGCGGTATCTCGTTATACCGCGGCAGGCGCGATCGAGAATGAGCCGCGGCGGTCATGCCGTCTGACTGGAGGGTATACCCTAAACTTCCTAAAGTGCTGTCCCTCAGGATTCTCGTGAGCATTCAGCACTCGGAGAGCGGCAGAGATTCAGTGCCGAAAAGATGAGCTCGATCGACTTCGACGAGGTGTTGCTACACGTCGGCGAGAAGGGCAGATACCAAAATATTATGTACTACCTTCTATGTATACCAGCAACACTTCCTGCTGCCTTCTTAGCCTTCTCGCAAGTGAGTTTCCACTCTTCATCCTTCTCGCGTTAATTTGCCCGTAGACACGCACGCACCCCCCCAGCCGGCACCCCAATCCCCACCCGAATCCCCACCCGCCATTCGTCACGAGGCATTTCAGCCCGCTTACTTGCAACCAATTCATCGACTTTTCTCATGTAGCCTCGTTATCGATCAAATTAACTGCGTGCAGAAATGAGTACGCTCACTTAATCGTGCCTTTCCGCGGCATATACATATCGTGGATATCGTGGGTTGCGTTGGTTATCTTGGCTGAGAAAAGAAGCCCTCTATTATACATTAGTGGTTCTCGAGTCAAGACCCGACGATACTTTTGAGAGGTGGCGATGCTTTAGTTTCTATCTAAGCGTCGTGCGCTGGTCTCAGCTCGGAGGGGGGTGTTCTGTTGGTTGAGTAATCTCTTCCGTCTGAACGGGCCCGCATGAACGACAACGATCCTCGTAGGTGTTCGTGAGTGCCTCGCCGGAACACTGGTGCAGGATACCAGAATTGGAGAATGTCACGGGGTTGATGAGCATCGAGCAAAAGAAGGCGCTTTCGCTGCCGTATACCGTCAAGCCCGACGGCAAAAAGGTCTACTCGAGATGTTATATGTACGACGTCAATTATGCAGCGATCATTGACTCGTGGCTGCACCAGGGAAACACGCACTACCAAATCAATTCTACGTCGGAGAAGCCCGCTATCGCGCGCTTGCCACCTCCGCCTGTTAGTAATCAAGCATGGCCCACTACTAAATGCCGATACGGATGGAACTATGACACAAGGGACTATGATAGCACCCTCGTCACCGAGGTAATTCTGCCTTTCTCTTCTTTCTTCTTACGAGACACATCTATTATAATAGGGAAGTCTTTCTCAGAGCGAGCGTGCAAGAGAGAGAGAGAGAGAGAGGGGGGGGGGGTGCTGAGAAAGTGTAAGTGGGGCTGGTAGGTTTAGACGTGAGATGCGAAGCGGCGTCGTCGCGAGCACGAGTAGCGGCCGAGTCGGGCCGGTTGGAGCGCGCGTATACCACCACCCCTACCCCCACGTACGCAAACCGGCCACCGGCCACCGGCCACTCTAGCTCGCGCCTAACATCGGAAGACCACGGCCTGTCCCAGCCCACTCCATCCTTTGCATAATCTGCACAGAACTTAATTGACACCGACAAATTTCTTCTTCGCCGCTCAACTCACATTTCACCAGTCGGCCACCCACTTTGCCTTGGCCTTTGACTTCCTACCGCCACCTACGCTAGACTTGACTTTATTGCTCATTCCATCGCTCCGTTCATCATTCTACTCGAGTATTAACCAGCTCCGGTTACTTGACATCTTACTCGCAATGCGAATAATGACTGTGGCCATAAGCCTCCTCCCCTGTTAAAAGCTTCATTATCAGTTTCCCCTGCGAAGATAGCGAAGAAGTACAAGTTTGAAGGTAGCTCAGCACGACTGGTCGGGTAGGTAGTCTATCGGGAGAGTGCCATCATCCTGCGCTGCTTCACTTACAGCCATTTAGCAATGATTAAATTGTCACAATCAAAGAGCGTACGATGCGCTGTTAAGGCAGTAAGTAGAGTAAGAATAGACGTTGCGACGGGACGGGACGGGACGGGACGGTCTCCTTCGGTCTGTTAGGATTAGGGGTGAGAAGGCATCAGAAGCAGACGATCCGCCTTGAACTTGAGATGAGTAAGAGAGTGAGTGGGATATGTTAAAAGGAATTGGCGACAAGGTGAATAAGAGAGATCAAAGTAGATAACCGATCGAGTGACTGTCCGATAAGCTGCAGCTTCGGTGGCGTCAGCAATTGCCGTCCAATTTACCTACCCCCGCATCCGGTCATGTGATATGTCACACATCAACCGCTTCGTACAAACTGGCAGCTCTCTCTCCACACAGAGGGCATATCTCCCTATCCCTATCCACCTACCTACCTATCTCGACTCTACGTACACTTACACGTCCGGAGCTACACGTCACTTCTCGCACCACCGCTGAAGCACCGATTCGTCTGAATCCGTTTAGTCATTCATTTGACCATTTCCGTAATTCTCTCCCCACCGCCAGTTACATCCTACTCAAATCTTACACTTCTTTCGCGCGCCTCAAATATAGAATCGCTCCTATAATCATTCTTCTCTTTTTTCGCTAAAGCGACAATTAATCAGGAGACTCGGTAGAGTCTCGCGCCAAGTTGTAGTCCCTTCTCTATGACAGTACGACGCGCGACTGCCGAGGCTATATTACCCCGAAGTGTACCTGTTATCCATAGTTATCAAACTTTCGGCTTCATTTATACAAAACTTACAGCTCCGAGAATTTATTTACCAATTTTGCATTTCATCATTTATTTTTCTGAATCCAATGAGTCCGGGTCGTGTGGATCGGTCCAGTCGTTCCGGAAATATGAATTTCTCCTGTTATTTTTCTCGTGGAAAAGGCAAAGCGGTTAAAAGTCAGACTTGACAATGTGCCCCTCACATTTTTCATAATAGGCTTTCCTCGTTGCTTGAAATTTAGCTGACAAAAGAGAAGCAAAATTGTGTGGTGTGTGGGAAGGGGAAGGGAGGAGGAGGGGGGGGCGAGCGAGAGAGGGGGCGCGAAGAGAGTAGAGATATGGAGATGATTATCGCCGGCCTTTCAATGCGGAGGGTATGCATGGCGTAGCACATTTGCTCGCTCCGGATTTACGCAGACATATGACGCACACCGAGCCATCGAGGCAAATCCTGTCCTTCCGTTTTCCGTTCTTCATCGCTATCACTTTCTATCACACGAGTACTTATCATTCTATCACTGCTGCCTGCCGCTTGTCGCCTCGACCGCCTCAACTGCCTACCGCTCCGCGCGCGCCGAGCATATCTCATCCCCTACTTCTGCCGGCTCTTCTCTTTGCGTACTTCCCATTCCAACGTTGCTCGTTACACCACCTACGTACGGAGAATTCGTTAAAGTATACATAGACTATGCCACTGGCTAAATTTAATAAAAAGCTTCGAACGTGAGCGCCTTGTCGGCCGCGAAAGGGTTCCAGTTGGAACAACCACGTCGGACAGAATGATTTATGATTTCTAGTTGTCAAGGCAGGAAGTACTAGTAGTATAGGGTGATTCACTTGCCTTTGAATCGCTAATAAGGGATATAGGACGTTGAAAATGTAATCATCATACAGTGTTGAGTAATTTTAATATAAAGGAATCTTTACCGAGCTTTTTGCACGTACTAAGATTTATTTCTAATATGAAATTGTACCAATAACGGAAATACTTGGAACTCGAGTGCGGAGGGGCTGATTAAAAGGCAAGTGACTCACCCTGTACAGTATACCTGTCCGGTACCCACCCTATCCTACGTCTTCTTCAACCGACCGATTCCCACCTGACACGTCATCATGCCAGCGACAATGACCCAGCCGCGACCCCGGCCGCATCTCTCGAGTCGGAAAGCTCCCAGCCCGTTCCCCGCCGCTTTCTACTTCCATTAATCTGAGATCTCAACGACAGACGGACTGACAGTCAGACAGAACCAGCGAGAGAGAGAGAAGTGAGTGTATGTAGAGAGACGCATGTGTAAGTGAAAGATGATGTGTTATATGTTATATATGAGATTTGTAGTAATGCAGAATGCAGAGTTGCTCGGCTCAGGAAGTAGCGGGAAGCGCGGGCGAGTGGAGGTTAGAGAGGAGGCCACGCGACTTTGAAGCGCCAGGAAGAGCCGTATTACTCGAGCGCGTATGTAGTTTGTAGCACATACTTAGCAAGTAGGTAGTAGGCAGTAGTGTGCGCGCGCGGACGCGTCGCCGACCGAGTGGCTTGAGCGCGGTGGGCTGTCGGACGTCGGACGTCGGACATCGGCGTCGGCGTCGGACGTGGGAGGTGAAGCTGGTGTGATGGTGGTTGGTCGAGGGTGGTGAGGATAGTGGGATGGAGGGTTAGGCGCGAATTACTAAATGACAACGAGCACCCTTGGATGTGCTCGTTGGTAGTTGGTAGTGTGATTAACCGAGATTCGATTTTAGTCGATCAAAGGCGCACTTTCATACATATACATTGGCGATGTACTACTAGCGCATCGCCGCGGTCATATCAATATCTATCAGTTTCAAAGTATGTCAGGGTGAGGTGGAATGTGTATGTGTATACACACGTATTATTAATATCCTTAGAGACGCGATACGTGCCACGCGATCCCGATCGTTATCTCTCGGACAGAGTGGTCTCTGACACTGTCAGAGCCGACTGAGTATGTACCAGCGGCACCGGCACCGGCACCGGCACCGGCACCGGCACCGGCACCGGCACGGCCAGCGGCACGGACAGGGCCGCGGCCGCGGCCGCTGCCCTTGGCAGTTACACGGTAACTCAATAATCTGCCGATGCCATCGCACCGAGTACAGCTGTATTTCCATGCAATTTGCCACGAGCAGCCGTGCTGTTTCACCGGAACATCAAAAAGTCCATGACTGCCAATTTACGTAAATCAAACTTTGTATTGGTCGCAGTCAATGCTTTTACACCTGCCCCATCAACAGTTTCGTAGTAAAGACGATGCATCGTGCAATAACAGACTTTTTTCGGCTGAGAACCGGCATACAATTCGAAGCAGCATACAGGATGATTCACTTCGCTTGGAATCAGTATGACAGTAGAAACAGATTCTCTTCAAAATTTGGAAAATATCCTCCGTACCACACAAGTACGGCTTGTGGTCCACTAATTCTATGTAGAATCTTAGTCTTGGCGCTAAAACTATCGGAAAATGTCGCAATTGGGCGGGATGGAAAAATGTTGAAAAATTGAAAAAATAGGTAGTGCTACCTAAAAATTGATTTTTTTCCATTGTTCAAAGTTTCTCCAATTCGCACATCTACTTGACATTACTCCAGTTTGAGCCTGGGGACTAAAATTCTGGGAGGAATCAATGGTCCGAAGGGGACTAACGATCTAAGCCAAATCAATCACCCTATACCTCCCTCCTCCTGCTCCCAGTCTCACTCTCTCTCTCTCTCTCTCTCTCTCTCTCTCTCTCTCTCTCTCTCTCGGAGCCCTCGCGATGGGAATGTGGAGAAAGATGAAGTGAGTAAAGCAGGCGAGCTAAGCTAGATGAAGGTAGAATTTTAATGGCATTTTGCATCGACATAGCTAGACTTGGTATGCGACAACAGCTGGTGGCCTTCGACTTCGACAACCTTCTTTTACGTGGGCAGTCTGTTTGGGAACGTGGTTTTCGGATGGATTGCCGACAAATGGGGAAGAAGGACGGCCTTCTTTGCCATTATCTTCCTAGAAGTAATCTTCTCGATCGCAACAAGTTTCAGCCCGAACTATGTCATCTACACCGCCCTAAGAACTGTAAATGGCCTCTTCTTCCCTGCGATATATCAAATACCTTTCATATTGGGTAAGACGGAATCTATACTGATGATGAATGAATAAGTGGTTGAGTTTGATTAGAGAAGGATCTCGAGAAGGTAGTTGGCGTTGTATCGGTTGTTTCAGCCCTGGAGATGATGGGGCCACGCTATAGAACTTTTGCTGGAATGGTGATCTGCATGTTCTTCGCGACGGCAATGTCGCTGCTGGCGTTATTGGTAAGGATCGGGAGTTTCTAGCAACAGCTTTCATAGCAGCCCCCACACATAGAAGACTGAGAGAATGCTCTGTTCTATTGGGGTTTTAGGGCTACCTCTTGAGGCATTGGTACACCCTCTCGTTAGCAACATCAGTGCCCTTCATTCTCTTGTTCAGTTACTACTGGATCATACCAGAATCACCCCGATGGCTCCTTAGCAAGAACAGAATAGACGAGGCGGAGGTGATTGTTCAACATATGGCCAAAGTGAATGGGAGAAAAGTACCAAGTAATTTCCTGCGGAAAATGGAGGTGACAACTCAGTCCTGTCGTTATAGCAGATTTTCCAGACGAAAGCCTCGATGAAGGGATAGAGAGTAAAGGCGTAAAACATTGCAGATGGAGATACACAAAAGGCAGGGCATCTCGTGCAATGGGACCAATTCCGGAGAGAACTGTGACGGTGATGGATTTGCCCCTGCAGGAGAAATTAGAACGGCACCACCGTCCGCAACGCCGATGGATCTCCTCACCAATCCCAATATCCGAAAGAAGTTTTTTATCCTTGCTTTCGATTGGGTGGCCAACGCCGTTGTTTACAACGGCCTCTCCTACAATACCACGAACCTTGGTGTCTCGGATTATTTAGCCTTTTTCATCGGTACGTAAGATATAGTTTTGCCCCTAGGATGAGACTAGCAGCACCCTCTCTCTTTCTCTTTCTCTCTCTCTTTCTCTCGTATGTATGTATTGGTACTGAGATTATCATTTTGCAGGAGGTATCGTGGAGATTCCCTCCTACGTTGTAACATGGTACGCCATGGACAGATTAGGAAGAAGATGGGTTTTATGTTTAACCATGCTACTGGGAGGACTGGCTTGCGTCTCTTGTATGTTTGTTCCCGAAGGTATATTTCTCATGAAGGATCGTACGAAAAGCCCAGCCGTACAGGCAGGTGAGAATCCAAGCCGCAAAAGTATAGAGAATGGACCTCTGCCGTAGTAGACGCTGTCTGGGTGACCGTTTCACTGGCGATGATTGGAAAGTTCGGTATCGCCGCCTCATTTGCCGTCTTCTACGTGTTCGTCGGGGAACTTCTGCCAACGGTACTGAGGTCCCAAGCCATGGGAATTGCCTCGTTCATCGCCGGAATTGGACTTCTCACTTTCCCCTACATCGTCCACTTGGCCGTCTACTCGCGCGTTCTGCCTTTGATTGTCATGGGCTCGTTGAGTGTTGCCGGTGCTCTCACTTCGATTTTCCTCCCGGAGACTCTCAACATTCATCTACCTCAAACGATCGAGGAGGGCGAAATGTTTGGGGCAGACTTTAAGCTTTGGTCCTGCCCGGCCATACCAAAGTTAGTCGACTAATCCAAAGTTCCGCTTCGCTACTTCCCCGCCCCCTCCCACCCAACCGCCCAACCACCCACCACTTTCCTCGAAAAAAAGTGCAGGAGAGTGGTCGAGTGATACTTACTTGTATTCGAATTTGCCAGGTTAATCGAGCCCTGTTCTCGCTATTACAGGAGGTGCACAGCAGAAGGGAAGAAAGCGGAATCTGTCCCATTGGACTGCCTGGAAAACGGTAAGCCTGGGAACCGCTCTTCAACATCCAAACAAGAAAGTACAAGTGCGGTGGAAATGGAACGCGGCTGTTGCTCGTTTTTGGCATCGAGCGAGAATCAGCCGAGGAACTTAAGAGCGTTAGAACTTGCTGGTGTAGTGGACTTTGCGGATAGCGAGGCAAGTTCGTCAACAACGGAAGAGCCATTACTAACTATAAGGCCAAGTCGAAGTCGAACGTCCAGCGAATCAACCCTCGCCGGCCATCATTTTGCCTAACTCTACTCGGCCAATCTACACCTCTCATAATCGCCGCCGCGCCGTCACCACCACCTTCTTCGCCTCTTAATTGTATTATAGTTCTCGCATTGCACAAGCGACACAACATATTTATTTCGTCATTCAATGCTGTTCTAATGTTGTAATGTATGTACTTGGTTGCTAAAGTATGCCCGCTCGACCCTCGTCCCTCGCTGCCCTCAGTCGCATTAGACCACCTCAACAACGGGCCAAGTTTTCCGCGTCTAGGAAAGATAAGATACTGCTCTGTCGGACGACAAAATGAGCGGTTGACTGGCGATTCAAGACTATCTTTCCAAATGCTAATCTAGCATAAAACATCAACCCTGATTTGTGTCCTTTCTCGCTGCCCCTCTGACATCAGTGTGCCAATGAGCCAAGGATTCGAATAGGGCTGAGAGTGCTTTTCTACAAATATTACCTACAATGTACATAGATAGAGTTACATACATAAAGACAAACATACATGCAAACAAATCTACATGCGTGTGTGTGGTACATACGTGAAAGATGCTAGGGAGAACTAGGCACAGACTATACTTGGTATGTATAAATGGTAGCTGGGCACACTATATCACCAAGGAGAACGACACAGTCGTATGTTTCTGTTTGCCGATTGACATCTCTTCTTCGACTAGTTTAAAACAATTCCGGCATCCATGAAGTAACAACAACCGAGCTGTCAAGGGACCTTGACAATTCTGGCTAAACCTGCTAAATTCCTTGTATCACTAGAAAATTCCCAGTGACAAAACGACTGCAATATGCGAGAGATAGTGCACATCCAGGCAGGACAATGCGGCAATCAGATTGGTGCCAAGGTTGGTAGAAATAAGTTGAATGTGACAAATAAACCAAATGCGCAGATGTCGATTCGACCAAATTTGCGTGTCTTTTGTGTGCTGTGTGCGAGTGTGCAAGAGTTGAGAGAGAGAGAGAGAGAGAGAGAGAGAGAGAGAGAGAGAGAGAGAGCGACTTTAAAGGGAGATAAAATAAATAAAATGTCCGACAGTTCTGGGAGGTGATATCGGACGAGCATGGGATCGATCCTAGCGGCGTGTACAACGGCGACTCGGATCTTCAGTTAGAAAGGATCAACGTCTATTACAATGAGGCCTCATTCGGTAAATACGTGCCGCGAGCGATCCTGGTCGATCTGGAACCAGGAACAATGGATGCTGTTCGCTCGGGTCCGTTCGGGCAGATCTTTCGGCCGGACAACTTTGTCTTCGGGCAGAGTGGGGCTGGGAATAATTGGGCGAAAGGGCATTACACGGAAGGCGCGGAACTGGTGGACTCGGTGCTGGATGTAGTGCGGAAGGAGGCCGAAGGATGCGACTGCCTGCAAGGATTTCAACTGACCCATTCGCTCGGGGGCGGTACCGGCTCTGGAATGGGCACCCTCCTCATAGCAAAGATTCGCGAGGAATATCCCGACCGAATAATGAGTACTTTCTCTGTGGTACCATCTCCGAAAGTCTCGGACACGGTCGTCGAGCCGTACAATGCCACCCTTTCGATCCACCAGTTGCTCGAGAGTGTCATTCAATCCTACTGCATAGACAATGAAGCCCTCTACGATATCTGCTTTCGTACTCTCAAACTGCCCACGCCCACCTACGGAGACTTGAATCATTTGGTCTCGGCGACCATGTCCGGCGTAACAACATGCCTCCGCTTCCCCGGCCAGCTCAATGCCGACTTGAGGAAGCTCGCCGTCAACATGGTCCCCTTTCCGCGATTACACTTCTTTATGCCTGGATTTGCTCCGCTAACGTCGCGCGGTAGCCAGCAGTACAGAGCCCTCACCGTGCCGGAGCTCACCCAGCAGATGTTCGACTCGAAAAATATGATGGCCGCTTGCAATCCCCGACACGGCAAGTATCTCACAGTAGCGGCGGTCTTTCGCGGCAGAATGTCCATGAAGGAGGTCGACGAGCAGATGCTCAACATCCAGAACAAGAATAGCTCCTACTTCGTCCCCTGGATCCCCAATAACGTCAAGACCGCCGTATGCGATATCCCCCCCCGCGGACTCAAGATGTCAGCGACCTTCATTGGAAATTCCACTGCCATTCAAGAGCTCTTCAAGAGAATCTCCGAGCAGTTTACAGCCATGTTCCGCAGGAAAGCTTTCCTTCACTGGTACACGGGCGAGGGTATGGACGAGATGGAATTCACTGAAGCTGAATGCAATATGAGCGATCTTGTCTCGGAGTATCAACAGTACCAGGAAGCTACCATCGATGATGAGACCGAGGAGGAGGAGGAGGAGGAAGATCAAGAAGTCGAAGGAAAGTAATTCTCCTTTCCCACTGACAATCCTGCCGCCTCCCCATTCCCCATATACATACAATTTTCTTACTATTTTACAAAACCCTTTACATTTGATTTCTACACTCCCTTTTTGTCTCTATCTAGCCATAGATATAGAGTATACCACGACATCTCTCCTCAAACGGTTTTTATATGTATACCTTGTACGCGTCCCAATTTTCCAAAGGTGTAACGTTTTTGTTGACAATACAAAATAGAAGACTTCTTCCATTCCTCGTTTTACTTACTTGTATGTATGTATGTACTTACAATTATGATCCATGTAGGCTCTTAACAACAGTTTCACGGACAATTGCTAAGTAAGGGTATATCAATATATGTATATACATATATACGCATATGAAAGGGTACTTGTGAGGACGAAAATGCATGTATCACGGTACTTACGGGGACATTTTCGTTTTGTGGGTACCGTCCCCATAAACACTTATGAAAAATGGTACTTATCGGGACGTCCCCATAAATTGTTCTAGGGTACTTATGAGGACGGTCCCCATAAGTACCCCAGGAAGATATCATACAGAGTTCATTTATATACATGTATATATTTTATATACTCCTGTACATAGCCTGCTGAATAAGTGATGTTACTTTTCTTTCGTGGGACCGAAATAGACACGAAAGAATATCAAGATAGATCTCATTACAAAGCTTGTTTGCTAAGCTATTCAAATAGCCCATTTCAATTCGTATAGTTGTAATATTAACGGAAATAGAAGCATTTAAAGCTAACAACAAGCCGATATGTGTGTCGACTTTTCGATGTCATGTTTTGTTATTTAATATCTCGGATCATCCCAGTAGGGTTCGTCCCAACTCTTTTCGTTCCAAAGCAGTTCATCCCATTCACATTTTAAGCCATCGGTGTTCATCCCATCCGTTTCTCGTTTTGCACACCCACGGTGTCGTATATTATATTCTATTGGATAATTATTTTGAAACACGGCTCAGCACCACAGTTAAAACAAAGATTTGTAACTGTTTTGGTAGGGTTAACGCGAGGCCGTGTTGATACACAGGAAGGTGTGGTTTGTATTTGGGTGGGTGGGTGGGCGGGGGGGGGGGGGGTAGTATATGTCTACGACTCCTAGAAATATCGTTAAGAGTTGGGATAAAAGGTACAGGGATGAACTGTGAATGGGCTCAACTATGATTGGGATGAACTATACTTTCCTAATAGGTCCGAATATAAAATGTCCCCATAAGTACCGCGCAATACGGACGCGTCCCCGTACGAACCACAATATGGATCCGTCCCCATAAGTACCTGCGTATACATACATGCATGGAAAAAAAATATCTGTCGTTTGTGGGGATCGTCCCCATAAATGCCAAAATTCAAATTTTTCAAAAATGTTGAGCATAGCTCAATTTTACTATCGAATCTTGATTCTTTGGTTATTTTAAGCCCTCCTGTGGATTAAAATTGCTATATATCCTTATGGAAGGCCTATATATAGCAACGTCCCCACAAGTACCATATCGTATCGCTCTATATATATATACTATTATATGTATATTGCCCGGCGCGGCGCATGTAAAATATCGACCATACCACACAATAACGGTTTGTGATCGACTATTTCCCAGGGTCAGCTTTTTACCATAAAATTGTATCGATTTATAAATTTATTGATTTGTTGATTTTCCGGCACGGCATTACCGACACTCGGGTAATTGACTCGTTGGCCGTGATATGTCACACACACACACACACACACACACACAAACAAACAAACAAACAAACAAACAAATAAACACATTCGGCTGTCTACTGAAAACGGAGACCTACTAATTATAAAATTGGAAGTATTCAAAAGGAACTAGAACCGAAATTGTCGCATTAATTTAGGAATATTGCAACTAAAGTAGCTGCCTGTCCGCATTTCCTTTTGTTAGCTGAAGATGAGAGAAATCGTGCATTTACAAGTGGGACAGGGCGGAAACAATATTGGGACAAAGGTAAGAGTAACCGCATAATTCGGGTATGAATCCAAAGCTAGCAGGCAGCCAGCTGGCTACTCTATTAAAAGGCAGACTTTGACTTTGACAGTTTTGGCAAGTGATATCGGACGAACACGGATTAAATCAGGATGGAATATTTTGCGGGGATTCGGAACTTCAGTTGCAACGTGTCAATGTATTCTTCGTGGAAGGAGCTGGTTAGTAGAGGCGAGTAGTCCATTAGAGACGAGCGTGACGGGTGGGTCACTGGGCAGAATCTCTAGACTAGAGGGCATGTTTTCCAGGTGGGAGATTTGTTCCGCGAGCAATTCTCGTAGACACTGACCCGACCAGTTTAAAGTCCATAGTCTCTGGGCCGTTCGGGCGGTCATTCAGGCCGGAAAATATTGTGGCTGGTTATGGGAGTGCGGCAAACAATTTCGCGAAAGGCCATTATACAGAGGGTGCAGAGCTCACCGATACTGCATTAGATCGCGTTCGAGCCGAGGCTGAGTCGTGTGATCTTCTGCAAGGTCGGTATACGGTGGTATTGACTGTTGAGTGTAGGATATATGCATATGTATGTCTAGAGTGTGTAGTTGGCTGTAACTTGTAGGTATCCAGATTGTGCACACACTTGGCGGCGGGACGGGCTCTGGTATGGGGACTTTATTAACAAGCAAACTCAAAGAGGATTATGCGGATAGAATCATCAAATCGTATACGGTGCTGCCCTCGCCAAAGATGTCAGATGTCATAGTGGAACCGTACAATGCAATACTGGCCACCCACCAACTCATCGATACGACCGACGAGACTTTTTGCGTTGACAATGAAGCTCTACACCATATATGTTCCCGTATACTCAAACTGTCGGCACCCTCCTATGCCGACATGAATCATCTAATATCGGCGTGTATGGCTGGCATTACTACATGCTTACGATTTCCCGGCCAATTGAATGCCGACTTGCGAAAGCTCTTAGTGAATATGGTCCCATTTCCAAGGTTGCACTTTTTCATTCCCGGATACGCACCTCTCATCCCCAGAAGCTCGGCATCCTACAAAATGCTCTCGGTCGCCGAGCTGACGCAACAAATGTTCGACGAGAACCGTATGTTGGCTTACTGTGACTTGAGGAAGGGCAAATATCTCACAGTCGCTGCCATTTTCAGGGGCAGAATGTCGACCAAGGTACAATAGGAATATATGTAGTTACATGGAGCGGACTGGCTTTTGGCCCTCTTCTGCCATGCATATCCCACCCACCCATTTCAAATGCCAATTGCAAATTCCAATTGGAAATCCCATTCCAGCAAGTGGATGAACATATGGCTGCCGTTCAAAATCGGAACAGCTCCTACTTCGCCACATGGATTCCAAACAACATAAAAACTGCCATTTGCGACATTGCGCCCCGCGGGCTCAGTATGAGCGCGACATCTATTTCCAACAGTACAGCCATCCAAGAGGTCTTCAAACGCATAGGACAGCTTTTCGATGGAATGTTTAGGAAGAAAGCATACCTACACTGGTATACTGGCGAGGGCATGGACGAGGATGAATTTTCCGAGGCGCAGGCTTCTCTCCATGAGCTCATATCCGAATATCAGACGCACCAGGAAGAATCGAGTCAACTCGACTCAGACTCATTCCTCGATGAGCAGCAGGAATACGAGGAATAAAATCAGAGGAATGACAGCCTTTGGGCAAAGAGATTTTCATCTCCTTCTCTTATTTCGTCCACACACTTCTATATTTCTATTTCTCGCAATAAAGAAACTCGCACTAATTCTAGATACATATCTATTTCTATAAATATAAGCGTGCTGCGACAGCCTGCCACAATAAATGTGCTCGCAACAATCGGCATTGCGCATACATACATAGTATATGTATATTTTCTAGTGTCTAGAGGGTGGTAGAAAGTATGCAAGTACTTAAACTTTTCGCACTTGTACTATTTAAAAACAGGGAGTGGGCAACGATTTTTGGTCCTGGTGCTTTGGCGTTTGTTCCCTTGAAGCTATATCTCGTTCAATAAGCCTCGATAGATGAACGTTTGAATTATGTAATGCATAATTAATCAGTATCTAGAAAGAAGAACGGAGAAAGGCGGCGCTTGGTAAAATACATAGAATCGGAGATCGAGCCCGCGCGCGTTCCCGCATTCCTGATCGTGGACCGCCCTATTAATTACGACTAGTGTTCGAGGCACACAAGGCCAAGAATTTCGCTTCACGTTTTAGAACTCTACGGACCGCGTACATACCTATTAATTCGTTCCATTTGTTTCATTTTTGTAATTAAACAAAAGACAAGTCGTAAAGTTACGTATAATATATAGAAAAGTATAAAAAACAGCGAGGGTGGTGGGGCGAAGAGAGGAAAAGGGAGCGGGAAGGAAAATATGGTTATTGGGTGTTGGGGGACCATTAGATATGGAATGAGGAGGGTGAAAGGAACAGGAGGACAGTGGAGGGTATGGGGGTTAGGGGGGGGGGACTATGTACTGGGATAGTTTACTCTTGCTCGCAGGTCTCAAAATCATCGGCACATTCTTCGGCCTCGAAATCCTCTTCGGCTGTGGCTTCTTGGTATTGTTGATACTCGGATACCAAATCGTTCATATTGGATTCTGCCTCGGTAAATTCCATCTCGTCCATGCCCTCGCCAGTGTACCAGTGGAGAAAAGCTTTCCTGCGGAACATGGCGGTGAATTGTTCGGAGATCCTCTTGAATAACTCCTGAATAGCAGTAGTATTGCCAATGAAGGTCGAAGACATCTTAAGGCCTTTCGGAGGTATATCGCAAACTGCTGTCTTGACGTTATTCGGTATCCATTCGACGAAATAGGAGCTATTCTTATTTTGGACACTGAGCATCTGCTCGTCGACTTCCTTCATGGACATTCGACCGCGGAAAACCGCGGCAACTGTAAGGTATCTGCCGTGGCGAGGATCACAAGCTGCCATCATATTCTTGGCATCGAACATTTGCTGGGTGAGCTCCGGTACCGAGAGAGCAGAATATTGCTGCATCGATCTTGAGGTGAGCGGTGCGAATCCGGGCATGAAGAAATGCAGTCGCGGGAACGGTACCATGTTCACTGCCAGTTTCCTCAGGTCGGCATTTAATTGGCCCGGGAACCTCAGGCAAGTCGTCACGCCAGACATGGTCAATGAAACCAAATGATTGAGATCGCCGTAGCTCGGATTGGAGACTTTTAGAGTGCGGAAGCAAATGTCGTAGAGAGCCTCATTGTCGATGCAATAAGTCTCGTCGGTATTCTCCACCAATTGATGAACTGAAAGTGTCGCATTGTATGGCTCGACGACAGTGTCCGAAACTTTTGGCGAGGGCATCACCGAATACGTGTTCATTATTCGGTCTGGGTATTCCTCACGAATCTTGGAGATAAGGAGAGTCCCCATCCCCGAGCCGGTACCGCCGCCTAGCGAGTGAGTCAACTGGAAGCCTTGCAAGCAGTCACAATTCTCGCATTCTTTCCGAACCACGTCCAGAACTGAATCGACCAATTCTGCTCCCTCGGTATAGTGACCCTTGGCCCAATTATTCCCCGCTCCGCTCTGCCCGAATACGAAGTTGTCCGGCCTGAAGAGCTTACCGTACGCTCCGGAGCGCACCGCGTCCATCGTCCCTGGCTCCAAATCCAACAGAATTGCTCGCGGCACATACTTGCCTCCATTTGTCGAAGTTGCCACTGCAAGCAGACATTTAACAATCCATCAATACTCTATACCCACATAAAGCCACTCTCGCCTTCGTTCTCTCTTGCCAAGGGGCTTCCTTCCAGTCAGACGAACCCAAGCGACAAACAACCACCGGAAATAGGTCGTCTATATGGCTTCAAACTGTTTACCTTACCGATAGACCCTTCTTTCTCGGCGGATCCTCTGTGCCCCCCCCCCCCCCCCCCCCCCCCACCTTACCTCTGCCCTTGCTCCCTGTAAATGACTCATTCGCCGCCCCATTCCTAACCAACTAACCAAGCAGTATGTAAGTGCGTGTCACGTGTCACTCCCCAATATTCATCCCCCCTAAAGTTGTCTTATGCCGCCCCGCGACCCCGCCTTCACCCTTTCCTTCAGCAATTTCCCCGCGCCGTCACACACATTCTCTCTCCTATGGCTCATTCCGCATGCAACCAAGCCACACCACACCCATGAGTACGTGACGGTAGTCTGCTCGCCAATATTTCACTCCTTCTTCGTTAATTAAACTGTTTAAGTCGCCAAGCACGCAACACTGCCTTCTTAGTTCTGCTGACCACTCCACTCTGCTTCGCATCCTCGGCTCTTGCAGGCCCCAATTACACACCAACAATCTATAATCCCGTTACCACCACTCCCTAGTCATCCTCTTGGTTCCGTCCCTCTAATGCCAACTTCTATTTATTTTAATACCAACATTCAATCAAACCAAAATACGATCCACTCATGAAAAATAGCAACAATTGGCTCTTTAACTACAAGTATACGTCAATAACTGCAAGTGGGTGGATACTTCCTTCAGAACCGATTGTCCATGCACATGCATGCTTATGTATATAGTATAGCATCAGTCTCTTAGGCGGAGTGAACAATCCTTAGAATCCTTACCAGAGGCTTCGTTGTAATACACCGAAATCCTCTCCAATTGTAGGTCACTGTCTCCATGATAAATACCCGATTGATCAATCCCGTGCTCCTCCGAGATTACTTCCCAGAACTGTAAAAAATAAGAAAGAGCATCGTCATGAGGGGGAAAGAAATCACTTATAATCTGAATCAGTTGTTCCAAATGGAAGAGGTTACATTTAGTTCTCAGTTTGACTGGAGAGCATCTCGGGACCCATCGCATCGTCTCGCGACGCGGATAACGTGTGTCATCCGAAAATAGAAACGCCCGAAATTAACGCGGCCTGTGCCCCCTGGCTTGCCTCCAGCCTCCCTTAAGCCTTTCTCCTCTTCATTCTCCACTTCTCTCTACTATTTTCACCCATCTATTAATACCGCAACTAAGATGCAGCCAACTCTCCCCTGCCGCAGCCACGCCACCAACCACCCCCCTATAAATACCGCCATACCAGACACCCCGATCTCGTACTTATGCCCCCTGCATACTCCCTTCGGCGGCTTTCTCTCGCTCTCTCCACATGTTGTACTTCATGTTAGGTTTAGTTTAGAGCCCTCCTTCGGGCTCTATAGATTCTATGGATAAAACGCGATTGTTCCGAAAGCAAATTGCACGTTTTTAAATCATTAGGGGATAGCAATTCTCCGCAAAGACAATTACCCTTAAAATGATAATTGGTGGAATCTCGGCTCACGAGAGACACGCGCCTATTACTATAATTGTCGCAACCCCGTTTTTCATTCTTCTGACTGACAGCTTTACTCTCTCTTACCCTACATTCGGCACCTACATCGCAAATAAGCCGGGTGCCTGTCACCCTTATCTAAACTGCGGTGGCGGCGGTGGCATAGTTTCACTCAACATTTCTTCTACCATTTAAACACGATCTTGCTTTATAGAAAGTTTTTTTAATTAGAAATAATTGGTAATGTTTAAAGTAAACTATTAGTATGGTGGGCGGGTAGGCTGAGGGGGGGGGGGGGGGGGGGGCAAAAGAAGAAAATGGAAAAAAGGGCTAGTTTCTTGATTTCCAAACAAAAGAAGAAAATATGATATGACACTAGCTTACCTTGGCTCCAATCTGGTTTCCGCATTGCCCAGCCTGCAGATGTACGATTTCCCTCATTGTAAGCGAAATGCCAAGTCACTGAGATTTGCCCGGCAAACTAGCCGAGGATCTTCTGCGAGGAGTTTCGGGCCGGGGGTACTGGGCCGTCTTCACTCTTGAGGTTACTCGAATGCTTCTTACAAGTTGATATCAGAAGCAATGAATATAACGTAGCCCGCGCTAGTAGCCTGACAGGATAGCAAGCGAAGCTAGGAGAAGGAGAAAGCAACGGGGCTACTGGTACCGGCTATCGCACGAGACCAAATGGGGATTGGGGATGTACAGCTACCGAGGAGGACTGAGAACTGGGAACTGAGAACTGAGAAGGCCGTGGAGCAGAGCGGAACCCTGTAGCGCGGCGAATGTGAGCTGTGCTGCGGTGCGAGCGAGCAATCGTCGCCGTCGAAGGACGGAACGAGAGCGAGTCAAGAGATTGCCCGGCGTGCAGACAGGCGGGTGCCGGGTGCCGGGTGCGGTGTCCTCAGCTCCGATGGGATGGTATGGGATGCGATGGGATGTCCTCAAGTCGACTTCGCTTCACGCTGCACGCACAGCGCGACCGTACTTGATACTCGACCCTTGCTACTTACTGCATACACGCATTTCCACATGTATATTAGTCATGCACGTAGCAGCCGTCTCTCGCACCCACACACACCCGCGCGCCCGATCTTTCTTGCTTTCATTCTTTCTGTCTTGTCTCGGCAACACCATTCGACACACTCCGCGAGAATGCTTTTCGTTTGCAATTAGTGCACTCGATGCAAGCCAATGCAAGAAGCTGCTTTTGTATAGAAAACCTCGAACACGGCTCGAACACCTCCTCTTAATATCCTTTCTCCAATAAAGAATACCGCGCTGTGCAGAATGAATATACATATATATTATGTGCGAGAATATTTTGTATGTCTTGCAACTTTTCACTTGATAGCTTTTAAATATTTCTATGGGTTAAATTATAATTTATAATTATAGCAGCCTTATAATAGCTGCTAGGGGATACATATTCATGATAGTACATACACACAGATAAGTATATTCTGTAGATGGTAGAGGTAAGTATAGGACCTCGTAGGGAAAAAGGATTTATAAATGTTCAGCCATCAATGTATGTATAATGCTGCATATGTCTCAGTCGCCACGTAGGCTTCATAGGATGGAATAGTATATGAATAAATATATATCCCCTATATGTATTTCCAAATCTGTTGGCTGCCAGGGCCTCGTTTCGTTCGGCTCCAAGGAGAAAACTGACCCATTCCATTCATCAGATTGAGGAAATGCTTCTGCAAAGAGTCTCTCTTGCACAAAAGACTGGTGAGCTTCACAAGGCCAAAGACTTGGAATGTTCCTTCGACCCTCTTTATCATCATGAGTCATTCTGAAAGCTTTGGCTCGACTTGCAGTATAATCTTGGGCGTCGTCTCGACTCAATAACATATTCCAGTGTATGCAGCCGATAGTTTCCTTTCCTTAGTTTCTCTAATGTTCTACATCTGCGATCTGTATACCGTCCACATCATTGTGCAGTAGGAACCATATACATATCTATTCCCGATTTTGTGATGAAAGTCGCTAAATCATCCTGAAGACATATACCCACACTATAGCAAGTGATATACGTCTAGCATGAGCTGTTTAAGGAAAATGCAAAGCCCCAGGTTCTTAATTGGGAGTGGGGCGTCTCTGGCAATAGCGCAGGTTGCATTGAATTCGCAAAGCGAGACAAACATATATTATCGAACTCTGATAGATCTGGCAAAAGTTAGAAATAGATGTTATATACTCCTGTAGCAGGACGATGAACCATGCCATGCCTTCAGCGAGGAGGGGGGAGTCAGCGGAGCATATCTGTCGGTTTGTTAAAAAGTCTTACTCGTCTGCGAAAGAATAAATTAAGCCAGCACCGTAATACAATGAATTGTCATTGTATTATCAAAGTATCGGTAGTGCCGAAATGGCTGCCCAGAGTACAAGTGCATTCTAAAGAGACTGTGGAATTGTAATGTTATCCGCAATGTAAGTGGAGAGTGTTAGAAAAAATTGCCCAACAATGAGTAGGCGTGAATTCTAAGTGAATTGGACTGGAGGCAAATGGTAAGTGGCAAATGGTTTAGCCAAATCAGGAGCTGTATTCCGTATTCTACAATTCTACTCTGTGTGAAACGAGTGTGATTGATGCAAAGTTTCGTCACCTAGTCCCTGCTACATACATGGTTCCCCTCAAGAGGGAAAGGCCAATTTCTCCAAGGGATATGCGCTATATCATGTGTATAAGTATGTACTTACTTGCAGCCAGAGAGAAGCTGATTTCATTCTTTCTCAAGTAACGAGTATGCTTAATGATAATAGTATTGAATTACATAATACAATTCGAGGTATCGAGATCAGTTGTGGTTTCTGTTGATCGTATGAGTATTTATTCAGATCTATTCGTCATGGTATAAAAGTCGGTAAAAGGATAAATATAAATATAACTACAACTCTTGAACATAGGAGAACGAATTTGTTGACGCAAGCGGCTCTTCTGCAAAGTACAGAGTAAAAAGGGGTGTAGTGTCGATAAAACATAAGATTTCTATCATAATAATTTATTCAAAGACGGTGGCGACCGCAGTAGCGGTTATACATTGTATATAAAGAGGCGCGATAATTAGTAATCAAAAGAAGGGGGAAAAGTCTGATGTAGAAAAAGGTTGACTGAACCGAGCGACCGACTCGAAGGGAATATCGTTCCGGAATGATAGCCCAAGGGAGCGAAGAAATAGTCACGCGACGGAGTGCATGCGCGGCGTGCATGCCTGGGCAGGCGGAGAGAATCCGCCGAAAATAACAATTCGTACAAAAGAGATAAAATTAGGGTGGGATTGGATGGGGTGGGAGGAAGAAAGGGGTTGGGGTTGGGTGGGTGGGAACACAGAGTTAATAAGCTTGTTGATTGAAGAGTGTTGCAGGTAGGGCTGCGTGTAGCATTATCTCTGGGTCGAAAGACTCGAGGAGTACTCGATTTCGTGCTGGTGGTTGTTTAACTGAAACTGCTGGTAGGCTCGGGATGGTGACGCAATAGGCGATTAATGCTCGTCAACTTCAGCTTCCTGTTCCTCGTCGAATTCAGCATCTTCGTCGGCGGTTGCCTCTTGATATTGCTGATACTCCGAGACCAAATCGTTCATGTTTGATTCTGCCTCAGTGAATTCCATCTCGTCCATGCCCTCGCCAGTGTACCAATGGAGGAAAGCCTTTCTCCTGAACATGGCGGTGAACTGCTCGGAAATCCTCTTGAAGAGCTCTTGGATGGCTGTCGAGTTGCCAATGAATGTGGCAGACATCTTGAGTCCGCGTGGTGGGATATCGCACACGGCAGTCTTTACGTTGTTTGGAATCCATTCAACGAAGTAGGAGCTGTTCTTGTTTTGGATGTTGAGCATTTGCTCATCGACTTCCTTCATGGACATTCTACCACGGAAGATGGCGGCAACCGTGAGGTACCTTCCGTGCCTTGGATCACAAGCAGCCATCATATTCTTAGCGTCGAACATCTGTTGAGTTAGCTCTGGTACCGAGAGAGCTCTGTACTGCTGGCTGCCGCGGGAGGTGAGTGGGGCAAATCCTGGCATAAAGAAGTGAAGACGTGGGAATGGTACCATGTTCACTGCAAGTTTCCTCAAATCGGCATTTAACTGGCCAGGGAACCTCAGGCAGGTTGTGACGCCGGACATGGTTAAGGAGACGAGATGGTTCAAGTCGCCGTAGGTTGGTGTCGACAGTTTCAAGGTACGGAAGCAGATATCGTAAAGGGCCTCGTTGTCAATGCAGTAAGTTTCGTCGGTGTTCTCTACCAGCTGGTGTACAGAGAGTGTGGCGTTGTACGGTTCGACTACAGTATCGGAGACTTTCGGCGAGGGAACTACCGAGTATGTGTTCATGATCCTGTCGGGGTATTCTTCGCGAATCTTGGAGATGAGCAGGGTACCCATACCGGAGCCAGTACCACCGCCAAGGGAATGAGTCAACTGGAAGCCTTGCAGGCAGTCACAGCTCTCTGCTTCTTTCCTCACAACATCGAGGACGGAATCGACCAATTCCGCGCCTTCGGTGTAGTGACCCTTTGCCCAGTTGTTACCGGCACCGCTCTGACCGAATACGAAATTGTCCGGTCGGAAAATCTGGCCGAAAGGTCCTGAACGGACCGAGTCCATAGTGCCGGGCTCCAAGTCCACCAAGATCGCACGTGGAACGAATTTTCCACCAGATGCTTCATTGTAGTAAACGTTGATTCTTTCCAGCTGGAGGTCCGAGTCACCATGGTAGGTACCAGTTGGGTCAATGCCGTGCTCATCACTGATTATTTCCCAAAACTGAAACGAACCAAACATTCACATCAGTTACGCACTCGTTGCTACTCTGCTTTTCGGTGTCAGCTGCGCACCAACGCATCAAAGACTGTCCCCGCCCCGCCCTTCTTTCGTCCTCTTTCATCGCGCACTAAATCAATAGAACAGAGAGAGAGAGAGAGAGAGAGAGAGAGAGAGAGAGAGAGAGAGAGAGAGGAGCAAGTTCCACCCAGCTAACAGCCACCAGACCTTTCTCTTTCGCATCTTTCTCCGTTCCATCCATTCACAATCTAAAGTCAGCATTCTTTACAAGAGGCAAATCATCAACATATTCCCGATATTTATTTCTCGACTAATACAGCTGTATATACATATAGCTATTATACTCTTCAACATAGAAACCAGCGACCCACTGCAAAACGCGGAAACCTCTCGTGCCAATAAACTACAATTGCGTTTACGCTTTCAGAGACTCTGCCCAACTCTCCTCTTCTCTCTCTCTCTCTCTCTCTCTCTCTCTATCTCTCCCCCTCCCCTCCAGCCTTTCCAACTATATCCGCCTCTCCCCCCTGGCCGCTGCGGACTAGTGTACAAGTACGTTCTCGGCATGGTTCAACGAACTCGCGCTAACTATAGTTGCGGAAATTTGCGAGGAAACACTTCTCTCCGCGCGAAATCTAATGAAACCGAAGCGGGATTCGATTTTGTAATAGACATTTTGCTCTACGGAAAAAGTCATGTTCAGACTGAAGGGAACGAGGGAAAAGCTAATCAACTTGCAATGGTAGCATAAGTCAAGATGTGGGAAAAAGTTTCGTGCCCAATACTGCTGAATTTGACTATAGAATTCAAAGCAATGATGACGCTGCGCGTCGCCCACAATCCACACCGTCCTAAGGCGCGAGCGACAAGTCGGATGGATGTATTGAACACGATGACCATATATGCACATCCTTGGTAGAAAGGTAAGATCGGCCAAGCCTACTGGTCCCAACCGGTACTTCCACGCAATACCGCGAGTGCACACATATACAACGCATACTACAGAGGTGGAGACCGAGAGATATGAGTCACCAATGTCACCGCTATATATAGCAATGATGGCAGCAATAGCGGTAGCACGAGACTGGTGAGCAATTAGCGTAAGATGTTTTTCCTTTTCATAAGTTAAAGCTGGTATGCTTCCACGATTCAAGGGAGATTTGTGAGTTTGGATAAACAGCAACTAGTACTTAGTCAATTAAAAAAATAGCTTTGAGTATACTGGGACGTGGCTATTCGTTCAATAATTAGTGTACTTTGCAACAGAACGCACACACAACACCTTTGTACCGTTTTCAGGCTCTGAGAGGCAGCTGTGCGCCCCCAATGTCCCTTATCCCTCATAAAACCCTGGGCCCTTCGTTGAACAGATGTTGGAAATTTCAGAATGGAGGACAACAGACAGATGGCGGCTAGAGGGTCGGTCAAGTGAGCTGGGATATAGCATGGCGAAAAAAGGCCAAGAATCTACGAACATTGCGCGATCAAGCCAACCAAGGCAGCGAGGTAAATGTCCGGGAAACCGTTTCTTAAGATGGGCTGGAGAAATGTGAGCAGCCAGGGGGGTAAAGATAACAGTGTTTGGGAGTGCTGTTGCGAAAGGAAGGATCGATACACCTGGCGGCTCTAGCGGCGAAGGGCGGTTGGTAACAGCGTGAAAGAGGGCGAGGTGACGCCAGAGAAAATGGCGAGAGGATATCTTTTTGCTTTATTTGGCTAGACTTGCCCGCCGCCGCCGCCGTGCAGCGTGGGACACGATGTCCTTGGACTGTACGATATCCCTGAATGGACAGAGCGCATTGTGTAATTCTTACACAACACATGCAGAGAGAATTAGCCCGCTGATTCTGACAAAGCAGGTAATCTCAATCAAGTTCTGCATTTGAGGAAAATTCACGGTGTATACTAATTGTATATTTTCTAATGACAGCCGGCGTGCCGGGTAGCCACATCGATGCCGATACACAGAGACAATATACATCTGTGCTACGCAGACTACCAATAGATGGAGAAGAACAGCTTGGAACGGGGACATTGACCGGGTGAATAGCCTTGAAAACTATGAGAGCGTGACAATAAGTAAAGGCGAGCTGCTGCTACGCTTACACATCCGCGTCTACGTTTTTGCAGTCCATCTATACCAGCTTAGCCAAGTGTGGCCGAACGATTCAATCAAATGCGATTACAAATATCACCCATTCCGATTTATCAGCCATTATTCCCACATTTCGGAATAAATGCCGAAGGAACATTACATTGTCCGAGATACTACATATAACTGCCCATTTCGCGGCGTGGCCAATTTTGCTCCTGCCGCACAAATCATAAAGAGAATTAGCAAAAGCCAAACTGACAGGCCAATGCTTTGAACGGACTTGAGTGTAATGTGACAAATCTTGTACGAAGAATTGACCGTTGGCTCATAATATCATCATCCAACGGTATTAATCAAAATGATATCGCGCAGCCAACTGATAGCTATTATGACGATTGGTTAAGATAGCAATAAGGCACGCTACAAGATGAAAAATGAGACGGGAGGACAACGATCAAGAGTAGCCAAAGAAAATGTCAGCAGGTCGACAATCATCCGAGCACGTCGTGCTACTCCCCAAGCCGAGTGCTGCGCGCGCACCCGCTCGATGCCGACGATGCCGGCGATGCCGCTGGTGCTCTCGCGCATTGACCGGTCTCGCCCGAAGTTAGAAGATAAGCCACACCCTGATTGCCTATCAATCGGGGTCCAACGAGATTGGAATCTCGCCGCATTTATTTAATTAGATCCAAAATGACCCTGCAGCGCCATCACCTCTCTTCCTCTTGCCTCATTTTCTTAGTTGAACGTGTGAGAGACAACTTTATCCTGAGGGGAATAGAAGGGAAGTAGGGAGCGAGAGAACGAGAGCTAAGCGGCGTCGGGAAAATGGCGGAATGCCGCTGCTGGGGTAGGGCAAAGGCGACGCCACGCTTCGAGAAACGTGGGACGTGAAGAAAACGAAACCGTTAACTGCGCTTGCTGCGCCGCGCTGTGGCTCGTCTCGCCGGCCGGCCGGCGAGCTTCTGTCGCCATGACAGCTCCCCGACCGGGCGAGGCTGCCATTTTTTCGCATTCTAAACTTTCTTACAATCCAACCGGGCGATATACCTTAGTTGACGAAAACGACTAACCAATTCGACGAGGGACGCGTACTATCGGCGGCGGTATGGAATTTAGCATGTCCGAACCCACTCAATTTGACAAAAGATAGACAAAATTTTGCAACGTTTGCTCGCGTCGGTATCCTTCACTTCACTTCCCTACCCTACCCGTTCCACTCAATCGACCTCCTATACTTGGCGAATAAAAATGTACGGGGTACCGGAATAATGTAACTGTGCCTTAGTCCGAGCACAAGAACCTACATCGTAATCCAAGGGACAAGTCTACGAACAAAGGAATGACGCCCTATGTCCTACTGTAATTTGCACGCGGTCGTCATTTGGACAAGTTGGACGACACGAAAGAGATTGGACACTACTGTGATTACATACCTTTGCGCCAATTTGGTTACCGCACTGGCCGGCTTGGATGTGAACGATTTCCCTCATGGTTGATAGGTGAACTTATTCGGACTGGTGAGGTTTACTTTGAGAACGATCGAACCGACGAGACGAGATGTACGCTTGCACGTCACGAGAGCCCAGAAACGAATATGCGCTGGCAGCGGCGTCCGTTACAGATTTTCAAGCCTTCCTAGACGAGGAGCGGGGAAGAGAGGGCACCCCCCTCTCGCGCTTCCGATTGGCCGGCGCGACTACCCCGCACCGTCCCGCCGCCGCCCGTTTCGCCCAACACCCAGGCGTTTCAACGCTTCACGAACTAGCAGCGTCAGCGTTGCCAACTGCAGATCTTGGATTCTGCGTTCTCGTCCACACCGCACCCACAACCGCAACACTCTTTCTCGCTTCTACTACCTCGCGCCACCTGGCACTGTCTCCTCCACACCCTCCCCGCCACATCCCACCATCCCACCACTACCGCCAACGACTCATCTTCCCAGTCTCGACGGCGCCGCGGCGGCCCCGGCCCTCTGCGCTGCGCCTGCAGCCCTGCAGTAACTCCACTTCACTCCTCTCCACGCCTCGCCGCACCGTTCCACTCCACTCCTCGCAATCAGCCGTATTCGCTCCTTTCTATATCGTTCAATTCCAAATTTCGAGTCATTGATTTACTCCAACTATTGTTCTAAGACCATGTCTCCCGCGATGCTCTCATCCTTGTCACGCTCTTTCATGTCGACTTCTACCTTCTACGCTCCCTCCCCCGTCCAACTTGTAGCAGCACTCACACGGAAACTACAATCTCAATCCTACCGCATTCTCCTTCCTAGCCGTACGTATCAACATACATACATATCATGCATCTTATTCAATTGGCCATCCGCAGCCTCCAAGGCTACTATGTTGTACCAGTTATCGTGAAATAGGTTTGCACTTGTACCTTTCTCTTATCAGTGGCTGTACGCTGCACGCCTATACATATTGAATCTATAGAGTTGAACGCAAAGGCATAGTGGCCGACTCCCTGCTGCCCCATGCCGCCGCTCCCCAGCTCTAGTATGCAGGATATACACCCAATTCGAGTACGAAACTCTATAGACTCCAAGTCCAGGGCATGTCAGTCGTGAAAAACTGTATCTCCATTCGCATAAGAGTGTCCGCTAAAGCGGGCACTTCGGATTATGTTTTTTGAGAGGAGCACAAAAGTGCATACACCTTGCTACTTCAAGTATGTATGTATATGTACTGACTCTCCTATTTACACCCTATGTATTTAGGCAGGGCCGTGGCAAAGCTTTCCTCGGAGTCCAACTTCGAAGGTAAGTCGATAGAATGACTCACCGGTCACGAACTTGCCTGGTAGCTATGGGTGCACACATTAGCCTCGTAGGCTTCTGATGGGAATGTTGTAATATTTCTATTATAATGTTGGTGACAATGTCCAGTAAATGAGGGAGATTAGGCTGCTTGAGCTAGGAGCTAGATAGACGCTGGGCTAGGTGAGTATCAGAACCCGTAGACGTGTAAGCTAGCCAGTCAGCCGGCCAGTTAGGGTGGGTTACGCACTGCAACGTGCAGCACCTTAGCCAGACTTCTCGACGTTACCATGTATGGATCACCCGTTCGCTGCCGTGAAAAAAATCAACTCCCGCTGCACGATTGTGTGCGCACCTTCCCACACGCACACATATCTATGTATTTACTTGCGCTGGGATACGCACGGACGTGAGAGCGTTCATTTATATGTATACTTTTATGCCCACTACGTCTACGTACACTTTCGATTCGATAATCTCTTGCCACTTGCCTCTTCCCCATCTACCCTATCGTAGCAGAGTGCAATTAAGTTTAGCTATAGAGATTGGGCATCATGTGCCCAATAGAGATTGGGCATATGTACGCATTATATTATGTATGACTAGCAAAAATCCTAATGATCCGCGACCGCCCTCGATTCACCTAGAATTTGCATAATTTATCTATAGTTGGTAGACATTAGGGGAATATCTAATATAGCTACAATCTACACGTGAGTGCACACGGCTTCTTCTTTATGTACTCCCGGGAGCTATTATTCGTCGCGGGCCTCATTATTAAGCGGACCCCTGATTGTGAGTACATATAAACGGCGAGTGACATCATGGTCAATTTAGAATGACGTCGAACACGTTCGCCGCTTACCAGAAAAAGACGCTTGTTACTCTATTACAATCGCCTGATGGGCGGCCTGAGAAATATACTTGAATTACTCGCTAACTCCAAGTTCAATCGTCTTCACGTATAGGCGTAGTTTCAGGGACAATTTCGTACTGGTGGTAAGCGCGACCACCGAGCATGACTCACCCTATTATTGATCAGCAGAAAACAGTTCTTACTTTCCACTTTCCTCTAGCAAACTGTCTGTTCAATATAATAGTACGACTTATTATAACTGTCTAGGGAAGCATAAAATATCCCCAAACTGATAGTACACACATATCGTGATCTTGATTCTTTGGATTATCGTCATCTTTATCATCTGAGAGTGATCTACTGAGGAGTAATATCGAGTCGAGTCGAGTCGAGTCGTCTGGGTACGTAGGCATATAGTAGACGGGACGAGACGTGACGTGACGGGACGAGCAGACCTTGCCCGAACAGCGAACTGCTCCGGGGCACCGCCTCGCCTTGCCTCGGCGCTTCTCGTGCCCGTCACGCCTAGCTTCGCCTTTTATTGATCCAGAGCAGAGGATGCCCCATGTTCCGGGCGTGACAGATGCTCGTCTCCGTCTCCTTGCCACGTTATTGCCTACCTTGCGAAGAGACATGTTTACAAAAATTTTTGTAATTCGGGCCTGAGTAGTCCCCGTGGAGCGGCGGGCTTGCAAATACCGACTCCGAGGAATAACGAACGCGCCAAGCGTTTGTTGCTTGATATTGAGGCCAAGATCTTAAAGAGCAAGTACGCACTTTCTCAGCAGTAATACTACATATATAGAAGGAAAGGGGCACAGCTTGAAATTCGTCGACAATGTCCAACCAAGAACGCTCGCGCAACCTGCACAAGTTGCCGTAAATGGCATCGATCTCCTTTTGAGGGGAGACCGCGAGACGAAAGACGGGTGACGAGAGACGAGAGACGAGAGACGAGAGAGGAGAGACGAGAGTGGACAAGAGCTAGCGTTCTCCGACATCCCGCACTCACGGCGCAAGAGAGGTTTGATATACATATGTATACATATGTACCAGGACCAAACGAGGAGGCGCAGAGCCGACCAAATCGAAATCGCTAGCACATCGTATAACTTGCTTTAGGCTGATCGTCTCATTTCCTTTCATAAGCTCCGCGATATAGTGCCCAGATATCTAGTTCGGTTATTCACCTAGGTAATTGGCCCAGCGCGGCACGGCGTATCGGCTGAGGCGGGAGGCTCTTGTTTTCTCTCTGCTACTCGAGTGAGAATCGGTCTTTTTAAGGTATTATCCGTGTCACGTACCACCGCATATGTAGGTGCATGCATATGCATTTTGCCTTCCTCTGACCAGAGTATGCCTCCCGTCACATATATTCTTGCATTGCCCATCCTGCCTCCACCGCTATTACAGGGCTCTTTTCTTCTCTCTCCCATACATATATACATATGTATCTACCGACTCTCTCCTTGCCTCAAACTCTTTTTGCCAACTTTTGTTGAATGCGCGATATATATGTATCTATATTAGCACACTCCATTCCGGAGGGTGGGTCCCAATGAGGATTACGCTATGGATTGCCGAGCCATTAGCTTCATTAAAGTATTCTGGGAGAGGCAACCAAAGGAAAAGGGATAGTTGTGCTGGGGCTGGTTCAGGCGGGTTATTATTGTTCGTTTGCGCGATTTTACTGTAAAAAGCAGGTACGCTCGCAGTGCGGCATGGGCCAACTCTCAATCGATTTTCTTCCGAGTTTGGGCTGAGCCCGCAGCGCATTGCGGATATTTTGCTGGCGGCGTCGGGCTATCGGTGGGGTTCCAAGTGGACATCGACCTGCACCGGCGCACCGACGACGGCCCAGCATTCGCAATCCAAGTTTCGTCTGTTTCAGCAGTTGCGAGGAACCAACAGAGCAGAGGAGAGCGGTGTTCTGATAACTTTTTGGCTTCTTCACTCTTTATTCCAGCCATTTCGATATGGAAACGGCGCCTGAGGCAAAGATTGTAAATGTGCTTGGAAATGAACAGACAATCCGTAGCTGTATCGCAGTGCAAGACTTGGAAGCGCTTTTCGAAAGTTCTGGCTCGAGTGAGCCCAGCAGTTGACGCATCGCCCACACGATTTCACGATACTCCTTTCTCTGACTCGAATCGTGCAAGCCGGTTATCCCACGTATAACATATATGTATACGCAATGTCCTTTAACACGCGCCGCGTCATACCCTCTGCCTTATAGCGCGACCCGTCGGCATCGGCTGTCTTCCCTGGTTGGGGGGAGGCAAGGGGCGCATCAACGACACACACATCCATCGATACATGCATTGACACACACGTACTCCCGATATGGTAAAGAGAATTTTCGAAGATGCAGTTAGTTTGGGGATACTAGAATAATGCATTTATTGGACAAGAAAGTCGGCGTGTTCGGTAGTTCTGCAGTGCAGTTGTTATGTCATCCGTCATATACGGTAATCCTCGAATGCCGACCTCCTCCTGTGCTCTGACATCAGATCTTGGATGATTCCGTTAAGAATGTTGTTACCAACGTAGTGAATTCGGCTGGATACCGTAAATGTAGATTGTGTGCTCCCCCCTCAAAAATATGTATCCTACAACACAATTTAAGGAACATTTGATCTTTGAATGATTTTTTCATTTTACATTACTCGACTTAAACCAAGGGTTCTCTTGAGCACTATACGAACTTTGAGCCGGCAATATTTTTTTGCAAGTATGTGGGATGCTCGGACGAAACCATTGCGTCTTTAGGCCCCTGAATGATTAATGTTGGGCATTTTATGTTTGGCAGTAACTCCTTGCACAAATTGCCATTCTGATCGTTGGCTATTCTTAAGATTGCATCGACCCAATCAGACCATGCTTTTTCGAAGTAATTCTTTCCGTAGACTTCGATCATAGGTGCTCGCATTTTTTCCGACCAACTATCGATAGACCTATATTCTGGGAAGAAGAATTAAATTGATATATACAAACGTATGTTGTTCATATATATATAAGCCAATAGCTCCATATAAGGCAGTGGCGAGCAATAAATGAATGGCCCATACTTTTGTATATATCTGCCTCGTCAGGTGTTACATAGGCGTTTGCCGCAATTGTAACCATTTTTCTCACGTTTTGCGGATAAGTACCAGCAAGAATTAGCGATGTGATTCCTCCGTCACTCCAACCGATTAAAGAGAATTTGTCGTAGCCAAGTGTCTTCATTAAACTACAAGCCCAACCGGCATCGCGATGGAAAAAATCATTGGGAAATGTCCGATTAGGTGGCCGAGACTTTCCGTATCCTGGCGGATCCCACGCGATCACGGTGAATTTCTCTCGATCAAGCTTTTCTATCTGGGGCTTGAAATCCGTCCAAATTGAGCCTGCAACATGTTTTTACTTGTTATTTTCCTTCCTAAATTTGTCTGTGCGTGTGTGCTGTCGGGGCGCTTGGCTAATATGCATATACATATAATGTATAAATCCCTGGGAATACTTGCTTCGAGATGGCAGCGCGTTCGACGCATATTATCGCCAAGAATGATGGATATATATATATATATATATACATGCGCATATACTATACATCGAGAGATGTGAGAGTAAAAACTTGGCCTCGCATAAGAAACATTTTGACAGGAGAGAGTTGAAAACTTGTACGAATTATCGGAAAGAATGTCTATATCATTCCGACGCTCTGTGTTACTTATATCTACCTAACGCGCCGGGTAATAGCAGTACCGGATGCTGGCCGGTTCCAACGCGTACGTAATTGATGTCAATTCCGTGGACTTGGACCTTACGTTCCTACAAAAAAATTGCAATCGTTAAGCTTTGTTCAACGAAATGGAGACTATGGACTAGATTAGCTCCTACAGACATCCAACAGTCGTAGACCAGTTGAAAGTTGAAATGATGAGATAGAAATCTAAGAGTCACACACACACACACATACACACACACATATATTATGACGATACATTACATTACCTCTATCTTTCTATGTAAGGCATCCGAAGAGAACATGTGGCGTTTTGTCTTCAAGTGGACGCTGATTTTGGAAAAAATCGAACATGCTTTGTTGAGCATTGTTCCTCGAACCCTTTAGTGCCTTTGATGTATTGCTAACGCGTCACTCGGCTCGGGAGTGTACCAATATCAACGGGTGCGATCGATGGTAGCTCGATTCAACTAAAGCTGTTGCACGCTTGACTTTTAAGAGGGCGCGAACTTAATGTATGTAGTTAGAATGCAATATCTCAGAAATGATCAGTTTGTATGGCTTAGATTAGATAGGCTGATTGTAAGTTGAGTTGAGTCGAGTCGAGTCGAGTCAAATCAATCTCTTCCTTCTGCAAATAGATCGGGCCTCATGGTAATGTTTAAAATATTTATTTTCAAATCATACAATAATGATGATAGTGACACATCAACTGGGAATGAATTATCCGTTGTCACAAATAGATATGAATGTCACGATAATTAAGAGTCGACATGCATTATTATGTCCACAATAAATAATTGTATCTAGTGTAAATTTATGATGACATGATTTCTTTTGTGCATGCAGTCTTCAAATGATATCTAAGGACATGAAATTCATCTCGTCTCCTCTCATGAGGAATATCTAAGAAAGATCAATCATAATGCAAGAAGGTGATAGTCCTAAAAGAAGGCTGACATTTCATTCTCGCTGGTAAAACTAATGATTGCATTAGTGGTGAAGGATTCTGTTTGAAACATGATTGATTGGAGTAAGTGGGTATGGTTTAAGAATGGTAGTATCAAACAGGTTGTTATAATGAGGGCGGGCTTATCATGAATCCTGTTGATCACGGTTCACGGCTTTATGGTACTCTTCCACTAGATGTTTCTTGTACTTTGTTTGATCGTTCCACAATTTTGCAGCTTGTGGATTTAATGGGCTCTCATTATTAGGTTCTGAAATGGAATAAGATGGTCACGCAACGTCAAGTATCTATATACTGTTACATACCAGAGATAGATAATAGCCAATCAGTAGATCAATATGGTTACTCACCGCTGAGTAGAGACTGTATAGATAATAATATGGTGCGAACATCGTAGAGAGCACTCCATTTATCCTTCAATATATCTAGACATATATTACCTACTGCGTCTACGTTTGGATGGAAGCAGGGGGTAGCAAAACGTACTATAGGAGCACTATACGGATAGCTGTGTGGAAATTCCAGGGTTAACTTGTACGTAAGGCCAGCGTATACCTGCAAAAGATGTTTCCTCTCACTTATATATATACACACATACACGTAGATGATATATCATCCAATGAAACCTGACATTAGTTTTATGAACCGTCTTTTATCAACAAATAATGAATCCTGTGCTTTTTAAATGATATGGCGCTCAATACCGTATCTCTTGGTCCTGTTATAGTTCCAACCCATTTGAATAAGTTTTCACCATCGGGAAATGCAGAAACACCCTTCTCGGTACTCATCATTAGAACCATCAATTCTTTCTGCAGCCTGCACAAAGGAAAAAGTTATATTTCCACTGCTTTCCTTTTAAGACAGAGCAGACATTTGTCATTGTCGGCTAAACTAGCAAGTTGTAAGGTTTAGTGGTTTCGATAGATATTGGGAAGAATGAAACAAGGCCAAGACTACTCAAGCACAAGGCTGAGGTTAATATTTTGTTGAAGAGGATAGATTTTCGGAAGAAGAAGTTTTCATCTAGCATGAGGTCTAGATTCACACTTAAAAAGGAAAGGACTGAAATTGGGAAGAAAAGAATACAGGGGCCCGTCTACTAGCTCAAGAAATTTCAACGTCCGTATATACCCACCGTTTACTAACAGCATGATTGTCTTTTGGTACATTCGCTTTCTCTTCGGTCCCTTTGTTCGTCGTGTTTTGAGACGAATAGAACGGATTAATGTTCTGTGCCATTCCGAAACGCGACACACGCAATCAGTCTTCAAAGTTATTCTTCGATATAATTAGGAGATCTTGGAGGCTTCGCGGCCCGTGATACAACAGTCACTCAGGAAATTTGAATGCTGCCACAGCTATTACCAGTCTCCAATACATTCGACCCAGGCTTATTCTCAACAGCTGTTTCTTCAATACGCATCCCACGTATATATATATACGCTCCTCTCTGCTCCTCTCCTCGCTAAACACATCGACTCGACTCGACCATTCGACTGCATTCGACCACTCATCGTCTCGTCTCGATCGACTCACACACTCCTCTACTAGATATCCTCAATCCTGTCCAATCCTGTCCAATCCGTGTTTATAGGTCTAGATTCTACTCAAATTATACATATAATCCATAATAATAGCAGAGTCGCAGCATTTCAATATTAATATACTTTTTTATCTGCACGTGCTCGTTTTTTCGAAAATGAGATCCGATATTGTTTATTATCTATCTAACCTTCGCGCGGAACGCAGCAGGGGGGACAATGGAACGTCTAATTGCAGGCAACATATATTTGTCTAAATCATTAAGATATATATAGATATATTCTGATCAATTCAAATATATAGCGAAACACGCAGGTAAAAACGAGACAGTCACGAGACAATCACGGTAGTTGAGGGTTATTGAGAGTCAAGTGTGAGGGGTGGTGAGAGAGAGAGAGAGAGAGAGAGAGAGAGAGAGAGAGAGAGAGAGAGCGCGCGAGCGAGCACCTCCGAAAAATTATATATCGTTTGACAATCGTTTGACGGTGATTGGCAGATAAAAAAATTGTTTGACGGTTATTAGTTTTGTAGAAAAATCCAAAATAAAATTGACCGTCAAGTTAGCCGCCGTTTTTTATGTTTGCATTAAAATATCGATCGTTTTTGATAAGAAATAAGAATATATATATTTGTTATCCGGCAGATGCGTTTTCATGGAAATGTGGCTGATGCCGAAACTAACCCCTACTTTTACAGATTTTGAGAAAACTAGGAACCGTCAAACGTTCTAATTTAGTCTCCTTGGAACCGTCAAACGATTTTATAAAAAGAACACTGCGGGGTAGTCGTTTTTGATAAGAAATAAGATGATATAGTTATCCGGCAGATACGTTATTTTCATGGAAATGCGGCTGATGCCGAAACTAACCCATTTTTCTTTTTACAGATTTTGAGAAAACTAGGAACCGTCAAACGCTCTAATTAGTCTCGTTGGAACCGTCAAACGATTCTCTATCGATTTATATATAGGATAAAACGTATTTTAATGGAGAAATAAAAAAACAGCTTGACGGTCAATTTTATATTTGATTTTCCTACAAAACTAATAACCGTCAAATGATTTTCTTAATCTGTCAATCACCGTCAAACGATTGTCAAACAATTGCAATAATAAAAATTGAAAAATTCAAATTTCGGTGACTAATTTTCGGAGGTAGAGCGAGCATCAAATCTTAGATAGATACGCGTCTGGCTTCTGGCTGCTGGCAAGCACAGTATAGACATATCTATAGCTCTAAAAAGTTAGCCCCCGAAAATTCGAATTTTGGAATTTTTATTATTGCAATCGTTTGACAGTCGTTTGACAGTCTTTGACAGTCCAAAAAAATCGTTTGACAGTTATTAGTTTTCTAGAAAAACAAGAAATAAAATTGACCGTCAAGTTAGCCCCCATTTTTTTATTTTGTAAAGAAAATAAGTTTTAAAGCATATAAATCGATAGAGAATCGTTTGACAGTTCCAACGAGACTAATTAGAACGTTTGACAGTTCCTAGTTTTCTCAAAATCTGGCAAAATATAGATCGACTTCAGCCGCGTTTACATGAAAACGTATCTAGCCCCCGTTTTTTTATTTTGTAAAGAAAATAAGTTTTAAAGCATATAAATCGATAGAGAATCGTTTGACAGTTCCAACGGGACTAATTAGAACGTTTGACAGTTCCTAGTTTTCTCACAATCTGCAAAAATAGATGCGGGACAGGTCTGACGTCAGCCGCGTTTCCACGAAAACGTAACCTAGCCCCCGTTTTTTTATCTTGTAAAGAAAATAAGTTTTAAAGCATATAAATCGATAGAGAATCGTTTGACAGTTCCAACGAGACTAATTAGAACGTTTGACAGTTCCTAGTTTTCTCACAATCTGCAAAAATAGATGCGGGACAGATCTGACGTCAGCCGCGTTTCCACGAAAACGTAACCTAGCCCCCGTTTTTTTATCTTGTAAAGAAAATAAGTTTTAAAGCATATAAATCGATAGGGAATCGTTTGACAGTTCCAACGAGACTAATTAGAACGTTTGCCAGTTCCTAGTTTTCTCAAAATCTGGCAAAATAGATGCGGGACAGGTCTGACGTCAGCCGCGTTTCCACGAAAACGTAATCTAGCCCCCGTTTTTTTATTTTGTACAGAAAATAAGTTTTAAAGCATATAGATCGATAGGGAATCGTTTGACAGTTCCAACGAGACTAATTAGAACGTTTGACAGTTCCTAGTTTTCTCAAAATCTGGCAAAATAGATGCGGGACAGGTCTGACGTCAGCCGCGTTTCCACGAAAACGTAATCTAGCCCCCGTTTTTTTTATTTTGTACAGAAAATAAGTTTTAAAGCATATAAATCGATAGAGAATCGTTTGACAGTTCCAACGAGACTAATTAGAACGTTTGACAGTTTCTAGTTTTCTCAAAATCTGGCAAAATATAGATCGACTTCAGCCGCGTTTACATGAAAACGTATCTAGCCCCCGTTTTTTTATTTTGTAAAGAAATAAAGTTTTTAGGCATATAAATCGATAGAGAATCGTTTGACAGTTCCAACGAGACTAATTAGAACGTTTGACAGTTTCTAGTTTTCTCAAAATCTGGCAAAATATAGATCGACTTCAGCCGCGTTTACATGAAAACATATCTAGCCCCCGTTTTTTTATTTTGTAAAGAAATAAAGTTTTAAAGCATATAAATCGATAGAGAATCGTTTGACAGTTCCAACGAGACTAATTAGAACGTTTGACAGTTCCTAGTTTTCTCACAATCTGCAAAAATAGATGCGGGACAGGTCTGACGTCAGCCGCGTTTCCACGAAAACGTAATCTAGCCCCCGTTTTTTTATTTTGTACAGAAAATAAGTTTCAAAGCATATAAATCGATAGAGAATCGTTTGACAGTTCCAACGAGACTAATTAGAACGTTTGACAGTTCCTATTTTTCTCAAACTGTGTCAAAATAGGTCGACTTCAGCCGCGTTTACATGAAACCGCACCTACTGCGTAATTTTCCTATTTCTTACTAACAATCAACTACCGTGCATTTTTCTCATTATGAAATCGTTTGACCATTCAGACTATGTTTTATTAGAATGTTTAACGGTTCATGATTTCGTCCAAAAATATATAGGTTAAGAACACAAAATAGGTTATCTGGTTTCCCAGGATTCAAGATGGAAATTATTCTGGAGCATTTACATTTCGGGGCATCGTTTGTGTGACAGATTTAAGTTGAAGTCGTATTCTTTTTATATTATATTTTTGAAATGATTGATTCTAATTACTACGTTTGTTTAGTGCATAGGTATCTGCTGCCAGTCCCAGCTTCAAATTTTGGAGTTGACAGTGTGGGGTTATACTTTTGCTATTGCAAAATTAGATATGCTCCTGATGGGCGACAGGCTACTGCAAAGCATCCTAGATCTGTGATAACACAGTGATCACATAGTGATGAGGTACGATTGTTATTATACATAATATATGAATGTATTTGTAGTATAACTTATAAAATTATTTGGTTTAAAGGGGCGAAGGAGTGGGGGTGGGTAGGTAGATGCATAAAATGTCATAGCTGGGTACAACCAATAACAGATTTTTTTATCCTGACTGGGTAACAGCTGTCTAAAACCACATCCAATGTGCTATTTGACATTCAACAGCTAAACGAGTCATGGAACTATGATTAAACTTTTTCAGAACGTACGTAGTATTGATACAACTCCTGTGATTTTTTTCAGATGTTGGCATCAGGTATGTCATAGTAAAAAAATCAAAGACCGATACTGGTTGGAGCAATATAATACATAGCAGCTTCTGTCTATGCTTGAACGAACAAGGGTTCAACCGTCTACTTCGCATGGAACAGTTTGGAGCATAGCGGAGTCCAGTAGAGTGTTTGGAGCATAAACGTCTCATATGTTAGCGTAATATATTTATCTTGTAAGTGGAATTATAAACAAAATATTCTATTTCCCTTGAAAGCTCCTGAAGTCTTGCATAATTTGCTGAAAATTTACTTGAAACTGCTAGACGTCAATATGTGGAAATCGTTTATACTTCTTCCACCTTATTTTGTGATGTGCATCTAGCTTATTATTTCAGCTATGTATATTTTAGTTCTGCTCAAGCTGAACAATTATATACTGGTACAATCTGAATTAACTTATTGTGTGCCTGTGACTTTCTCTCACTCTATCCAATGATCATGAACGAACAATAAATGAGAGTACACTGAATTATGTACACTGACATATGAGATGATGATGCTTCAAACACTGCGCTATGGTCCAAACTGTTGCATGCGAAGTAGATGGTTGAGCACTAGTTCTTTGAAGCACAGGCGGAAGCTGCTGTGTATATTCCATGGACCAGCAAGAAACAAGAAAGTCCGTAATTCTTATTTTCACTATGCCACAGCTGACACCACACTCTGAAAAAAAATCCTAGCAATTGTATCAATAGTATGTACGTACTGGAAAAGTTTAATCATAGTTCAAAGACTCCTTTAGCTGACGAATGACACATAGTACATTGAATTTAGTTTTAGCACACTCTTGACCCCCTTATCCGACTACTCTGTTTAATATAGAAAACTCTTACTCAGAAACGATTAAAAAAATCTGTTTTCAGTTGTATCCAGTTATTACATTTCGCGCATCTCCCCACCCCTACTCTTCAGTTGCTTATATAATAATCCAAATTCCTACTCCTTCGCCCCTTACAACCAAATAATTTTCTAACTTATATTACAAATGCATTAATATATTATGTATAATATGAATCGTACCTGATTGCTATGTAATCATCGTGTGTTATGCACTTGTCTAGGATGCTTTGCAGTAGATTGTCGTCCACCAGGAGCATAACCCATTTAGCACTAACAAAAGTATAACCTCACACTGTCAAAACTCTAAGATTTGTGGCTAGGTCTAACAGCACGTACCTGCGTTAAACAAAAAAAGTAATTAGATTAAATAATTTCAAAAGTATAATATAAGAACAATTCCACGTTAACTTAAATCAAACAGGCGATGCTCCAAATTATAATTTCTATCACGAATCGGAGTTGATCGGAGTGGATCGGAGTCAGACGACCTGTCCTAGTTTTCATGAAACTGCGCCTGAAGGATCCTATGTCTATTTTTGCAGATTTTGAGAAAACTAGGAACTGTCAAACGTTCTAATTAGTCTCGTTGGAACTGTCAAACGATTCTCTATCGATTTATATGCTTTAAAACTTATTTTCTGTACAAAATAAAAAAACGGGGGCTAGATTACGTTTTCGTGGAAACGCGGCTGACGTCAGACCTGTCCCGCATCTATTTTGCCAGATTTTGAGAAAACTAGGAACTGGCAAACGTTCTAATTAGTCTCGTTGGAACTGTCAAACGATTCCCTATCGATTTATATGCTTTAAAACTTATTTTCTTTACAAGATAAAAAAACGGGGGCTAGGTTACGTTTTCGTGGAAACGCGGCTGACGTCAGATCTGTCCCGCATCTATTTTTGCAGATTGTGAGAAAACTAGGAACTGTCAAACGTTCTAATTAGTCTCGTTGGAACTGTCAAACGATTCTCTATCGATTTATATGCTTTAAAACTTATTTTCTTTACAAGATAAAAAAACGGGGGCTAGGTTACGTTTTCGTGGAAACGCGGCTGACGTCAGACCTGTCCCGCATCTATTTTTGCAGATTGTGAGAAAACTAGGAACTGTCAAACGTTCTAATTAGTCTCGTTGGAACTGTCAAACGATTCTCTATCGATTTATATGCTTTAAAACTTATTTTCTTTACAAAATAAAAAAACGGGGGCTAGATACGTTTTCATGAAAACGCGGCTGAAGTCGATCTATATTTTGCCAGATTTTGAGAAAACTAGGAATTGTCAAACGTTCTAATTAGTCTCGTTGGAACTGTCAAACGATTCTCTATCGATTTATATGCTTTAAAACTTATTTTCTTTACAAAATAAAAAAACGGGGGCTAACTTGACGGTCAATTTTATTTCTTGTTTTTCTAGAAAACTAATAACTGTCAAACGATTTTTTTGGACTGTCAAAGACTGTCAAACGACTGTCAAACGATTGCAATAATAAAAATTCCAAAATTCGAATTTCCGGGGGCTAACTTTTTAGAGCTCATATCTATCTATACTGTGCTGGCAAGCCTGGCGAGTTGGCATTGTTGGCAATTGGCGAGGAGCAGAGCAGCGCGGAGAGGCGAGGAGTGGCGAGGAGGGCAGGCGGCAGACTGGGGCAGACAGCTGACGAGCTGACGGCTGACGGCAAACAGCAAACGGCAGGCTCTTTGCTGACAGATATATTTCTATATATAGAAAGTATATTTAGTGGTGGATAATAAATGAGTATAATGCATAAAGGAGAGTGGCGCCGATGTACCGATGAACGTTCCTGAGAAAAGGGGAGGACTGCTTATACAGGAATTGGAACGCGAGGAAAATGGCAACAGCAGAGGGCACTCCGGAATCGGACACGGGAAGTTTCGAATGTTTTCAAAATTACACGGCGCCGGAGGTTTTCATTCAGGGTCTCGCAGGAATCGTTGATCAGCAAGATGTCGAATCAATGATCCGTGCCCAAAAACAAATGTAATTTCTCTTATCTTGCCCCATCTGTATTAGAGAGAGAGAGGGAGACAGCAATTGTTTATTATCAATCATTGAGAAGATTCACATGAGCTGCAATTCTCAGGTTGCAGAGATTTGAAAAAACTAACGAGATGCTAACAAACTGCAACCAGTTGTCAGTAAATAGGCTCAAGTCAGCAGAGGGTGAATTCAAAAAGCAGACACTTTTACTTGTTGAAATGAAACGAGATCTGGACTTGATTTTCAAGAAGATCAGAGTGATTAAGAATAAACTGAGCCAACAATATCCTCAAGCATTTAACGGTAAGTAAATCGCAGTAAGCTAGGGCTCGAGAGGCTTAATTGGTTGAGAGAAAGAGAAATCATCGTACCTCTTGCAGAAGCGGTGAGGAGTAGTTTGGCCGAAGAAGTTATTGTCGAAGATGTGGATTGTCCAGTGAAACCATTAGAACCAGAAGTAGTTCCACTGCCAAGTATACCATCTTGTAATATGGAGGATCATGACCCAGATTCAGATGGTAACCAAACTAGTACTAAAAATAATTGTTTCCCTGTGCAATGAACAGTACAATCCTATAAGAGCTTCTTCGCTCAGCCGCTTGAAAAAGATAAGATGTCATCAGCAAGATGGGTCATTCAAAACTCAAAAGATCCTGTAAATGTGGAAAATACAATGGGAAGTATTTTTTGGACCACATCTTCTTGAAAACTGACTTTCCAGCCCCGGCATTTGATAATCTGCTTTTCCTGCAATTGACTTACTCTCCAAACTTTAGCCAATAGCATGTATTTACTATCTTTCCAATTCAACTAACCAGTAACCAAGTCAAAATTGGGTTAGACTCATTGAAATGGTGCTACATATGGTGACCAATAGGATTGATAGCAAGAGCCAAGTAGATGGCCAACTGTTTCTCAGATGTAACGAAAGGACTCTCCTTCTAAAAGATCCTACGCGACTCTTTCACGCCAAGTATGGTTAAAGTCATAGCCCAGTTGGCAATCCGAGGGGCCTGTCGTGTGTGGGTCATCAGAAATCCTATTAATCTCGCTTGCTTGACCTAGTCAGAGACCAAAAAAATGTAACGGTGCTAGCATGTAATTTCCTGCAGAGAAACACCCTTGTTGATGCTCGTACATTATAAGTGTCTACCACAGCTCGTTGAAAAATGTCTTGGTATAGTTGCTTCAACTACAAGCCACTGGAAACGTGCATGAGGAAAGAAGATGCATAGTTTGTTTTTTACTCTTGTTCCACGGTTTATTGTTAATACTATAAAATGTACATGTTACAGTGAAAGTACAGATATCTCTTACTGTTAGGGAGAAAATGGTATAAAAGAAAATAGTAATAGATGAAAAATAGTAAAGTTCCGAAAATGGGATGGAAAAAAACTTGTTGAATGCTTTCTCTGTAACATAAAGACTATTGATACTGTAATACTACTCGAATTAGGAGTAGCGCTACCAAATACAAATCTTTATCATTTCGGTTTTGCTAGACGCAGTCTTTTGTTTTATTCCCCATTATATCTTTTGAGGAAGATCCCTTGCCCCGTGCCAGCAGCAGCTGTGAAGCTAACTTTAGCAAACTAATATGTCTTCAATTGTTGGTGCACAGTGCCGGTCGAGGAGTTTCAGTTCGCAAAGCTGCGTAAACGGCGTATAAAGAGCAACGACAGTTCGTCCACGGAGAGCAACAACGATCACAGTAACGCCGAAACTTCGTCGTGTACCTCCGATACCGGTTAAAACGCGATTAGTCGATTCACCAGTCCAAATCACCCCGATCGAGAGGACACCTCGAGACTTGAGAGAGGGCAAAACGGCAGGGCATCTACCAGAAGAATCGTCGGCGAAAGCCAAACAGAGCCAAACTCGCGCTACAAATGAGCTTACTCAGTGTGTAATTCATTCTCGCGCGATATAATAACTCAATTCTTTCAACCCACTGATTCAACGCAGTCACCTACCGCACCTATACTCTACCTACCTCCTCCTCATCCTATCTATACTTTAAATCAAAGGGGACACACTGGAAACTGAAAAGGGTACGTGCTGCTTTCGCGTTTCATATCATGATTCTTGGCGCGCTCTCCTTTATTATTTGACTCTACTAGGCCCCAATTCGGGACAATCCATTTCAACAGAGAGAGCGCGCGCGCGCGGCCACATGTGAATCGCTGCTTTCGAGCAATGCCATGTTGTAAGCGCTGACAGTTTCTCAGTATATATTAATTGTTTCTAATATATTATGTGAGAAAAAATAAACCACACTTTTGACGATATAGCGAATTTCCTCATTCCATTAAAACGCTCCCATACAGTATATAGTGGTATTAGCTCGGTCGTCGCGTCGGTCGAGTCCAGATAGTAAAGGAGCGGTATGACGGAACCAACGCGCGGTTTCCCCCGGCCTATTATAGTATATTATATTGTACCGCCTCCGCCTCCGGTCTTCGCCAAAACCAGGAACCAGACACCAGACGTAGACAACATTCAGACAAGGCAGGGCTTTGTCCTCCTAGCACCAAAGTCCTGCTGCGCTTTAGTTTTTTTTTTATATTCTACACAGTTCTGTATCGCTCTATTGCGGCCTGAGTCCACACCCCGACCTCCCCGTCCCAATCTCTTCGTCGATTCTTATCTACATATATCCATACATACATACATAGCCAATAACACTTGTTGTCACCGCGAAGCCATAAACCTGCAACTGCAACCCTCACTTATTTATTGGTCGCGTGCCCAATTTATTGGCCAATTCTTCATCGGGTATTCTGTCGCAGGATGTAGCCCTTTGACAGTGTTCCTCTCCACTTGTGAATCGGAGACCTAAAATACAGCATTGTACACAAGCGAGGAGGCTGCCGGAAAGGTAGTATAGCCAACTATAGAGCTCTTTCAAGAGGAACAAGGAGTCAAAGGGTGCGGTTGCGGCTCCGTTTATCAAATAGTATCAGCTGTTTACTCGAAAGCAAGCACACCTGTTTCCTAGCCCTTGTAGAAATAAACTCTAGGGTAGTCTAGAGTTCTCTGTAGTAACTCTAGAAATCCTGGAGTTAACTACAGATGTTTAAGAGTAAATTGAAACATTCTAAAGTACCTCTTAGAGCACTTGGGAGTTACTCTAGAGTTTCTAAAGTTACGCTGAACGGAGTTACTCTTGAGCAAGAGTTGCTCCAGATCAGTCTATAGACTGCTTCGAGAGTTACTTTAGAATGTTTCAATTTACTATTAAACATCTGTAGTTAACTCCAGGATTTCTCGAATAAGTATACAGAGAACTCTAGGCTACCCTAGAGTTTATTTCTACAAGGGCTAGCTTCGATAAATGTGCTCGTCGTGTTTTGTTATGCGCCGAACTGGGGTGGAAGTATATAAAAAAACACCTTGGTTCTCTATGGGTTTCCAACTCGTCCGAATGCCTAATAGTTGGTGCGTTTGAGTGTTTGAACCTAGAAACTAAGATTCTGCACGAAACGGGTGATCTAGTGGCCGTGAGTATGGCCCATCATGCAAATATCAGTAATTGCTTTCAAAGAATGGGCTGGTCTGAAGCAGGAGTAGGAGCAGAGAGCAGGGAGCAAGTGCGGACTACGGAGCGACAGGGTGGAGCTTTTGCAAAAGCGTTGTAAAATCGGCCCCGATTCAGTTTCTCGGTTGCGCGAGGGGAGTGACTTGGTGCAACTGACATCCACGCCTCGTGGTATCGACATCCCGGACTAGCGCCAGTTTGCCCCGAGAGCACGATTTTACGTCACTTCCAGCGAGGGAAAGTACAGTGTATTAGCGATAGACGGAGAGGGCAAGGGTGAAAATAACACCGACTACCGAGCGAGAAAATACGCTCCGACGAGCGGGGATAACGCGCTCTGTCTCTAGCCTCTGCTATTGTATTGCTATGTATAGCAATAGTCCACACTTTTTCTACTTCCTCATGTTAACAATGTACATAAATTGTGTACTCCGAGTACACAAACACAGCTTTAATGTGGCCTCAGGTTGGTCTCAAGCCCGAATAACGCAGGGAGGAAAGAGTGTTCAGTACTTTATAGTCAAATATTAGCTGAGGTCATCTACTCAGATAAAAATTTAATAATTCAATTAGGTGCTAGCCCTTCATTTAGATGGAAATGGTGATCGGCCGTGGCAGGTAGCGGTAGTCCGTGTGCAAGCATCCGTGACGCACGGGCGCGCGCTGGACTCCGAGCGGAGAGCGCGCGTTCGGGTGACACATGTATAATTTTATCTCAACGGTTTTTAAATTGACCATCTTGAAATTTGCACAGCGTTTAGAGGTGGCTTCGATGCATCTATATGCTTTTTTTCAAAACGGTAAAAGCTCCCCCTTCGGAGATATAAACAATTAAAACTTTTGAACAATTTTTAAACAAATTCGGAAAGTCGCCGGATTCCTTCAATATTTTTCTAATAAAAATTCAATCTTTTCTGCGTAAAACTTCGTTTTGCGCTTCTCGATATCTCATACCGTTCCAGAGTTATGATTTAAAACAAAAAAGTTGCATCAATTTTGCAATGTGCACAACTGTTAAAATAATTTACATTTTTACCAACCGATTTACGATAATGTCGTCCTATGTTAGGGACTACATTTTCACACAATTTTATCAAAATCGGAAACAAAGTGTCAAAAGGTGTGATCACTACGTGGAATCGCCATACACCGCGTACTGCCAATCTTCCGCCTTTCAATCGGATTCGGAAGGGATGAACGGTATCTATAATGTGTCCCCTTTCAAACCTTCGCTGTATTAATATTTTCTAAAAATCGACCTGTCTGGCTGGATTGGGTATGTTGTTTGCGAATCCCGTGAGTCTGTGTTAAAGTTTGAGCGCGCTCAAGCGCAGGATCTCCTGTTCGAACTGTTTGAAGCGCTGGTGCTTGAGAGCGGGTTGGCTGCGTTGGCTGCGTTGGCTGATTGTGAGTCTGACACGTGAGGCGTGGGAGTGCGGCGGCGGTCGCACAGCGCACAGCATCCTCCCCGCCAGTCTACAGTCCACCCACACTACAGTCTCGCTAGAGCCTACACTACATACATGCTCTTGACAGGAGCGTGACGGAGTGCTAATAATACGTAGTATAATGGGCCGGTGGTCCATAGCTCGACTATACCTTCCACCAAATCAAAGCGTTGTACGCGCCTCGGCATTTCTGCCAATAAACACCAATGCAATGATGCCCACCATCCTCGGTGATGCGAGATGCCCTCACGGCAGACAGGGGCAGTGACACGCTGACGACTTTCACACCCACTTCCACACTCCCTACCCCCTCTCTGTCTCGCCCTCTGCTGCTTTACACATGTGCATCTATCTACCTGGCGCTGACCTCCCTAATCATCCCTAATGCAGATATCTTCGTCTCTGGCATTTCGTGTCAGAGAAACCTCTGGAGCCAATTGCGACGGCTTTTTACCTTCACTTTTTTCTTTTTTTAATTCTTTTCACACATGCGCATGATTTATGGTTTTCACTTTAATGACTTTTTTCTGTAGGGGCGGGTTGCGAAGGGGAACTATGTATACGTATGTAGTTTGTGTAGTAGTACTGTTTAGAGCGTTCGATGGTGGAAGGAAATGTACTTCCAGATTGCTCTTGTTGATTTTTATTCAAACGTGTACTTAACACTTTTTTTTGACGTAGGGGAAAACCCTCACGGAGGCCATCCTTGGGACAAAGTTGGGACGAGACCAGGAACGCATAGCTAGGCATGGTTCCGGCAGACGTATACTTAATATTGTACACTACTTACAAATGTTTGGATAGCTCGCGACGTCGAACAACACTATATTAGTATGTGACGGAAATTAATCCGAGTAGTGCTGATACGAGTAGCTGGAAGATTAATGCAGAGGAATAAGTCTCTGACTCAAGAGAGTGTGGCTCTTCTTGTAATAAGACCGAGAAAACGTGTCTCTGGTCAGTTCTGGTAATGGTAGTAATGAAGTAATGACCTTAAAGGTAGTAATGGTTTGAAGATTCCAAAAATCGAAATATACAGGGTGGAAATGTTCTTGTGTCCGGCGCTTCGGGGGGTTATTCTGCATGTTCGGGCAAGTAGATTTTGCCTCTGGCATTTTTCATTTCGCGCTTCCGTTTTTCCGTTTTAGACCAAATTGAAAATTGGGTAGAATAGGCGTCGTACACCAAAACATCGCCTTATCGACTATGATTCGTTTTGAAGCGATCATCACCGTGCCCTACTTTGTCATGCCCATCCGGCCGGTAAAAATGTGCTGTCCTGACGCCTATTCTACATACTGAATGTTCAACTAGCTATAACTAAAAAACGGAAGCCCAAAATTAAAAATGTTAAAGGCAAAATCTACTTGCCCGAGCATGCAGAATAACCCCCCGAAGCGCCGGACACAAGAACATTTCCACCCTGTATACATATAAGATCTTCCATCCTCTCCTGAGCGACCTTGAGGTAGAGAGAGAGAGTATCGAAGTGGCTTCACGGTGGAGGGGTGCAAGAAACCGAGGAGACGCAGTCGAGGTGGCGGAAATTCAGAAATTCCGAAGGAGGGTGAAAGGGTTTTTCGCACCCTGGAGTCAAGGCGGCCGTTTCCTACCTGCTTGGTAAAGGGATTTGGCTAGGTCCGAGAGGCGCGGGTCACTAATCCCCGACAGATGAGAAGCAGCTGATTGGCATGACCGAATTTATTGCTTTATTGATATGAATTGCTCAAGTAATCAAGGATTTGGGGGGAAAATCCGTTAGCAGCAAGAATTTGCAGACGGAGAAGAGTTCAAAAGAAAGGCTCTCGGACGCTAGCATAGTCGTGGGGCTCAATTGGCACGTAGGCCCTCTACCTCTAAACAGAGAGGCTTGAGGGCGGTGTTCGGGATGGGGAGGAAAGGACCCGTGGGGTAAGCTATTTCTCAGCTTCAGCAGCAGTAGAACCTTTCTTCGTGGGAATATATCGACACGTCAGAAGCACCCTAGCCCGTTTACAATATCCGCGTATAAGCGCCCAACTTCTCCTCCAATATTTCGGTAATCTCTCTCTACACTCTACGAGTCTACACTCTACGCTCTACTCTACGCCGTCGATCGAACCCTTATTCTTACACCCTAGATCGAAATTTCTAGACCAGGCCTATCCACGGGTGGGGCCCCTCACGCGCCGTCTTCTCCTTCCGCGCTACCCGACATTGTAACTTCGCGTCGAAGCCGTCACCGGCAGCAGTCGGCTACTCGGCGTTATTGCGGTGTTTTGAATTTGGATCGGAGATGCAGCTTATACCGGGTTGTCGGAGCGCATATAGCGCGCAGCGAATATCGGGCCAGCGAGGCTGCGAATGCAGCCGGGCTACCCAGTATAAGTTGCGTATCTCCGATCAGGCGTAGCGACCGGTATCGCGCTTTGGTTATCACTAAATATATCCGTTACTAGGTCCCGGACCAGGGTGCCAAATAAAGTCTTTATAGAGGGAGGTCCACCGTTTGTTTTAAGGTTTTTTTCAAGAAAATTCATTAGAGATTACTCGGTGTCCGGTGCAAATTAAACACTATAATTACTATTTTCCGAGCCCGCAAATTAACTTTACAAAAAAGGACAAAATATATTCAAGAAGCCTAATTCTTTCCAAAGCCAATGAACAAAAAGCAGAATTTACATGTTGTACTCTTAAACCTCCGATAAAAGTTCATTTCGGCGCGACTCTCCGCTTCCGCTTCGCTCGCGCGACGCGGTAAAGGGATGCGTAGGACAAGCGCGTCGTGGTTGTTCATGACAACGGTTCGTGAGTGGGGGAGCTCTTATTGCTCGCGAGCCGACCTTGGATAGGCCTGTTCTAGACCGTAAGTCTTGGACAATCTACTTTCGTCCGGCTTCCGCGGCTTCTCCGGAAACCTTCAGCCCCCTTGCCATTTCCTGCCATATTACACCCGCTTTCCTATATTACGGATCTTTTAGGTTGAAGGAAGAATGACTGAATTTGACTGACGAGTAACAAGATGAACCTCGCTCTTTATTTTCTTTCTAATTGGCGGTGGTATGGTGCTGCGCATTTTTCACTTCTCCTAGCATGCAACAATAATGTAATTCATTCTGTGTTCGCCGACCTATTTAGTATTTACTGACCAGTTTCATTATTCCTGCAATGACAACCTTCACTAGTTTTTCGTGTTTCCTTTTCCGCCTTTTGCTTCCTGCGTCCTTCTTTTGCCAAGGTTACAAGAGAAGAGAGGGAGGTTAGTGTGGCGCGGAGTGGCCGTGGTGCGCGACTCGAGCTCGAGCTCTCGAGCCCGAATATTCCGAAACCCGAACCACGACCCGACCCCACCCGACCCAACCCGGTCCTACCCGACTACCGACGAGCACGGGATCTTCAGTTACTTCACTTCAGTCGGTTCAACCTGACAATCAGTGGAATCGTGGAGTTCGCGGACGGCCGGGAGTCGTTCCGTACTTTGCCCTACGTGTATCTGTAATCTCTACTCAGTGCGCGCTCCTATTCTTAGCCCCTCTCTCTCTCTCTCTCTCTCTCTCTCTCACACACACACACACTCACACACGCCATATCTCTTGTTTATTGCATTCATTGAGTTGTATTTCTTTCTCTGTGATTTTTATCGTGAACCGTATCGGCAAATCTGAGGGTGCGCGATGAAGTGTCCATCAAGTTTCGTCGTTCGCGGGAAAAGGTTTGAGTACATGATTCGTGAATGACGATACAATCTCTGCAAATCGGCAGCCCGCTACCAGGATTTACCAGGATCTTGAATTGAATTCTTTTGGATTGTCTTATCATCGAAAGCGCTAATTGGAAAGCAGGTGGGAGGATGTTTAAAACTTGTGTTGTGCGAAATGCACAGTATATGTATAGGCTCAGTCCTCTTTATACACTGGCGACTAGCATGAGCCCCGATTACCCCAGGCCTTACCTTGCCCATTCATACTGTCACTATGGCCAGAGGTAAGAGACGGTAGCAAGGTATTAGAACGTTGAAACGCTCATTCCTATTATCGATGATGGGATTGGCGAACGTTAGGTTGCGCTTAGAGAAGGAGTAGAGGTAAATCGCAGAGAGACAGTATTCCAGAGTAGAGTTGACCATGAGGTTGGAGTGTGACCGGCTGTCTGCTACGCGGCTACCGGCCACCAGCTCCCGCAAGAGACACAACACATAAATCAACCGTCGAAAGACGATTGCTCTCGAGTCTGGAGAGTCGCCAAGTGCAAGTTCAATGTAATCTTAGTTAAATATTGACGAGCCTTGAAATCGAGACATTTTCTATTCTGACACCACACACTTGAGTGTATATATACCGTAGGACAGAATTGCTGCACCAATGAGATTTCGACGATATTAGTAACAATATTAGCGAAATATAGCCCGCCCGACACCAGAATTACGGATTCTTGCCGACTAAGTCCGCGCGGAATCTTAGTTTTAGGCGTAAAACTATTGGAAGGTACTAAAAATGTAGCGTGTTTGAAAGATGTTGGAAAAAAATAAAAACTTTTGGGACAAACTTGCATTTTCGAAACTTCCCCGAATTTGTCCGAATGTTTGTTATTTCTTTAGTTTGAGCCTTGAAACTAAGATTCTGCAGTGAATCAATTGCCTAAGGAGATATTCTGGCAAATAATATAATAATGATAGAGGATCATCTATAACAATTCATGGCAAGCTATACTTGTGACTAGCGATCCAAGCCAAGTGAATCACCCTGCAACACGATAGGTTGTTAACATGAGGTAAATCGAGCAAACTAAAAGAGGCCGTATGTCAGAGGGTAGAGAAAAATGGTAGCGCCGATTATAATACCGTGAGAGATATGCAGAGTACCTTCTTCTTATTCTTATCCTGTAGATACACACATATCAATACTGGCCTTATATCGATTAACTGTTGGCAACAGATGAGAGGAAGGTGAAAGATTGTTCGTGTCAAGAGAGTCTTTGATTTTCTATACATACATATAATCCCCCCAGCCCACCATTGGGTAAGACGACTTTTAGACCAATATACAGGTATTACTGTGTATGGACCATACCTAATCTGACGATCAGTCGGAAAGTTGCGCGTAGCCGCTCGAGTTCAAAGGAACTCAAAGTCAAATACATACATGCTCCTGTCAGACACAGACACACACACATGTTTCTAAAGCAGCCTTTCAACTGGAGCTCTCAGTAGCCGGTTGCATTACAAATTACAATCATGCCCACTTGTCTTAACAATTTTATATCTACATGCCCTTGTCTTTTTTCAATTAATTTAATAATCTAATGAGTATATAGTATTAACTTTTAACACATGTGCATGCCCTGTTGTATCCCATTGACATAGATAGTATGTAGCAGATATATATAAGTAGTCTAGCTACCCTTTAGCTAAGACGAGCCACCGCCTATAAGAGTGAAGAGCACGCTACACATAATAGTTAACAGCTCAACTTAAGATGCTGAAAATCCTTTTGGCCCCATACGCGGACTCATACCGATCCCGTTCCTTTCCTCCGTCTTTGCTTGCCTGCTTCTCTCCAGCCTATTCTAATATTAGAAAATTCACATCCACTGCACCCGGCAGCTCCTCCCCAGACATGGCACCACGTGTTGAACATACATGTATGCAGAAACGTAAGATGCCAGTCTGCTGGGAGTTGAAGCTGCAACCTGGTCGGCCGTCGCCTTGGCCTGGTCAGGGCGAGCCCACCACCAAAGCGGGTAGTAAAGGGACTTGGGATTCTTGGTTGAAGGATTCGGAATTGTTGTGCCAACTCCACAACGCGCCCGCCGCACTGATCCACTTGGGGAGAAACTTTTGTTAAATATCGACGGCGGGCTACTAGAGAGGAGTCGAGGATTAATATTATGTAATAACTAACACTCGATTAGTAAACGAATTGAAAATATATTTGGATGTAAGTGGAATATAAGACCTGAACTTTTCAACACAACCATTCACCTGAGAGGTTCCAATCGGGAAAAGAAGGCGGTAGTGCCCCCCATCACTTACGGCGGTCATACAAACTTAGAAAATAGATGTCGCGCACCACACAACCGAGTTGATGACGAGTCCTATTTTTTAAAAAACTTTCCTTCCTATCTTTATTTTATCTATCATATCAAGTAACCTTCACCAATCATAGCTCTACTGATTCTAGTATTTCTCTTTCTCTCCCCAGAACAACTCCTCCAATGTGAGTGAAGATGAAAGCAGATTGTGGTTTGGTAACTCCAAGCATCTTTCATAGGGTCAAGATTAAAGAAGAGTCAAACGAATGTGTATATCCTCATATAGCAGTTTCATCTAGCACAAACTCAGTGCCGACGTCAACCACGGGAATCTTCATCAACTCCATGAGTACTTGCAGTAACACGCCGACTGTCTCTGCGTCGAATTCTGTTGTCACAGCTATTGCCGCAAGTAGTAAGAGACTGGCAGTGTCGACATCGCTAACCGCCCTAATAAGCACGGCCGTGTGCACTAGCGGCATTACTGCTTTAAATTCATATTCAAATGACAGCCCGAAGAGTACCTCCCTCATCGTGCCAAACGCGAGAACGACTAGTTGTAGTACATATTCAGAAGGACCACCTCTTCCTCACGGTTATCATTCACTCCTCTCGAGCAGTGCTGATCCCCTCAACATTACAAAAACTGCCAAACTCGAAGCACTTCCAGGCGACGCCGACCACAATGTCGACTCCGCACCCGAGCCCAATCTCGAGCCCGAGCCCGAGCCCGACTCCAACCCCAACCCCGACCCCGACCCCGACCCTGAGCTCGAGCCCGAGCCCGAGCCCGAACCCGAGCTCGACCTCGACCTCGAGTCCGACTCCGTGCCCAATCGCAAGACCGAAACCAAGAACGAGGCTGAGGAAGACCAGAAGCTCATGTCCGCGACCGCGTTCATGCTCGACTTCGAGGCGAAGACGGATCACCAGAACTTGGAGCGCGGCTTCAAACCTAACGCCAATGGTAAGTCAAAGCCCTCCCCTCTCTCTCTCTCTCTCTCTCTCTCTCTCTCTCTCTCTCTCTCTCTCTCTCTCTCTCTCTCTCTCTCTCTCTCTCTCTCTCTCTCTTTGGTTCCGAGTAGATAATCGACGTATAGTTAAACCATTTCTTCTCGAGAGCCGTCTGGATACTACACGGTCTGCGGACTAAAAAGATAGGAATACAATTAGTTGGGGTTGCGTGGTACATTAGTTTGCCCATATTACAATATGATGGTACCCGTATATTCAAGCGGGTGGTATACCCTCCCGCTCGAAATCGTACATTTCGACTAAAGTGGTTATCTAGATACTGAAGAGCCCGCAGCAAGCTTCGAAGTAGAATGGGAAAAACGGATTCTTCTCTCGTCAAAGGTTCATTGGAGGCTGCAGGCCCAACAGCTACGGGTATGGGCATAGGGTCGACCACTCAAACCGGGATTCCGACTCTCGAATCTCCGGTCGTGTCCAGATTAAGCCATTGAACAAGTCGACCTTGAAACTTGAAATAACTGTCTCAATTTTTGCCTCCTCGAACATGTTACCTGTCGTCTCTGCTTTTATTCTTTTACGCAAGTTGTTTGTTGCGGTCCAATTTCCGATCGACTTTCTCGCTAGAGGATCATTAGAAATAGAAAAGAGGGAAGGTACGGTAGAGCTAGAAATCTGTAGATTGCTCGAATCGTTTGATAATGTCCGAGGAAGCTAGTGTGGAGAAGCAAGGAAGCATAGAAGTAAAGATGCGAAAGGGCCAGTGTGCGAGTGAGCTAACAAGGTAGCAGGCAGTCAGTCAAGCTGGTTGTGGCTTGGTCGAGTGGTGTGTTAGTTAGTAAGGTCGGTTCGCGCACTGGCTGACTGCCTGGACCAGACGCGATAAGGCACGTCCGACACTTCCAGCAGGATTCTGCTCGAGGCTGATATCATATCCAGTACACTGTCGGCGGCATACCGGCATCCTGGCATCCTGGCATCCCCATCGTTGCCGTTCCAGCCATTTTGCGATACTTGCCCCTTTAACCCCACTCCCATCCTCCCATCCTCCCATCCTCCCATCCTCTCATCCTCCTCCCTCATTCCATCCCTCAAGGCCTCAAGGCTGTCGCGCTATTGCCGCCTTCCTACATCCCCGGCACCACGCGGGGGACGGGTCTGTATCCATCATCTTGTCCTGTCAAGGACAAGTCTACTTTTAAACTAAATAACTATCCTTACCTCTCGAGAAGTACAGCCTGCTCGAACGAATCTCTTCAAAATGCCTATATAAACAAAGCCGCGAAACTAGGAAAATGGTTTGAGCCCGGGGTACATAGACGACAAGGCAGGGATACAGTTTCGATATCGAATGCATAGTATGGAAGTAGCATGTATGTATCGTGTTGCTAGTGGTGGTGTAAGTCAGGTGTGAAAGGGGTGGGACGGTGGGCGTGGGCCACCCAGTGACACGCGCACCCATGAGTTCAGTGAAGCGGGCGGATGGGCGCACGCTATAGAGGATTGCTCCACGATCAAAGCCATCTGTTGCATTGTCTCGGCAATTAGGAGGCGACAGCTGAGTCCCAGCATACTTACTTCCAAGCTGGAGCCTTCCGCCGAGTCGAGAGGAACACGTGCGCTTTATCGATCTCCTGTTACTCCTTTGTACGCGAGATGACTGCGACTTTGCCAGATTGGCGTCGCGTCGCCTAGCTAAGCGCGACAACCATCTCCCGTCTTGGCTCCTTTATTCGTCGAATACACACTTTGCATTTACCTTTACCTTTACCTTTACGTAGCTAAGTGCGCCCATAAGACAATACAGCTGACTGTGATAGCTCCGGCTGCTGCATGATGCGATAAGCTACCCGGGTATAATAGCAAGGAACGTCAGATGTTAGTGACACGACACGCGAATCCCATGGCCGACAGCAGCAAACCCTCCTTTCTATAGTTCTTTCGGCGACCAGCCCCGCCCCCTGCCCCCATTACTCTTGATGCTTACCTGAGTTTCAATCAGTTGACCCGAGCCACCACAGACACAGGAAACTGGGTTGCAGCTGACAAGCTCTGTTACGCACTTTTACCCCCAGTATCAGTCTACCCTTGGAGATTGTGGCCAGTCAAGAAAATGAGAAAATGTCAACTTCCGCTCTTTCTACTGGTTGGTCTAATCGGAATCAGCTATACACATTTACCAGACCACCGACCGCTTGGCAAAAACTCATTCTCCAATGCATCCCGTGAGAGATAACATGCCAGGCCAGACCGTGACAGGGTGGATGACACAGCGCGTAATTGCACGTTTTCCGGCATAGGGACCCGCCGTCCCGCCTTCCCGCCTAAATAGCTTCTCTACACTGTTCCTACGGGCCCTACGGCGCGAAGGGGTTATCTCTACTATGTACGGGGTGATTCGGTTGGCTTTTAGTCAGGTATATATCGGAATGCCGGGCGTGAAACCATAATTTTATTTTTTTTTTAATTTTATGGTTGAATAGTACAGAATTGAGGGAAAAAATGTAAGCGTGTTATTAGAAGTTTGTATTTGAAACATTTTTCATTGATCGATAAAACTACGGAATGACAGTCGATAATACAAACACACCTGATTAAAAGGCAAATGCATCACCCTGTACTTGACTTGCCCTGTGCACCCACCTACGTCAGAGTATACATTCATACACGCTCTGATACATTTTATCTAGCTGCATATCCACTCGGATTCGCCCGTTGGCCCCCGCCCTCGCCGCTCCCTCCCACAGCCTTCACAAACTTGAACGCCGCCTCTTCGTATCCGCATCCATGCCCGCACCATAGGATGCGATATTATAAAAAGGGGGGCTCTAGCTCTCCGAAAAGACTGAACATTCAAGGCCGATGTTGCAATCGAAAGTAACAACGAATATACCGTGTTCAACAGGAAATCTATCAACTCCAATTTCATCCCTAAATGAAGCAGAGCCACAGCACTGGACCACTATAGAGAAAGGAGCAAGCACTGATCGGAAAGAGAGACTGAATGTTCATCGGAAGGAGCAGAAGGGTCATTCTGTGGAGCTTTCAGCATCTCACGAGGAGAGTAGAGAGGTGGTGTCGCATCCTCTCAAGGCAGAACGCGCCGATGACATTGAAGCGATCAATGGTTTCCTAGTGGACGACCAGCAGTCCGATATCTTAGGAAACTTGACAAGCGCTAGCAGCAATTGTGCTGGTTCCAATGATGATGGCACCACCGCTGCCAATAACCCTAGGATCACTAATAACGAGTCCATTACGGAGAATATTAATCGAACTGGCAGCAAGTGCATTACTAGCATTTTTGCTTCCCATGCCAAGCTGAAACGGCTCCTTGGCACTCTTGTGCAATTTGCTAGTGACATCTCATCCGACACGGGAGACGCAGTGCGCACTCTCGTTCTTGCGCTTTTGGTACGCTCATTTCGTACTGCTTGCTCACCGTGAAGATTTCTCTCAAATAACCAATTGTTAGAGCCGAACCGGCCGAATCGACGGTATAGACATATATCAATGTATCTATATCCTTCTTATCTTTCATTCTAGTCGGCTAGTATGACCGCCGAGGAATTCCACTCGGCCTTGCAGGAAGCAACCAATTTCCCCCTCCGAGGTTTTGTACTCCAGTATTTGAAGCATAGTTTACCTACTCTTCAAAAAGATTTGACTACAGCCGCAAGAGCAATTAATCAGGTAAATCAACCAGGAATCATCATAACAACCGAACGCGCGCAGTCTTAGTTGCCTCTTTTCAGCCAAACTTTAACTCCATTCTCTATCTATCTTTCTATGTTTATCTATTTTATCTCTCTAGTAGATGCGTATGTATATATACACGTACAGGGACACTTGCCTTTTAATCGTCCCCTTCACACTCGAGTTCCAATTATTTCCATTATTGCTATAATTTGATATTATAAATAAATGTCAGTGTGTGGAAAAGACTCGGTAAAGACTCCTTTATAGTTAATTTACTGAACGCCCTATAATTATTACATTTTCAACGACCGATATTCATCATTAGCGACTCAAAGGCAAGTGAATCATCCTTTACTAGATTTGATAGCCAACAAGTAACTGCATTGAAAAATTCATACAATAAAGCAAGCTACATATAGTCGCCGTGAGGGAACACGCTATATGACGATAAACACGGAAACTAGTTGAATGCATCGAAGAGAGGGAGAGAGAGGGGGTTGCGAAGGAGGGTGGGGGTATTGGATAGATAGGTCGCGTGGGTGCTTTAGAATTCAGCCGGCGCAGACGATGCATCACTCTCACTTTTTGTTAGCAGAACTGTTCCCAGTTTCTTCAATCCAATGAAAATGTGGTTCTTGAAGCGATCGGATTGATGTCCGCTTCGGAACCCACAGAGATTTTTGGTGAATATGTCGGAGAAACAGGAGCTGCAAACGGCAATGTCGCTGGCAGTGGAAATGGCAGTTGTAATGGCAACAGCAGCAACGGCAATGCGGTAGGAAGCGGAAGCAATGGCGAAAGTGGAGTTGGGAATCTAGGCTCCCTCCATTACGGATTACGGCCAAATACTAATCCCAGTATTGGTGGCATCCAACAGACGAACAACTCGTCGTCGGCGTCTCTTCGCTATTACCCAAACAGCCCCCACCCCACGAAACGTCGAGCTTCGGAGACCCCGTGAGTACTTGGATCCAACAGCCTAAATCACTCAAGTTGTCCCTGCCTCCTTAATTCCACCTCACTAGATATACTTACATATACCAGCATCCTGTACCTGGATCACTTAGTAGTGTAGATGAAGAGTGATGTCCATCCCGACTAATGACTCTCCTAGCGGTCTATTTACAAAGATACCTTGTAGAATCTCGCAATATCACAAGATGGCTCATGTGCCGGCGGATATATCAATGCGAGTACATACTGGTTTATCATACATAGAGTTTACCGGCCAAACCACAAATATAAGGCGCAAGTGTCCGCAGCGAATACTTACGCGCTCCTACGTCTCATACGGAAATATAGTGACACCCCGGCTATAACCACCATTACTCGGCCTGCCCCTGTCTGCTTCCTATGCGCAAGCTGCCAAACCAATCTCTTCAATATTGTAGCCCGTTTTTGTTCCTCTTGACATAACCGAATTAGTCCAACACTTTCGCAATATACAAACTCGAAATGATCGACTGCAGGTGGTAAGACACTCTTCCAGATCGGGAGACTAATATTTTCACATTAATTAATAACAATCGCAGCAAGTTAGAAAAATGCACCAAAAGGAATGTGAGAATAACAAAGCTGCCGAGCAATCTTAGGGGTGACAGAATGGGCGAGGTGTGCGCTGGCAATGTCAGCTGGGCCTCCTCTCGATATCCCTGCCAGTGACGTTTCCATATATCATCCGAGTCGACCACCTTTCTCCAACACCCGCAAACCTCCTTCCTCTTTCTCTCTCCTGCCAGATTCAGTTCCACCTACCGCACCCTCACTCTCGCCACTCGCAAGCTCCAGTCTACCCTCAGATTTCATTTCCACATACAGACTACTCCCTTTGATTATATCTATTGTGTTTCTCACCCTTCTACTTTTTCTACTCCTAATCTGAGAAAGAGAGAGAGAGAGAGACCAACATCGGTTTCTGTGCCCACAAATGTTGTTTTAGGGACATACTCACATATTTCTCTCTTTCGAAACAAAATGCTATCATTCTGTTTCACAAAGGACTACTGATATACTTATGCGTTAGTCATTGTGAAAGTGGAAGCAGCGCTGAAGATACATCCTTTTATGGAAAGCGCCACCTGAGTTCCTGGTTTCAACAACATGTCCAGCAAGCACAATCTTCTTCATCAGAGGGATCATCCGGCTATTGCTGGTATCATCCGCTTCATTCTTCTGGTGGAGCAATACAAGCAGCTCACGCTCAAGGGCAAGGGCTGGGACGGGGAAAGAGTCAAGTGCATATGTACGCACCGATTCACGGACTTGGACACGGGCAAGGGCAAGGGCACGGCCAGAATCAAAATCATAATCAGAATCAAGTGCAGGCAAGTGGGCACGGACTCGGACATGCTCCCGGTCATGGCCACGGCCCGAATCCAATGCCTCCTAGCTTGGTGCAAATAAATCAGATAAACACATTTTCGGCAAATCAACATTTGTCACAGCAGCAACAACAGTTGGCTCCCATTCAAGCGCCGGCCAGTGCTTGTGGCAGCCTGGGCGATGAATGGAAAAACATACACGTAATGCTGAACTGTATTCTTGGCATGGTAGAGAAGACAAAACGCGCTTTAGCAATCCTACAGCGACGCGGCTGTACAAGCCCGGTAATATCTGCAGCGATTACTTCCCTCGGTACTGCCAATAATCCAGTTTCTAACACCACTCAAACTGCAACCAATGCAAATGCTCAACAAGGAAGCGGCACATCGGCCAACATCGCTGCGCCAACTGAACCCTCGACGAATGATCGAGAGGGCAACTTAAAGCGCCTGTCCGGCGAAATAGTTGCTCAAACTTTACGAGCGACCGAAGACAGAGTCGCCGAAGTAAAAAGAAAAGCCGGTCAGTTTGACTGTCTACATATATCTATACTATATATACATCTGTACATACATTTATAATTGCCCTTTTTATCTCACTGGTTTCTTCCTCGATGTTATCGATTACTTTCCTTAATTCCTCTTGCATAAAAGAGACGATGATTATAGAGGAAGCTGTGTTGGAGGTGAAGAGAGCTGCAGTTGCGGAAATGCAGCGTGCGATAGCAGTGGCAGTTGCAGAGTCCAGAGCAAACGATCGTTTTCGCACTCATCGGCTTCTTGAACTTCCACTAGCACAAAGAAGCCAGGCCGGTTTTGGTCAAGGCCCTTTGTTGAGATTGCACGGGAGTGCTGCTGCTGCTACTAGCACTGCTACAGCACTCGATCCAACGATTAGATCAAGCGCGACACCCACCAGTAGTTCGAGTGCAATAGCCTCTACTATTGCCGATGAGGAGAAAGACCTTAATTTGCAAACCATCGCTAGCTCTGTAAGTTTAATCATATACAAACTATAGTATGTGTGTGTGTGTGTGTATTGCGCACGCTTGCCTAGGTGAATGAAAAGGAGAATGATATATGAGGGGCTCTAATTTATTTTATAGAGCTGCTGGAACTGCAGTAGGCAAGCTCTGGAAACCTGTGGTGGATGCGGAATTGCAAGATATTGCGGCCCCTTTTGCCAGCATCGCGATTGGGAGGCTGGGCATCACGCAACATGCAATAGTTGGACCATTCGACAACCCCGTAGATCAACCTCCCCAAGTCCACCGCGGGCTCCGAGTGCTGGTGTTATTCTTTCCAATAGCCTGGATGACATTGAGACGAGCGGTGCACCGACAACTGTTCCCGGCACCTCGACGGGAACACCGATCAAGGGAAAGTGACCTTCGGCAAAATAGAACTAACATTCTTCATCGCGTTCCGCAATAACTCATTCGCTACGATTAGGTGGATCCGCATCAATCCGCATGGCATCACCTACCACGTGACACACATACTCTACTGTGTTCAACTTGGAGACGACTCGATACTATAATAATTCACTTTAGTCCTGCTGGCTCTAGCTGGCCCTACCCTTCTAATCGTCATCTTCTCTCTTCTGAGCCACAAGTTGCTTGAATCGATTTGATCCTAGTCAATTGGTAGGTTTAGCTGTGTTGGGCAAGCTCAGCAGAATAAATAGGAGTAAGAGATACAAGGGCGTGACGAGCAGGGTGGCGGGGAGGGGGCGAACCCTCTCACTTCCTAACTGCATCAAGCAATAAGTATTTCCTGTCTTCTTAACATACACATAGAGATAATAAACAAATCAGCCTAGTCAATGAAAAAACCACTTGAAAATCTGTGCGTATAGATGTATGCATATCCTAGCCATAAGATATTTCTTCATACACCTCCTATATATAGTATGTATATATATATATATATATATATATATATATATATATAACAAGTTTGCTCAAGTTGAATTGCGTATCTTTCCCAAATCTATTACTAACGTGGAATCTCAAATCTTTTCTACAGAGTGTATTTACGTATTGTCTAACAGATGCCTGGGCTTATAAATTGCAAGCTGACGCACAATTTTTGTAATTGTCGCCTCGAGCTGTCTTTACCACGTGCTCTTTAATACGAATTCTGTAAATTTGTAAATGATGACGTTGAAGAAAAAAGTGCTTGGACAATGATTCTTTATTGGCACTTTTTATTATTCATATCTCCGAGTATATTAACAAAGAGTGCCCTGGTCTTTTCCGCTTTCCCTTGAGCCTCGGCCCAGTCCTTTTTGTTGCGGGCGAATAATGGTACGTTCATCTTCTTCGAAATAATTCTTCCTGATTTTGTTGATAGCAACGCCTCGCCGCATGCTGACAATTCTTCCATTATGAAAGCTCTTTGATTTGTCTGGGCCCAGTCCCAGAACTTTTCCAAACTCCTCGAGCCATGTGTACTTTTTGCTAATTCGGCCCAGCACCCATTTAACTTCTTAGCCAATTTTTCGCGACTTTTCTCCCCTATATATTTACTTGCCATAAATGCGTCGGCAATGCGGCTACCTTTTGGATCGCTGAATAAGTGTATCAGATCCTCGCTCGACATCTCGAGCAAAGAATTAACAAGCTTTATAGGTTTGTTGAAATTGAGAATAGCCTGCACTATCAAACTTCCATGTAGAGTGGTTGGGAAGACGGTTCTGTCATCCACGTCATCCTCTTTACGTCGCCCTCTTGCCATCAAGCCGACCATTGCGACGACAATATCTCTCTGACTGTTGCACTTTCCTCCAATAGACTCGACTGCAGCAGTGATGTCTTTGACAAAAGCTCCCTGTTTAGTTTGTAATCTAAGGCAAGCATTAGCCAAACTAGCTAAAACTCCAGTGTAGCCGCTCTTACAGATTTCCAAGAAATGCCCTGAAAGTTCCTCGTATATTTGCTCGAGACATTCTTTGCTAGGACAGTGGTCGAGTAGGCGTTGGACACTAAAGTTTGTGCCAGCTGACAATGATAGCTCTCTTGAGTGACCAGCAAAATATTTCTCATAAATCTCAATAAATCGTTCTGGCTCGGCAACAGCAAGACAAACTTCAAGAAGACGAACCGAGCATTCCATGTCGAAAATAGTTGATCGAATCTTCTTACTATCAGGCTGAAAACACTCTTCTGTAATTTTACCAACATAAATCTGGCATTCAACGTCATCAACACTTTTTGTTGAATAAAGAATGCTTTGCAATAAAGCTGAAGTCAGCTCGTTCCTGCCAAACTCTAGGAACTGCGGCCATTTACGCAATCTACTGCAACATTCTTTCAATAAATCTTTATATTCTCCCTTGAGAGGAGATATCCTCGCTTCCAACAGAAACGCAGTAGTCCTTCCTTTTTTACTGCACTCTACTTTCTCAGCCCTTTTAATCAACCCACCCAAGCATTCTATTGCTGTACGCAATAAGTGATTTGCATAAGTGTCAAATACAAATTCCTCTGCGTTGTTTATAAAGTATTTGCAGAGTCTGAGAAATATGTCATCATAATGCTTTTCTTCAAAGTCTTTCACTTCAATTCTCTCCTCCTGCTCAACAGTGGTCGTGGTGGCTGATGTCCTGACATTGGCTTGATTCCCTCTTTCAGCACAGATCAGTATCATCCTTTGGAGTACATGACTAGCGAACCTATCACTGCTCAATGGTCTGAGGGCACTCTTGAAAGCATCAGCTAGTCTCTGAATAGTTGATAAGTCAGCAAATTTCAGCAAGGAGTCGAGCACTCTCGAACCAACTTGATTCCGAGCATATTCCAACTCGTGGCCTATTGTCTCCTCATAAGTATTGTTAACAAACAGAAGCTTTTCCTCAAAACTTGGAAAGCCAACTCGCATTAACTCCAGGACACGTATCATGTACTGATAGGTGTCTCCATCAACCTCAGGCCCATGGTCTCGACGGCGAGCGAACTTTTTCGCCATTTGGGCGTGAGATCGTCTCTTCTTCCTTTTCGTTCCGCCTGCCACATTTCTCTCCTCTCCATCATTCATCGCGGTCACTTGGTTCAATCAAGCAATTACTTGCAGTCCTAGCAAACACCTATGTATCTACACACGTCAATTATAGCAGGTTAAGAAAATTTGCGAAATTTGAGCCACATGCCGTGTCCGCGTGTAGTACATACACACAACTCTAATCTGTAATGCTTTCTAACGTGAACTCTCGCTCTAACCTCTGAGGGCGATCCTACACTAACCTGACCTCTATCTACATCTACAGTCTCATCCCATGTATAGTGCGCATAGTGTGTGGCATACTCCTGTGCATAACGAGCTGGTGAAACGGTGAAAGGCGCGCAAAGGCTAAACGCAAGCGTTTCCATGCAAGCAAGCACGACGGCACATTTTTGAGGCGTAGGAAAATCAGGGAAAATTTACCTAGTGTCGGAAGAATCACAGAGGCTATCAATTATTATCAAGTTAGATGTATTTGTAGTCTCCTCATTAGTATATTGTACAATAATATTCGATTCCATTCTTACTGCCGTCCACACACTAAAAAGGAAAAGGACTCTCAACTGCGGCACCCAGTGTCTTTCGTTCAAGAAATGCCACATTCCGCAAAATCGTTTCTTACACACCTTACGAAGGAAGGCCCCTTTTATTAATACAGCACGTATCTTAAATAAAGTAGCAAATACGCAAAACTAAAGGAGGAATATCGTAGAAACAGAGCTCAACATTTCCTGTGGTATTCTACGTCGCATAACATACATATGTACAGATCAGGCCATTCTCGGATGATTGATGATTGGTACATCGATAGGACGTTGGTGAGATACATCATTTATCTTACATTGCGGAGAAAACTCTCCTTTGGCGCGCGCCCTGTCTCGCCTTTTAATGGAATGTAATACATATTTCGACAAACCAGGACAGGTGCCCCAGTGTGACAACAGATTCACAGAGGCACGTGTAGGCGTCAGGGTACATGTACAAGGATTCACTTGGCTTTGGTCACTAGTTACATGTATAGGTTGCAATGAATCATTATAGATGATTCTCTATTGCTATTATATTACTGTCCAGGTCAGAATATCCTCTTTCGGTCACTGATTTCTTCTGGAAACGTAGTTCCTAGGCCCAAACTCAATAAAGATATCCAGCACTCGGGCAATTTCGCAAACCTTCGAAAAATCCAACACTTTTCCGACTCGTCTCGAAATTAGTCGACTCCCAGGCCGCGACTGCGTTGTACGGACAATACTTTCCCAATGCCGTGATGAAAATCACTAAACAGTGATAATGATTCCAAGCCAAGTGAACCATTCTGTCCCCAATCCTCCGCCCAACCCTTACCATCGCACGAGTACTCATCTTGCATAGGGTGCATACCAGGATTCAATATGCTACACGGGCAGGAAGAAGAGAGAAAGAGAGATGGGGGGCGGGGGTCTAAACGAGGGACAAGATTTCCGGGGGGCTCATACAATAGTAGAGCAATATGTATTGGCGGGCATCAGCTCAAACAGCACCATATTCTTCACTAGAGGGAGATTCATCACTTGGTGGAGGCCTTGGTGGTCGCGGTGGTCGTGGTGGACGGTGATGATGGTGACCTACGAGTGATGGGCGTCGTGGTGGTGGTGGCGGGTGTGATACATAGGACGTCTCATCTCCTTCTTCACTGCTCGGCGACGGAGATGGAGCACGATCTTCCTGCTCTTGTAATAATTGGCGGAACTCCTGAATCGATTCATTTAATGACCACAGCTGTGAGAGCAACGACAAGTCCAATTGGCGCAGTCCGAACTACAGGGATAAGAGAAAACTGATAAAGCAAGGAAAGGCTAATGTTACCCGGTTTTTTTCCGATTTGTACGGCTAATAGGAATTGCTCGAAAATTGCTAGAGATTGTGTAACACGCAAGTCTATTAACTAATAATAAATCAGGGAAAAGATAGAATACAAAGAGAAGGGGGGGATATAGAATGTATTGAAGTACATGTACCATTTCTCTTCTGAGTATGGCTAGCTGCGTGTCCAGAGTGGTGAGCTGCCTAGCAGGTGGCGAAGGTCTGGGCGACGATTGAACTGAGGACTTGGAAGTTCTTTGGATTTTACTAGAAGACCTTGCGGGAGGTGGGGGTGGTTCACAGGAATCAGCTGCCCGACCGCCGCTTAAATTGAATCCGCTCAAACTCCTGGGTAACGGTGGTAGCCCCTGAAGGGATGACATCGCAATGCGCTCTTGAATGCTGCAAAATCCAAACAGAAAGAGTTTCCGTATATGAATCCGGCTGTATATACTTGTTTCGCGATTTGACTCTTTCGTCTTCTGTCAGGAGGTCCTCGAGTGCATTTGGAAATGTCGACAGTTTAACACTAATCTCGGTGGGATGAACGACCCGCTCCGATCCGCTCACCGCGAGAGTAATTATTTATACCAAGGTCCAACGTACATACAGCAATGATCATATAAATAAGCGCACAATAGTAACAGAGTAGTATATCAAGGTCTCCCCATTAATAGCTAGGAAATGTCATCAAGATGATTCGATTTGCAGAGATCGATGTACCTGATAGAGTTCACTTGGCTATGCTTCGGGCTATCCCATGTTTCCAAGCCATTGAGCGGCTCGTCGTTACATTCACTCTTATCCGCAGCTGCCATCCCGGGCGCAAACACAATTCTATGTAACATCAAGTCATCTGGCGGTTCATTCCCTGTAGTAACGCTGCCATTAGTATCAGCGTCCGCGTTTGGGTCGTGATCGCCATTGAGATCCTTGGCTGGGAGGATAATCTGCATCGACGAATAGGGAATACCAGCTTCGAGCCAGTCTTGCCTATGAATATTCTTTTCCGCCACCGCTTGTTCATCCTCGGTAGGTGCAGCCTTCCTCAGATTTCGTACAGTGCAATTCCCTATCAGCCCAACGGCTAAACACTCGTCCTCGCTGATAACAGGCTCGGTCGACGATCTCTCTTGCTCCGCCACGAGAGCTTCCTTAAAAAGAGCCTCAACACCTTTTTTCCTTCCATCCCCTTTCAAATCTCCCTTTGAACTTTTCGACTGTGCATTGGCATGGCCGACCATCATTTCAGAGTCTAAACCCGGCACTGCCGTGGAGGGCATTGGCATCGCTTCTCTTTTAGTCGAATCGAGTGTTTGGCGCGCCGAGGATACATTGAGCGACTGGCATCGCCAGTCTCTTTTACGCCACTCATCCTCGTGTATTGCCAATTGCTCGCCAGTTTCTGCCCGTGGTTGCTTCGAGCAAGAACACCGCCGTTCGGATATCTTCTCGACAGAGTCACCATCATTTTCCTTCCTTTCACTAATACGCGGGTCAGCAGCCTGACGATCGTCATCCTCGCAAGCTACCTCCAACAACTGCGATACACTTTGCTCACTTTCACACGCAGCTTCTTTACTTGATTCCTTGATTGACTCGTAGATGAGAGTACGCCCCCCTAGTGCACATTCCTCCTGCTGATTTCTTGCCTCCCCTTGTCTTTGCGCTACTTTTTCCCTTTCCTCCTGTCGTAATTGCATGGGCATGGGCATGCGATCTGATCTCCAAGGCTTCGTGTTTGGAGGCGGCGGTGCCTGTCTGGTAGGACATGGTGGCCTCGGAGATCTTTTGAGGGCCTCCGCGACTACTTGACGACTTGGTCGTGGTGGTACCGGAGGCGGATGGGATCTCTGACTGGTTGCCAATTGCATCTTTTTATTTTCATGCCCAATCACTGTACCGTACTCTGCGCGAGTTACTGCATCTTTTCAGAAGCGTGCTTACTTGTCGGACATTAATCCCGGCTTGGAAAATAGGCTCCGATGCAATGCATTGCAATGCAATGTCCACGGGGTAGATGCAGTGAAATGTTTCCAGGCTGACGGAAATCCTACATACTAATTAGTATGTAACCAACTTAGTTAGTGATCTCCCCCAATTCTGTCCAATCTTTGCCTTTTGCCAGCCTCCTATAATTCTGCACTTTGGTTCAATTAGTCATTAAAATTTATCCATTTGCCATCAGTCCGCACTCAATTACGTCTTTCCATTCGATGATCTCACCCATTTACAGAGCAGCATTCACAACGCGAGTCGCAATCGTGGTCAGGTAGTATATACGTATAGTTAGCAAAGCAAGTCGTACGATCATAGAAGGCTTCCTATCAGCGCAATCAAAACATAAAGCACCTCTTTCGGCTTTATCCTCCCCACTGACATACTTATCCAATGTACCTTGTCACTACTCGAACTTGGAATATACTGAGATTAGCGCAATCTGCGAGACTTGTAACTTGTAACGCGCAGAAACACTACTTGGACACGCTAGATCAGTGAGGAGCCCGTTGCAACCTGGCTCGAGTGCTGGATCCCCGATCCAATACCACCTCTATCCTCTTCCCCCATCGATGCTAGTCCCCCTTGCCGCTGTTCCGTCGCTCAGAGTCAGAGCCCTACCTCCGCGAAACCTCTTTAGTCGACAACCCCCCCCCCCCCCCGCCCACTCATCGTTCTATCTCTCTCCTTGCTCCAGGCGACCTCCCGCCCACTCCCTCTTTCTTGGGCTTCGTTCCGGTTCCCGTTCCCGTTCGCGCTCTCACACTCCTCCATCGCCCGGCCGACAACGCTGCTGCCGCAATCGTTCCCTTCCACACCGACCACTGCGTCGCACACCGCACGCCTTACACCCACTGCCGTCTCTTTCTTACTTGAGCAACGCGGCATGTTACAATCCCCCTCCTCAACGCGATGAACGGATTTGCTGCTCCCGAGTGACTTGACTTTAGATCTCGCAGCGTCACAACTCACAAGATTCTTTACCTCGATCACTCGACGCTCTCACACCAGAAACATCAGCTCTATTCTCAGTTTCAACTATTACCAATCCCATGTAACCTGCGACTTTGGCGATTTTTGGACCCTTTGACTCTTTGCCTCCTGGTAGCAAGTTATCAACAGTACATGGTAGGAAAGAACGATAAGCAAGGTTACACCTTCAACAACTATTACTTTCTCTAAGCTCTCAGATAAGCCATTGCCCTGCGGCTGCAGCTGCCGCTGCTTCAAGTCTCTCCTGTACTCTACCGCTTTTGCCAGCTAATGGTATGGAATTGGCAGAAGGCGACACACTCGCGCTAAGCCAAAACACACAATCTAACCCACACACATAAGCTCTGTGCAAAGTACTGCAAAGCGCTATTGAGCGATACAAAGAAGACGCCTTGAATATACCAGAGCTGGGCACCTTCTTTCCAGTGACCTACAGTACATGCACCAAATATCAATTTCATTGCAACTGAGAGACTGTTTGATGCATAGGACAAAAATGTCAAAGTTTGCTTTTCCGGCTTAATTTGCCTCATTACTTTTCTTCTTCTTTTTGGCTTAAAGTTTGTCACTATTTGCCAATATACCATCCTTTAATGAACAAGGGATGCACAGAGCAAATGTGGACCGTTTAACAGTGGATTAAACACCAATGTGATTTGTGATAGGTAAGCAAAGAAGGGGAGAGAATGGTCATATTGAAGCTATGGTGAAAGTGGAAACATTGTCATTCTAATGAAATATTCTGAATGAGAGATAGTATGTGTTGTTGAAATTCAGGGAACCAACAGCAGAATGAGGAAGACAATCAACAGTTAGCAGTTAGTTAGAAGAATGAAAGGAGAAACCGAAAAATGTCAGTATTACCTGACTGTTTCTTCTGTGCTGACACCTGCAGGACCATCGGGCAAACAGCTACTCTTTAAACTTCCACTCTTGACGGCACATCGGGCAAAGATGACTAGTTGGTTGGGATTGTAACCACTTCATGATGCAATGGATGTGAAAACAATGGGAACACTGACCCCAAACTGTAGAAGCGAACACAGCAAGGAGACACACGGTTTTCTATTAAAATAGGTTCAATAGGTTAGCTAATTGAACGCTCAACTACTAGCATCACAGGCGCCGCGGAGAAATGGACATCTTTTTTTAGTTATATTCACTTGGCCTATCGGAAGCACCGAGGACAGATATCGGAAGGCGCGCTCTATCTAACGGAGTGCAAGAAGAACCTCCCGAGTGATGTCTTTCACTACTAGAGAAGGCAAAGCCGAAGCCGAAGCCGAAGCCGCACCGCATCTCATCGCATCGCATCGCGCATCACCGATCGATCGCTCGATGCTCGCAACTTCGCAGCTGCGCAATTTCGAGAAATGTGGACGCGGTTTCCGCCGGCGATATAGCGCTAGCTGGATCAGCCCCCCGCGCGGCCACGCACGCGCACACATAAAAAGGGCTAAAAGCTAAGCTCGTCAAGAAATAATGTGCAATCGGCGGGTTTCGATACCCGCTAAGCAAGAAGAATGAAAAACGGGCTATGTGGTTATGAGAGTATTTAGTATACCTAAGGGGCAATCGTCCCCAGGAATCTTGCAATCAGGACAGCTGGCGTCGAAAGGCATTCTGCAAATACCACAGTTATCGTCATTCGCTATCCATCGCCAAGTCGCTACACCAGTCCAGCCTGTAATCATTCGTGTCCCAAGAATGTTCACAGAATCCCGGTACAATCTTTTCCAATTCTAGCCATCACATTACAACGCCAGCCTCGGTTAACCTCAAACTTTGTGTCTTCTCTAATTCCCGCCTTCCCTACAATATAGATCTGCTTGCCGAAATGAATGCTACTGCTTCTGTCAACGGTTTACTTACTCTTTATCGTAACTTTCATTCTTGACAAGTTGAATGGGTAAAATCCTAAATAGCGCACAGAACGACTCTTGAAACACACTACGCAGATGCACCTACCCCACTCCCCCCCTCTCGCTCGCTCTCTCTATCTATCTTGCTATACCACTCTGCATATACATACGCATAAATGTGAAAAGTAGTTCCAAGTGAAAATCAATTATGTGGAATGGAAAGTTGAACTGCCGGAAGTTTAATAAACGTTACATCCAATCCCCTGTCTATTATATTCTATTGTAGATAGAGGTTTGTTGTTTGCAGGATGGCGCTGCACGTGATGATGGGTAATGTAAAAAAGTGGTCCAGTGGCCATAGTTGCTACTGTAGTATATGTATATCGCATATCGTTTAGATTTAGAATGTTCAAATAAATTATATGGCAGAATCAGACGTGCGCGCGCGCTCGACCACGACTTTGCGAGACACGTCGACAGACGATAGAGATCAGAGAACACCGCAGAGCGACGCAGAAACACCCGGCCGTTCCCCGGCCGGCTGACATAATGCAACAGCGATAGGGCTGGATAGGGCTGCGCCACAGTATGCGCGGTGACTGCGCGGTGCGGAAATTTGTATGGAGCAGATGAGGTTACATAGATAGTTTGCAGTTTGGTGTGTGCATGCGGTTAGGTGCAGGTGCGCGTCTTCGACAACATGGCTTATTCGGATCAACCGACCGCGACAGTGGAAGATGCTCTAGCGCGACTCGCGACTATGTCAATTGGCCCAAACGATTGCTGGAGTTTAGCAACGTAGTGCCATGAAACGGTCGCTGCTCTAACGATCGCGATGGGAATATAAGATTCTCCGGCGGCTCGATAATCCAGAGATATCATCGCGGAATAATGCCCGCTCTACGTCCGCCGAATGAATAAAGAATTTGAGAAATCGGGGTATACATACTAAAGTACTAAATATCGCCGTCGCCGTGGATATACGCATGCAGCTACTAGTATATCTACATCGGTGGACGCAGCTCTATAGAATGTGATTTGGATCAACTGCCAATTTGGACCACTGGTAGATACTCGTTTCGTCGATATATGCAAATAACAGAAGAAAGAGGGAGTGTGGGAAAGTGAGCGCGAGGGAGAGTGTGCGGCTCAAATAAAAGACACTTGACGTGCAAGTGTGAGCGCCGACCAGAAGGGGCAGAGGGAGAGAGAGCCATCATACACATAGAGAGAGACACGCATGTGTGCGTATAACTGCCACAAGTTGACAGCGCAGCTGATAGTAGATAAAGAGAGGAGTGGAGAGAACAAGGGGCAGCCGGGCAGGTAGCCACAGGCAGAGGTAAGGAGTAAAGAAGAAGGAGCAAGGGAAGGAAAGTGACGAGGAAAAGAAATAAGCAGGACCGAAAGAATGGGGACTACGCGGTTATATAGGAATTGGCTGTGAATCGGCGAGCACTGCGCGGCGGGCGGCGGGCGGCGGGCGGCAAGGATTGGCAAGGATCAAGAATATCGAGAATATCGAGATCGAGATCGGGAATAACTGTGGCCTGTGGCAGTGGCACAGTGGCAGTGGCAGTAGGAACCAGTGGGAACTGGGAAAGTGGGATTGCAACGGCAAAGATAGGAGGACTGAGGAAGCCTCTGGAGCAAGTGTATGGGAGGAGCGAGCGAGCCAGCGACTAGCAAGGGGTCAGAACTTGCCGCGGCGACATGGCTGGGTTTCGGGAGGAGGATAAGGCACTTTTTCCAATCCAGAGCATATCGACAATCGTGCAAATCTTTCAAAATCAACTCGAGAACAATACGGAGCCGGATTTGGCTCTACTCTCGATTTTAGTCGGCGCCGTCGAGAACTCCCTAACCTGCAATAGGTCATTTGCGTCGCAGGAAACAACAGTTTACGAGGAGCCCAAACTCCCAGCTGTCGAGTTTCACATAGCGGAAGCGCTTTACACGAAATTCCATGCAGTCATTAAGGGCGCCGTTGACCTTACTGTTTACGACACAAAGTATGCTACACGAGAGCTTGTAAAAAAAGTCTCTGATGTTGTTTGGAACTCGTTGACCAGAAGTTACTACAAGGACCGAGCGCATTTGCAGAGTTTATACAGTTATCTGACAGCGAACAAGTTGGACTGCTTCGGTGTCGCGTTCGCAGTGGTGGCCGGTTGTCAGGTTCTTGGATTTAAGGATGTCCACCTTGCTATGTCGGAGGATCACGCCTGGGTTGTCTATGGCGCGGAAAGCAGAGAGACTGCGGAAGTTACATGGCATGGTCTGTATTATCTCTTAACTCTTGCACAATGATTTTCTTTCCATCACTAGAACATTGTTGCTGGTTAAATTAGATGGAACACGATCAATCAGTGTTGAACACTCTCTTTTTTAGGCAAAGGGAATGAGGATAAACGAGGCCAACCGGTGGAGCCAGGTGTAGCATCGCGATCGTGGTTGTACGTCAATGGACAAGCTGTTGTATGCAATAGAGCAATGGAAGTAGCTACCATTGTATCTGCTATAAATCCTAGTTTAAGTGCGACTGCGGACGCAGCTGAAGTTGCACTGCTCCAGCAGGAGCTGTTGTGGCTCTTGTATGATTTGGGACATTTGGAGAAGTATCCTATGGCACTAGGGAATTTGGGAGATTTAGAGGAAGCGGCACCTACCCCTGGTAGACCACCAGCCATTGACTTATTTCAGGTATTTTTGGTTGTTCTGCGTTCCGTTACTAGTCACTAGAGCACGTGCAAATTATGCTGACCATTGTATAGATATTCGGCAATTATTACGTGTTATAGGAAGCTATAAAATCAGCAAGAAAGAATTATGGAAATGCGCACGTCTATCCATATACCTATCAAGGAGGATACTTGTACCGGCATGGACTACACGCCAATGCGTTGTCTTCCTGGGCTGATGCGGCGGACGTTTTGAGAAAGTGAGTAGTCGAGTCAGTCATCTTTCCGATGCCACTACCGGTATTGGCAGAGAGTTTTATCTTGCGCCTAACTTGTTCTTCGCAGATACGATTATTCGAGGGATGACGGAGAGATATATAAGGAGTTGTTAGAAATAGCCAATGAATTAATACCGCACACTGTGCGAGCGGACGAGCGACTTTTACGACAGGCACGCTGTTTCGCCTATCTGTTAAGGTTCTACGACGGTATTTGCCAATGGGAGGAGGGCGCCAATACTCCTGTATTGCACATAGGCTGGGCAAGGCCATTGGTAAACACCATCTCGAAATTTGACGCGAGTATTCGTGCACAAGTCATTATTGACTGCTACGACGCTGATAGCAAGCTGGACGAGGAAAAGACTCAAACGCGAGAAGCAACTCCAGAGGAGGCATTGAATAATAATAACAATAATAATAATAATTACTGCAAGACCAAGGAAAAGGGTAATGCGGCCCGTGAGTTGATAAAGAGTTTAGAATCAAAGGTCCCATTAAATCCAGCACCAATGCATCCCAGTATTCAAGCACTGACTGCAGCATGCAGTGAAAAGATACTTAACAGGGATTATCTCCTACAAGGCGGTGGGGAGCCATTTGTTGCTCCACCGAATGATACTCTCCCACCGGCTCCATCGACATCGCAGGAGAATATCCATTCCGAAGCGGAGGCCGACGTGGAAAATGAGCGGCCAAGAATAACTCTTTATAGTGAAAAGATGAAGGGTTTGAAAGACTTGCTCTTAGCTGAGAAATTAAACACCCACGCCATTTCCCTGCAATTGACTGCGCAGAGTCAGGTACAGATTGGTAAAAAGTCTCGGGGCACTGATGATGTCGGTGCCAGTCAACGGCCAAAGCGGACGCGTCGGGAATAGTACAAGATCGTATATTCCCGGATGAATCTAGCGAAATATTATTACACTCGTGATTGAGGAGACTCTTTGCATTTAATGAGGAAAAGCAAAAGCACTCGATACTCTAATGCTCACGCATACTCAATGCCAGGAAATCTGCGCTCAGCCATCGGGAGACCCCCCCCTCTCTCTCTCTCTCTCTGAAGCAGGACTCCCCAGGCGGAGTCTGCATGTCCGTTTATCTTTGGAAGCGGAACCAAATACCTATCAATAGTGTCAGAAGTGCCGGATAATCCTTTTCCTCGATATTTCACTGGACGCCTATAGTGAATACGCGATTCAGGCAAGAGGTTTATGTACATACTTTCTGCGTAACGACTCGTCCTCGCAAATCACACGTTTACGTTATTGATGGAACGTAGCATCTTTCAGGACATGTATACGCAAAGTAACTCTGGGCGAAATTCATCGAAAAGTACAAATATTTTCCCTATTTTTGTTAAACTTTGCAACTGCAGGCAACTGCTTGCCTATCGAACATGTCTAATGTGTTTACTCGACCAACTAGGTTTTCTCCTTTGCCCAGTTTTTATGGCTTGCTCGTAGGCATGTGATGATCTTTTATAATGGAGGATAGATAATTATTTATTTGACGCAGGGCAATGATTAGTGATGAATGGCGTGACCGACATTGTGCCGCAGTTCTCTTCACTTACTGTTGCACTAGTATTTAGTCAAGCACGCGTTTTTTCATTTGGCAATTTGCACGGTCGCAGTAATTATGTATGAGTGCGATTAACACGTTATCGTTGATGTTTTCTACGTAGTAGTTGACCTGTGTTAAACTAACGCCTTTACAAGCTGAAGGCGTGCAAGAGCACACCCCCCCCCCCCCCGCACATTCCATTGCGTATGTGGTGCGAACTAATTACGTTTTCCCTAAGGTATTGTAAGCATAAAATGCTGGCTTATTTTTATAACTATTTATTTTTTGAGTATGTATAGGAGCGTATCTCTAGAATTTGTCCGTTTTATTGGACTGCGAGACAGAGGTCCATCCAACCATCATGAGGTTGAGCCGAATTCACGGCAGTCTACTGTCGCCGCATTATGTCAGTGAGCATGAGACAGAATATGCAGTTTACTATTATCGCAGCCAAGTTTGGTTATTATTTTAGTCGACCAAGCATTCTCTCTGGTTCCTCGTCTATCGCCTCGACAATGTTACTGTAAAGCAGACCAGTTTCTTTAGGGTCGCATTTCGCTGGCCTGACTAATTGTAAGTAACGATAGACAGAGTTTCATAGGTTTTTAGTCTCGATTTCGCTTATACTTTTCTCAGTCAACGCACTTTAATAGTCTAAGAAGATGGGAAGGTGACATCGATACATTATTGCTAACTTGGTTTTAACAAGTGTTGGACGTATCAATTTTGTACCTAATTTTTAAAGAGTTGCAAATGCTATTTGGACTCGGCATCTCGTCCGTTTTGCCACAATTATTTCTAAAGCATATATTTACATCGATTTCGATGCCAATAAATAACTCAACTTTTTTGAGCGGCTTGTTATAGTCTATAAACTAGACTATCTTGTTGAGACGATTCAGTGTGGATAGTCCGGACTGGTCGACGCGATCACTTGATAATGATGGGCGCTATCTTACTGTGATGCTGAACACGTACACACGAGACACAAAATACACCTATCAAAGAGCATTGACATGTGTGTGGGTGTATCTATGTGCATATTCATTGCATATAGATTTAAACATAAGTTAAATAAAGTAGGGCGATTCGATTCTCTGTTTACTAAGGCTTCTTTGCCCAGGGGCCAGGGGTACGTATGAAGCCAAGTTCCTTCCTTCCGCGCTGCATTGCAGTTTGCATCGGGAACAATTGTACAATTCGTGCACTGAAGGAATGATACCCAATGTGAATTGTAAACTGACACATCATAGAAGCACAAAGGAATTCTTTCCTAGTGTGGAAGTTAATTAAGAAAGCTTTATTCACATCTATGTAGAGAGATTGTATAGATATTGTGTATGTATATCCGGAGATATATACTGACAACATAGATAAGTAATGAATGGGCGTTGGGAAAATGTGGGCATGCTGTTAATGTCTTTGTGCGCTAATTAAAAATTGGCAGAATTAAGAAGAGATGCTAAAGAGCGTGGATGATCATGCGTGTGCGGTGTTGACCCACCCAATATTGTAGGTATTCGTTGCCCCCTCATCCTAAAACTTTGTGCGGCATTCATATTTTTCAGATAGTTATTAATACACAAGTCTCTCCAAGTTTTAGCTCTTTTTTGCTATTCTGTGATTACAAAATCTCTTAGGTAATAGAAGCGAATGAAACAGGGTGAAACCAAGTAACAAAATCGCTTTATGCAAAGGATAGTTGTATCGTTATTACAACAAACCAGACAGTATTTTCAGTTCTTTTAAGAAACTGCTAAAAATCATCAAAGCAAACTACAGGGATTGTTACAAGTACGATAGTAGGACGTGTGTACTAGAAGTTAGATATAAACGGTGCAACAGAACAGTATTTTTGTATTAGTGACAAGAGTAGACGATTGGACCGGTGCGGCGCCCTTCTACTCTCAAGAATAATTGCTACTCCTGGCCTTTCAGGACGATAGCCGATAACCATTCTGCGATATATAAGAATTCTTGTATTGTATATTATATAAGAGGATACCATCTTCAAGCCGCATAAATCCTATCTATCACCAGTGCGAATATACTACATTCAATCAATCCGATGGGGTTTCTCGAGCTACATGGCGAAATCCAGAAGTGATTTGCTTCTTGTGCCATACAATACAAATTCTATTGTGCTTCTGTCAATATTCATACACCTTTTTTCTCGTAGTATATCAATAAAGCAGGTGACTAAAATCTTGGCACATACGGCCAGAGAATACATGTACGTGCATGTATTTTGCGAGCATTTGAATTCATCAGATTTCGATATCACTTTGGTATACTGACAAGAAAGCTAGAATTATTATATTGTGAATCGCCAGTATCTATGTACTCAATAAGCTGCACTTATCCTACAGTGGACATCTTCCATTATAGTCACGAAAGCATTTTAATATCTGCGTATGTATGTATGTATCTATGTGTGGGTGTGCATGTGTGTGTGTATGACAATAGACGACACTATAATGCGCGATATGACGTTAGTCAGAAGACTGCTTGGTATCAAGTTGGGACTCAGGATCAACCACTGGCATGGAATCATGACCCTCTCGGCTCCCTCTCTCGCACAGCTCTAGTAAAGACTATAGTAGCTATATACTCTCCCCTTCGAGGATTATGATCACCACCTCCTCGGGGGAAGGCGGCAAACTGTTACTATTCGGCATTCATTACTACTGTATAAAAGTGGTACAGAATTCTGTAAGGTGTTAAGTATAAACTTAGATTGGGTCCAAGAAGGTATAGAGATATACTTGTTGGGCCTGGTATGTAATGTGTGCCTGTGCGCGTGCGCGTGCGTGTCTATATTAATAGGTTCTAATGTACTTAATTACAAACTAAAACAGATTTATCGGAAAATACGTGCTGGATCTGCGTTATGTAGTCGCACGATCGTCGAATCGTGCTAAAAGTGTGATTATTCGCATAGGAAACACGAAGATCGGCCAAGTTCCCCATGGATATAAAAGCAATTAAGCTAAGGGAAGGGAAGGGGGACCCTAATGTTATAATTACCCGTGTTAACTTTCTATGGCGGGAGGAAAGTGGTGCGTAACTTTCACTATCGAATTTTATTTGGTGCACATGCATCCATACTCTCGCGCGTCCACGCGTGTGTGTGTGTGGGGGGGGGGGGGGGGGGGAGTAGTGAGACCCACTGCTTGACAAAACTGTGAGTCGGTGGACATTGTGAAAATGTCAAGTTCTCCTGCGTGGGTTGTAATAAACTACTTTATTCTCTACCAGTGGTTCTCTTGCGAAATTCCCTTGCGAAGACTCCTTATATATAAAGTGAGAACGGAGTAGCTCTCAACTTTAGGGAGTCGGGTCGCAATTCGTTTCGCGTGTTCGGAAATAAGTAAGAATCCAGATAGCACAAAAATCAGATGCAGCTCAAAAAGTACTCCGAAAGTCTTCTCAGAGCAGACTAGAGTTCAAAAAGAGTTCTTTGTGGCGTCCATCCGATTTTTGTGCTATCTGGGAAGGTCTCGATAAAACCAGTCAGGAGTGTGGACTATGTCTTTATTCCTAGAACAAGTCGCGGAGCAAATACAATTCGACTTTTGCGTCAGGCGGTCGAGTTTGAACTGTGTTCGTCCGGGTCCGGGCGAACGAATTCCGGGAGTCGAGCGGACAGAGCTCTAAAAAGTTAGCCCCCAAAAATTCGAATTTTGGAATTTTTATTATTGCAATCGTTTGACAGTCGTTTGACAGTCTTTGACAGTCCAAAAAAATCGTTTGACAGTTATTATTTAATCTAGCCCCCGTTTTTTTATTTTGTACAGAAAATAAGTTTTAAAGCATATAAATCGATAGAGAATCGTTTGACAGTTCCAACGAGACTAATTAGAACGTTTGACAGTTCCTAGTTTTCTTACAATGTGCAAAAATAGACATAGGATCCTTCAGGCGCAGTTTCATGAAAACTAGGACAGGTCGTCTGACTCCGATCCACTCCGATCAACTCCGATTCGAGATGGAAATTATAATTTGGAGCATCGCCTGTTTGATTTAAGTTGACGTGGAATTGTTCTTATATTATACTTTTGAAATTATTTAATCTAATTACTTTTTTTGTTTAACGCAGGTACGTGCTGTTAGACCTAGCTACAAATCTTAGAGTTTTGACAGTGCGAGGTTATACTTTTGTTAGTGCTAAATGGGATATGCTCCTGGTGGACCACAATCTACTGCAAAGCATCCTAAACAAGTGCATAACACACGATGATTACATAGCAATCAGGTACGATTCATATTATACATAATATATTAATGTATTTGTAATATAAGTTAGAAAATAATTTGGTTGTAAGGGGCGAAGGAGTAGGAATTTGGATTATTATATAAGCAACTGAAGAGTAGGGGTGGCGAGATGCGCGAAATGTAATAATTGGATACAACTGACTGCAGATTTTTTTAATCGTTTCTGAGTAAGAGTTTTCTATATTAAACAGAGTAGTCGGATAAGGGGGTCAAGAGTGCGCTAAAACTAAATTCAATGTACTATGTGTCATTCGTCAGCTAAAGGAGTCTTTGAACTATGATTAAACTTTTCCAGTACATACATACTATTGATACAATTGCTAGGATTTTTTTTCAGAGTGTGGTGTCAGCTGTGGCATAGTGAAAATAAGAATTACGGACTTTCTTGTTTCTTGCTGGTCGGTGGAATATACACAGCAGCGTCCGCCTGTGCTTCAAAGAACTAGTGCTCAACCATCTACTTCGCATGCAACAGTTTGGACCATAGCGCAGTGTTTGAAGCATCATCATCTCATATTTCAGTGTACTCTCATTTATTGTTCCTTCATGATCATTGGTTAGAGTGAGAGAAAGTCACAGGCATACAATAAGTTAATTCAGATTGTACCAGTATATAATTGTTCAGCTTGAGCAGAACTAAAATATACATAACTGAAATAATAAGCTAGATGCACATCACAAAATAAGGTGGAAGGAGTATAAACGATTTCCACACATTGACGTCTAGCAGTTTCAAGTACATTTTCAGCAAATTATGCAAGACTTCAGGAGCTTTCAAGGGAAATAGAATATTTTGTTTATAATTCCACTTACAAGATAAATATATTACGCTAACATATGAGACGTTTATGCTCCAAACACTCTACTGGACTCCGCTATGCTCCAAACTGTTCCATGCGAAGTAGACGGTTGAACCCTTCTTCGTTCAAGCATAGACAGAAGCTGCTATGTATTATATTGCTCCAACCAGTATCGGTCTTTAATTTTTTTACTATGACATACCTGATGCCAACATCTGAAAAAAATCACAAGAGTTGTATCAATACTACGTACGTTCTGAAAAAGTTTAATCATAGTTCCATGACTCCTTTAGCTGTCGAATGTCAAATAGCACATTGGATTTGGTTTTAGGGCACTCTTGACATCACCTTATACAGCGATATTGTTTAACAAAGACAACTGTTACCCAGTCAGGATAAAAAAATCTGTTATTGGTTGTACCCAGCTATGACATTTTATGCATCTACCCACCGTCACTCCTTCGCCCCTTAAAACCAAATAATTTTATAAGTTATACTACAAATACATTCATATATTATGTATAATAACAATCGTACCTCATCACTATGTGATCACTGTGTTATCACAGATCTAGGATGCTTTGCAGTAGCCTGTCGCCCATCAGGAGCATATCTAATTTTGCAATAGCAAAATTATAACCCCACACTCTCAACTCCAAAATTTGAAGCTGGGACTGGCAGCAGACACCTATGCACTAAACAAAAGTAGTAATTAGATTCAATCATTTCAAAAATATAATATAAAAAGAATACGACTTCAACTTAAATCTGTCACACAAACGATGCCCCGAAATGTAAATGCTCCAGAATAATGTGCATCTTGAATCCGGGGAAACCAGATAACCTATTCTGTGTTCTTAACCTATATATTTTTGGACGAAATCATGAACCGTTAAACATTCTAATAAAACATAGTCTGAATGGTCAAACGATTTCATAATGAGAAAAATGCACGGTAGTTGATTGTTAGTAAGAAATAGGAAAATTACGCAGTAGGTGCGGTTTCATGTAAACGCGGCTGAAGTCGACCTATTTTGACACATTTTGAGAAAAATAGTAACTGTCAAACGTTTTAAATGGCACAATGAGAACCGTCAAACAATTTTATAATGACAAAATGCATGATGGCCGATGTTTAAGAAGAAATAAGAAAATTACTCAGTAGGTGCGATTTCATGTAAACGCGCGGCTGAAGTCGATCTATTTTTGCAGATTGTGAGAAAACTAGGAACTGTCAAACGTTCTAATTAGTCTCGTTGGAACTGTCAAACGATTCCCTATCGATTTATATGCTTTAAAACTTATTTTCTTTACAAGATAAAAAAAACGGGGGCTAGGTTACGTTTTCGTGGAAACGCGGCTGACGTCAGACCTGTCCCGCATCTATTTTTGCAGATTGTGAGAAAACTAGGAACTGTCAAACGTTCTAATTAGTCCCGTTGGAACTGTCAAACGATTCTCTATCGATTTATATGCTTTAAAACTTATTTTCTTTACAAAATAAAAAAACGGGGGCTAACTTGACGGTCAATTTTATTTCTTATTTTTCTAGAAAACTAATAACTGTCAAACGTTTTTTTTGGACTGTCAAACGACTGTCAAACGATTGCAATAATAAAAATTCCAAAATTCGAATTTCCGGGGGCTAACTTTTTAGAGCTGTGTCGGCGCTGAAGTTGGCGCTCGAGTTGAGGTTGGCGGCCGCGCGGCCACATATAAACCTGTGTACCTGAGTTTTTCCTGCAACGTTTGACGCTAATGGTGTTCGGAGTAGGGCTTATACTTGACATATGTAGTCATAGTCGGACGGATAGTCAGATAGGCAGCAAATATTTACTATTAATATTTGTTTGTCCGAAATATTACTAAAAGCACATAGAAGGATTGCAATTCTTTTATTGAAATAGGGAAATTTTGCTGTAATCTAAGTAGTGCTATGGGCAAAGTGATGGATTTAAACTTTAAAAGAACAAGTTCGGTTCCGCCTCGTTCATGTATTTTACATTTTCTTCTCCTTTACATTTTTATAAAGCTGATGCTGATTCATCAGTGATTCATCAGTGAAATGAAGTAGACAGTCTCATTTTGATTCCTAGTAAGCCTATCTTATAAATAATTGGATGAGTTCATTTATTCTATTACCAAAAGTATAGTAGTGCATTGAGCACTACTATACTTTTGGTAATAGAAATGAACTCATCCAATTATTTATAAGATAGGCTTACTAGGAATCAAAATGAGACTGTCTACTTCATTTCACTGATGAATAACAGACATGATATATGATATTTTCTGGCACCATTGTTTATGGGAATATAGATAGAACTATTTCAAACTTTGCAAGAGTGCTTCGCTCACTGTTTGTGAGTTTCAAAAAACTCATGGTAACAAAATCAAAATCTTGGTCAGCACAGCCTATTTCAACTTTAGTCAGCACATATTTGTACAATAATTTGAATCTTATGGATCTTAGAAACTGCAAAGGCGTGACAAGTTCTCAACCATAGCTTTGAATTGAAATATGAATTTTGCATAATAATACTCTAACAAGTACTATAAACAGTACTTCAACAAATACATTCTCCTCTCACAAAGTTACTAGCCCTAGTACCTGATATGTGAAATGGAAACTAACTGATTGATAACATCAATACTTTACATAGGCTGTTGAATGACAAACAATCAAGCCAATGAAAGGCATTTTTTACAAAATATATAGACAACTCCACTTAGATCTAGTTTCTAGTACAACTAAAATCCCAAAAAGTAAATGTGCAAATGAAGATCTTGATTAGAGCGTCGATTGTAGAAAAAACATCTCCAAAGCATATACTGTTACTCAGCATCTTTCAAAGCTATGTTTGTGGGGACCTGCATGTTGTACCTCCCATGAATTACCAAGATTCTGAAATATCAAATTATTCTGCGAACGACTGCACTTGCCAAGTGTTTGGTAACTATAGTTTATAGTATCCAAACAAACATATTTCTGCAGGCTTTTAGGCATAGAAGGACTCAAATTGTTACAACAGCACACAAATATTTCCATGGCAAGGCATCTGGTAAATGAGTTGAAATATTGCTGCACTTATTCTGGTTTGAAACATTACTATTCACCAAGTAGCAATGTAATGCCATAAAACCACGACAAACCGAATCGTTCTTTGCATTTATATATGTTGCAGCTAAAAATCATGCATCAGAATGAGTCTGTATTGCAGAATGCCCCTGCATCCCGTCAGCACATGACTATCCTACCCCGATAGCTTGGTGTCAAACAGCTTTGCTTTGACAGAATAGCCCTTTCACTTACGTGCCACCTCGATCGCGCTGGCCGAACTAAAGTACAGCTATACCGCTCGGCATATCAACAACATGATCACAGTGTAGCGAAAATCATGCTTCCGGGTTTCCGCTTTTACTTCCTTATATGAAATGATTTTGGGTTGGGAAAGGTCTCAATCGAAAGATGAAAGTTCGACACAGTGCGCTACGATGTTAGTATCTTGAAAAGTGCTCTTACTGTATTATAAAGGATCCTGTGTAGAAGGCCTCCTCAACGCTGTTTTTACAACTTTTAGCACATTAGTTTGACTAAAAAGCATCGTAATCTTGCAAAACTGCCAACGTAGCGCACTGTATAGAACTTAGATCTTTCGATTGATACTTTTCCCAACCCAAATTCATTTCATACAAGCGAGCAAGAACCGGAATTTGGTAGCATTATTTTGGCCACTTGTGCTGATAAACCAGCACCACTACCATACCGCGAATGACAAGTCTAGATAAAACTTACCAGTCTTCCATTTGATCGAGCACAACCCGACACAGTGATTCTTTGTCTTATATGGAAAGCACCCTAGCTAGTATGTATGTACGAGGTAGAATGTAAATAGAATATAGTGTGGCACTGCTAAGAATGAAGAAGGATTATCTTTGAACTGCGTTATTCGCATCTTTTTATTCATCCAATTAAGGCACATGAACGAAGGCAGAACGCCGCGCGATAAAAAAAATACCTTGAAATATATTATTCGACGCGGGTTTCTCTCTACAGATAGAAAAATATCATGTATGTCGTATACATAGAGTTTGCTTTATGAATATGCGGAATTTATCACTGATATCTCATTTCTATCCGCACAATTACTCGTTTTATTATTACAATTACTCGGATTACTCGTCACGCACAATAAATTACGAGTGAATAAAGCTAAGTTATTCTTAAAACACTACTGATATTTGGTTGTTTCAATGTCAGGCGTTACCACTAAGCGAGTACCTCGAACAAGTTGGACTTTTCGTTGAAACAAACTATTCCGGTAGCAGAACAAGCCCCGATGGTAACTCATATTTTGGTTCTTTATCATGATTTAATAAGTCTATCGCATGAATACTCTAAACGTTCAAAAGCGTGTGGGTTGATTGCGAATCCTTTGCACTCTGTCTTGGAATAATATATTGGATATATAATGTCACGAACTTGGATGTCGCGCTCTAATACTGCTACTGCGAGTCGGACCATACTCCAATACGCATCAAACTGGCACGGAAATACGATAAAACGTAACAAACAAGACATTGGATAGTTGCCGTAATACTATCGTAGTCGTCTCCCCTGTCCTGTCCTGCCCTGCCATTGGGCTGGTCGGGTTGGGTCTCTGTAGGAGAAGCTGATAGAAGCAAGGAGAACATATGACCCTACTATGACCCTAGGAAGAAGCCAGATCTAGTTGGCGCGCTTCGATTATTGATGGTCGATTGTTTGGAAAAACCATTCGGTGAATCGTCGAAGTTGTTGAACAGCTGCATGACTTTCGTCTTGGAGGCGACGGTTTTCGTCCCTGAGACGGCGCACCTCGTCTTCCAACGAGATTCGCCTACGAGTCTCCCTCGCCACTCTCAGTTCCAAAGTAGATAGATGAGACTGCAAGTCTGACACTGCATTCCTAGGAAATTCCATCCAATTCAACGATGAGTCCACTACTGCCGCATTTCTTGCTTTCGGTAAACTATTGATAGGCTGATAGTTACCCGACTGCGTTACAACCATCGATATACCGATCATCTTTCCACTCGTGGGTATACTGCTTTGAACGGGAATTCAAATCCTCCTGATGATCCCAGCAATCTTGTTCTATAAGAGCTTCTACATCTGACTTGGGGGGGTCTTTGGTTGACGACCCCCTCGTCGTGGGCGCGGACGGTTGTATCGAATTTAACTGAAGAGGCTTTGTAACCCTGGGCGACAGTCTGCGAAAGAGTAAGCGCGCAGAGACATGTTAAGAATTTGTAATCCTCTGCTATTAAATAAGCTATTAAATCTCTGCTATTAAATAAGCAGCATATTTTGGCCTTTGAGTGGGTGGTGGGTGATTAACGCATTTTCACAAACCTTTCATCTTTGGAGAGCTTGTTTTCGCTGGGTGCCGGACTGGAAGCGGTACTGGCGTTTGAAATCACAGTTGCCGGTCTAGCCATGGTTAGAATGACTTCAGCAGGATTATTGCTGGTCTCCTGACCATTTGTTGGTAAAACGGTAAGCCCACTGGTACTGTTTACGCAGAGGTTTTCCCGTGATCTACATCTGCTCGGCATATCGGGCACGTTATTGTTTAGCTTACAGGCATTTTGATTGATGGCGGCAGTGGTGTTATTAAGCGTGTTATTATTGTTGGTGTGGCCGGTATGACTCATATGGCCATCTTCACCTATGTAATCAGGATTAATCAGTCTCATAAGATCCTCTTGGAGCGTACTCGATGTCAAATTGGCAGAATTTCGATGAGAATTCCTAATAGACGGTTTAGGTCGTGGACTCTGATTCCTCGAACTAGCGTTGGAGGGTGTTACATTCCCAGTTCTGTGCTTGCTAGCTCTCCGGAGTCGCGGCGAAATACCCCCCGAACCATTTGAAAGTTCGTCTTCACTGGGCAAAGTGTGAACTTCGGTTACATTAGCTTCAGGCGAAACACCAGCAGCAGCCGGGAATTCTTTAGTTTGTACTCGATACTCGAGGTTTCCTTTCTGAGTTTGAGACTTTTCAATTAGAAATGTCATGCTCTCTCGATTATACTCACTACTCTCATGTCTTCCATGTGCCTCGTTTCTTTCAGTTCTTTCAACTTGGCCCTCTGTCGACCCGGCGCCGGCGTTCCTCTCATCGAACCTCCGTTCATGCGTGTAATGCTGACAACATTCTGCCTCATACTTTCTCAAGTCAAGCTCATAATTAACGGCCGTTTGGTCGTGAAGCTCCTCCCCCCGATGCTCGCATACTGCCGGTGTTGAAACTTTGTGATGGAGGAGCTTCTCTTCAGGAAGCTCATACTTGAACAATACTCGATCTCGCTTGGCACCCGATTCACACTGCTCCTCGTAATCGCAGTCGAACTCATATTTCTCGCTCGAGCGGATTTGATGATCGTACTCGCTATATTGACCGGTGCTATTGTTGCTCGATGTCTTGGATGTGTTGTAGGCCTGTGGCTCTCGAAGTAGGGGCGGTAATATCGATGCGGTGGCTAATTTTTGCGTTGCACTGTTATGATTTTGATTATGATATTGAGGTATATCACTCTTTTGATGCTGGTGGTGGAACTGCAGCTGAAGGTGAAGCTGTAACTCGCGCTGGGACGCATAAGCCGCCGCCTTCTCTTGTTGGTTCTCGTACTTGTCTTTCTCAAGTTTTACATAATTCGTCGACCGACTGCTGACCAGCTCCTGAGCTCGATGTATGACTGCCTCTTGCGGCTTTTGGAAGCTCTCATGCTTCGCGTTGTCAAGTATAAGTTTTGGTAAGGCATAAATATTCTCTCTTGCTTGTGAATAGTGCTCCTGCTGAGCATGGAGCTTTGTACTCTCTGTAAATTGCCTGCTGCTGGCATAAAGCTGCTCTTTCTCTTTCTTCTGGCTACTTTTGGATGTGGCAACTTGATAGTTGAGCCTGGCCGGTACTGGTGGTGGTGGCGGCGGTGGCGGTGGTGTACCAGTCGATATAATGCGATAGCCATTCTCTTGTGCAGACTCTGCTCCTTCCAGCAGATCATACCTGTTTGAACAATACCTCCCCGTTCAATATTAGAAAATTTGCACAACTACCACCTCCTGAAGGAAGGAGACTGACTGAGTAATTGTTCCCTGGTGGCACGCACCGTCTGACGCGAGGTCCGGTCGAACGCGGGCGACCCTTTCCCATCTCGTGAAAAGTGCTTAACAACAGAGATAACTCACCAACGGTCGTCAGTACTGCTATGTCCGCTGCTACTGCTAGTCATAGTGCCCTCCAAGGGAAAGCGGGGATCATTAAAGGATCTGGAACTAGAGCCGGTCCCGTAACCTGAACTATTGCTCGATCTTGGCGGGCTGAACGATCTCTCGTATCGCCTTTGGTGGGACATGGCCGTTTGTTGAGACGCTGCACTCTCCGAATTGATAAGGTTTTCGTAATCCCCTTCATAGTTGGTTGATAAATATTGACAGTTTTGTAGAGTGCACCCCCTGAAGAAGAGAAATGGATAATAGGTTTCCGATTATGGGCCATCTATCATTCAAGATAAAAATGGGTATAACGCAGTAACGTAGATCGTTTGTTGTTAGCCCGAGATTTTACCTTCTAGGAGTACCGTCATTATTTGCCGGTATTACGGTGACTGTAACTTGGACGCTTGTCTTCAATAGGTCAACCATTTGGTCATGGCTCAGAGTTGATACGGCGACTTTGCAAATCTCGACAAGTCTTGAGCCTTGGCGTAAGCCAGCCTGCCATGAAAGCCCCATGCTTTCGACTTGTGTGACGACACCGTCTGGTTGAACATGAAATCCCAGCTGTCCTAAGCTATTTCTCTTTAGAGAGAGTTCTGTTGCTGGGGCCCCCTGAGTGACGGCTCGCAATCGGGCCACGATTTCCATTAATTCGTCTCTCTCGCCATTGTCTGCTCGTACGTGAATGGTTATGCATTCCCCTTGGTGATAGTATAGCCTTAGACTGTCAACAGTTGCCAGAGATTGGACAGAACTTTTAATAACTCGGCTCGTCTCTCACCAGCGCATCGTGCAAGGCCAAAGAGAGGCAGACGCAAAATATTGTACCTGCTTGTTTGGGCATGCCAGCCGAGGACGCCAATACAAGGTGTGACAAACACTATGTGTCTCGAGTGCTCCTCAACCATGACGATAGTGTCGACACTGACGCCGAGATAGCAATCAGTGTTTTGATTACTATCCTCCAATATTACTTGCCAACACATAGCACCTCGTTGTGCAGCATCACAGGATAATTTTGGCCGGATCGCGCTCTTCTTCTTGCTACTAAACGAGAGCATAGCTGCTCTCCACATCACATCAACGAGATGATCAACATGAATGAGACTTAGACAGACCGATTTCACCTAACAAGCCGTTAACTTGATTAGTCCAACTTACAAAATTTCTGCCCGCTGTCAACAAGCGTGCTTGATGAGTAATTTATCGCGAGATCTTTCAGGTACTCTTGTCGTGTCCTCGTCGCCATCGTTGCAAATTTCTCGGATCTACGATGACAGAGAAATGAAAGGATCACCCTCTCGTAACTCAATGTGCGCAGAGAGACACACACACGCACGCAAACTGCATAGAGCCGAGTCCATTTCTCTTACTTACCTATGAGCAGCGTTTTCCGCATTGATGACTTTTGCGAGGATGAACTCGGCGAACGCCTTTCCTTTGGTAAAAGTGGCCCCTGCCGGAACAGGGGGTCCGAAGATCGGCACCTCCTTGCTCCGAGCTACAGCTACACTGTACTGTGTATTCTCCGAGCATGGATTCATTGCTCTGACGATGATGAACACGTGCTGGAATTGAGATCGTATCCTGCGCGGGCTAAAGGCTAGTGCTCCAGGCTCCTAATGAAAACATCATTGAAACATTAGGAATCAATGAGTGAAAGCCAGTAAGGTCTGCTACTTTTTATTATGAGATTACCTGAAACACTATCGTAACTATGTCGTTGCCGATGTGCCTCTTTCTCAAAAGTTGTTGCCTGTTGTTGGGAGTAAATGGCAGCATTGTTGACACGTGAAATGTTACTTGAGCGCCACGATGAGTGGCAGCTACCGCATGCGTACCCGTCGAGTCCGTACGTGTGTCTAGACCTGCCTTGTAGCCCTCAAATCCGCGCAGTCTTATTCTTTGCCCTGTACATGATACATATTAGTAAAAAGAAGGAAGGAAGAAAAAGACAGGTAAGGAATGTGCGTTGTGTGTCCGTTGTTTTAGTGCTTATACTCACCAATTATATCGAGAAATTCGAGGAAAGCAGGGCCAGCATGTTGGTTGTTGTACATCTCTTCCTCTGTTCTTTGGCCCGATCGGCAGTACAATACGCCAACTTTGTACCTCGTGGAAAGTCCTTGCTCGTCGAGGCGTGCAACAGTTTCTTCAGCCGCAGCAGTCCCGAGCCTAAGGCAACTCAGTTGCACTTCAGGCGCAACCAGTTCGAGGAGCTCCCTCGTAGGCATTCTACCCTGAGGCCGCACACCAAGAGCCTCTTCTGGTACCGAGCCACGCAATGTTAACAGCTCGGATGTACGAATTATCAGACGATACTGATTCGCATCCTTCCGAATACTGATTGCTACAGGACCTAGTTGCTCGTCCATGCCGAACCAGTTCTGGTGCTCCCGTCCTGCCATTAAGCCAGAATATATCCTCATACATATAATATCTACGTATGATATACATTTCTCTATCTTGCGCCTTTCACTGCTCGACTTGTCGTCACCCGGCGCCCACTCAATATATATCTATCTATCTATGTAGTATGTACCTAGGAAATATCGTCGATAGTAATGGGCACCCTCGTCGATAGTTTCGATGGGAAGCGGTCGTCTTGCCAATGGACATGTTTGCTTCCAGGTTGTTTCTCCGGGGGCTGGTTCCAATACTGATACCCCGTAAGAGAAACTGGGCCTATGAACACCGTTTCCTTGTGAGCAACGCGTCAGTGCTACTTCGCGCTCGCCTTCGCCGCCAATTTCGTTTCGAAAATAGGGGCAGGATTCCAGCAAGTCGTTCCCTAAAAGAACAGAATATTACGTGCGATAACGACCACGTTTCTTTTCTTTTCTCTTCTCTATAGTTTCCGGGAAATGTTGACAACAGAAAAGTCGAGATCTAATGATGTCTAGAGTCTGGGAAGCTCGGAAGTATGTATCTTATGTATTAGCCGAACCTTTTCCATCGCCAGCATCCTCCTCGGGTGTCTCATCGGGTGTAGACGATCTTAATGTACTAGCTGCCGAAGCACCCGTCGCTGTGTTTCTGCGCCGAGCTAACAGTATCCCTCGTAGTTTCGCCGCATAACCCAGATTTGCCGTTAGAGATTGGCTGTCATAGTGGGCGAAAGCTCTCCTTCGATGCCGTTCCTCGAGATCGGCCGAAACGGTGGAAGTTGCGCAGTTTTCGTCTACTGCCCGGGCGGTACCTAACACAGAACTTGACTGCGCCGCCGAACCAGTACCACCACCACTACCGCCACCACCACTTGTTGATTTTGCACCCCAAAGTCTGTTGATTTTGAGCCGGAGCTTCGGGCTCGTATTTCCGCTAATCGTAGTCCCACTGCTATTATTCGTAAGACCAGCGGGACCGCACACCTCGTCTATATCGAGCTGCAGGCCCTCCTGACAAACAGATCCAGCTAGTCGCCTCAAGTAATCGCCACTGCCTCCGGTACTAGCACGTTCCTCCGCTCCTGTAGAACTGGAGCCTCCTGCTGCTGTACTGCTACTTCCTAATCCCGTCACTGTACACTTTCCTGGCGATCGCAACTCTTGCAGCATCACAAACAGATTCTCACCGACCACCGTTGACTGGGCCGCCGCCACATCTATACTCCCTGAAAAACATTGGAAAATATTTCTCGATGAATAGAGATGCTACGCCCCGGGCATCGGGCCATTTGCTCTCGAGCAACAAGTCGGCCCCAAACTCTTATTTACCATGAGAGCCATATTCTCGGCGCAGCGGGGCTTCCACCATCCGCGTGCCGGGTTCCGGGCTATGCGGTAGTTCCAAGCTCGAATTCGAGCGGTGAAGGGCCACTGGGCCACGACCTACCCGGCTCCCGGTTCTGCCAGTACCAGGACCTCCGCCGCTTCCGCTACTTGCACCATTCCCCCCACTTGCTCCACTAATCCCACCTGTCTGTCCACCTCCTCCTCCTCCGTCACTTCCACTCCCTGTGCCGCCACTGCCACTTGCCGAGAAGCTCGCAATCATCTCTTCATTCTAGTAACAAATACCCATCATTTCGGATGGTTTTTATCACCCAAACAGTCTACCAGTCACTGCAAACAATTTTTGCCCAGTCCACAGATTACGTTAACACCTTTAAATGGGATTGACCCAGTATTGTGTACATCATGTTACGAGCAACCACCCAACCTACCTACTATCTACACTCACAACTGCCCAATACATAGCATTAGCCTTTGTCATCTAGCGATTCTCTCCCTCTCTCTCTCTTTCTCTCGCTCCTTCACCAACTTTTCCGTCGCCACTACATACTATGCCGGCACTTGGGCAGCAAATCCAGCAATTTTAGACGCACTGCAGGAGACACGCACACATACCATGCTCGTTCGCGAGCCAGATTGGTTGGAATATTGTTTTCTAAGCAAGCCAGACGACGAATACAAGCGATATATAGCTCACGAGTCTTTACTTCCCCGGGCGGCGCGCGGTGCGGCGATCCCACGCTCCAAACTCAAGTTGACTCATCGTTCACTTTCAAGGCTAGAGCCGTGCTCGGGGCTATCATGCAACCAAGCGTAGCGTTTCACGCACACCGCGCCCCGTCGCTCCGCCGCTCCGCCGCGCCGTTTCATATGCGTCAAATCTTACGACGACAGCATTCATCAATTGGGCACTGTCAACTGTTCTTTGTCAAGATGGAAAAAGGAATTTTCCAATTAATCAATATTGAGAAGAAGAACTCAAGTGTTCTACACGCGCACTTTTATTTGGTGGTACGTGAAAAATCTCTATCCCGCCAAGAGCGCCGGCCGGCTGTTGGTCGTGAAGGGAGAAGACTACTCGGATTATATTAGCTGTTTGGAAGTTTAATCGGATATTCGCTTCGGTTGCTGTTACGCACGGCTTCCTCTACTCTCGGACTCTCCGAGAAGAGCGCTTTACCTCCACGGTTCCACGCTCCACTCTCCACTTGTGCTACCGGCTCACCGGACGTTCCATTCTTCAACGCTCGCTCCTCTCTCAACCCCTTGCCAGGCCGCTCCTCCTCACCTCACTCTGCCAGTGGGATGGAGTCTTTATACTTATAGCATTTACTCTAGACACAGATCTACTCTTACAATCTGACTCATCACTGCTGGATGCGGTTTGGCAAGTGGACGGAATCTAATAGCAGGGAGATTGTGCATTTATATCTATATACTTGTAGATATGTCTAGTGGGGATATTTGAAATGTAAATAAAACTAGCAGTGGCATAAGTACGGGCACGGATACGCATGCAACGCATAAAGACATTCGAGAGAGAATAAAGTTGCCAGAGGTATGCGCGCTTTGGGTATACATACCACCCACCAATGCCGTCTTTTTCTCATTGCATCCAACTATTTCTTACGTAAGAAAGCCGCATCATCAACAGGTCAGTGACTTTCCGTTTTCCTAGCTCTCGTAGGAAACGCATTCAACGATTGTGACTACAACTTACTTGCCCAAAGAATGCTTCTGTTTTTAATTATGCCCCTCACTAGTTCTACGCTTTCGAATCTTACTCAAGAAGAACTCACGCCGATCATCGTACTTCCTCTATTCTAGATCGCAGATAGATACTATGTTGTTTACAATTAGCATGGAGTCCCAGCATTAAGTCAACAATATGTATATCGATGTAATGAGCTACACCCACAGCTAAACAAACAAAAGCGGTTCTGAGTTATGCTCCTACAACTATTAGCAATTTGGCAACCGATGGAATATTTAAGCGGCATTAGAAAAGAATAGAGCACAACTCGGCAAAAATATTGAAATCGAAAACAGGAGATCGGACTCGGCTCTCAAACGTATGTTGGAGTCCCACAATCAGTACGGGATAGGTGAAACGCGAGCAAATTCGGCAAATTTATCACCCCCAGTTATGTAGTTATAATCGCGTCTATCCTCACAATCTCTCTGGTCGTAGCGGTGGTGGGGGGCGGAGGGTGGGGGCGCGCTCCGCAAGCTTTCCCAGTCATCTCGTGCGCGTGTGTGCACGCGAGTTCTAGATGGTCGCAGCTGCCGTGCGTGCAAGAACCGAGTCCAATAGAACGTCTGCTACTCAGCTGGAGGTCAATCAACACATCCGGTTTTAATTAATTGTAGTTGCGCGTTCCTTTATCAAGCCGCATCCTGTGGAACAGCCAGGAGTCATGTATGCCAATAGGCAGAGTTCCTCATTTATTAGAACTTTGGTGCCAAATTCAGAGAACTTGGTCAAAACTATTTCTCTTTCCTGGCTGGAGTAAGGAAGCTGGCAAGCGCGCAACCGACAATGATTAGTCTTTCTCGGCTATAGCTTGCTTTAGCGACGTTTATCAAGAAGAGAAGTCAATGCACTCCCTCGCGGTGCAATGTGAAGCCACTCCATCCACCCATGCATCAAGCCATACTGGAGTGAGTGCTCCGCTCCGCTCCACTCGGCCCACTTACAGGCTTCTTGCGCGCTTCCTCCCCCCACTCACTGTGCTTCTTCTTGCTCACTCTACTTTTTTATAGAGGCTATCTATGTACCTTTAATTATACATACTATATACTACTCTCTATTTCTAACCAATATTCATACTTGTATATGTATAGCGATCCGATATATCCCATTTTCCAAATCCGAAGTACACAGCCCAAGGAGCTCTGCAGGGAAGGTGGTTTTTTTACTGCCCTGCCCGTCCTCGCGAGAGATTCGTAAGCCAGCTCAAATCCCACTGCTCGGCTCAACCGTGGAGGGAAGCGAGAGAACGAGCGAGGAAGGGAGGGGATATTTGTTAGAGAAATGCGTCCCTAAATCGGTACTAGACCCCTGCGTCGATCTTAACGCGAGGACTTGATCTTCGAGGGGGCTTGTGCCTCGAGTAGAAAATGTGTGTTTGCTGCATTTCTAGCATTCAATATTTGAATTTGTAGGCACAAGCCTAACAGAGAAAATCTGTACTTACGTGGCTTCACTGCGACGGTCGTCTTTGCCGCGGTGTACAGAGAGACGGTATTCCTGCGCCGCTCCCTTTCCAATATGACTTGGGATTCTTGTCGCATCAACAACAAACACACAGAAATTCAAAGCCATCAACACATTTGGTGATACATTTGTCACATGTCACTTCACATTTCCATCCCATCAAGAATCACCATCTAATTTCCAGCAAATGTGCCTCTGCACAACAGCACAACACCACAACACCACAAAGCCGCGCCACGCCGCGCCGTTTTTCTTCTGCTAGGACAGAGGAAGAGCGAATAAAAAGCCAAGTTCCTCCAGAGGACAATCGTAGATATCAGAGGCACTCACTGAGGCCCGGACGAAGGCACATCACACTCTCGCAAACTCTTTTTCCCTCTTCTCACTTTTTTACATTACATCTCTTCTCACTAGCAATGACTATTCCTAATTAAGGTGCGGCCCCCACGGTGAACACTTTGCTAGCTATATGTATCTCGGTGTATCTCAACAATCTCAAGACACTAGCCAACTATCTCGAGCGGAGTATGAGCGCCCTGAGCCCCGAGCCGAGTACATACACATGCACACACGCACACACACACACATACATACACCATGGACCATTTCCATGAACGAAGCCTGCCAAAGATTCTTTATCGCTTTATTCGCCTTTATTATATCTTACGAGTGAGTGCGTGTCTGCGTGCCTGCGTGCGTGGCTGAGTGCGTGCCGCGAAAAGAACGGTCACGGCACGACGCGGCGCAGCGCGGCCTTTACGTTGAGCCGTAGAAATGGAGAATATGGGAATCCGATAGCTCGGAGGTAATAGAGGGCGGGAGCCATGGGCTTCCTCGCAACCGCGTATATCGTTGAACGGGACTGAAAAGTAGGATATATATCCTTCTCGCGTGGTGGTTTGCTGTGCTGCTTCTAGCCGACACGGTTTAGCGTAAAATTCCCATGATTCCACATTTGTCACGCAGGATTCGTTCAAGTTCGTTAACCTGAGCACACCTGAATATCTGAACCAATCGCCACTGTTGAACGCGCGATCCTGCCACTGAGTTCTTTTCTTCTTCTTCTTCCTCTGCTCCTTCTCCTTCTTCGCTCAGCGGATGGCCCCCACACTCGGCATGACAGCCAGACTCACCCACTCACCATTCACCAAGCTCACGATCGCCAATGCTTTCTGCGCTTCCTGCTCATGCTGCTGCCACGCTCAGAAGCATTTCTGCAGGAATACTCGCCGACTTGCGGCCGAATTCTTTTCCGTTTGCTTTCTACCACACCTTTCAAAACGGGAAGATAATAACGCTAGCGCTCTGGCTCAACTAGAGAGCAGGAATGCAGCTGCACCGTAAGCGACAACAAAGCAACGCCAACAGGTTGCGTTCGGTTGTTGCGTACTTTCCAACTACATACATACCGCCGAGGCTACCGACATACCGACCGACCACACCAACTACCGGGACTCACAGGCTAGGCTAGGAACAGGCCATGGGTATTGGCATGGGGAGGGGAGGGGCACAGGCTCCAGGTACGGTCTTTGGCTTTTGATAGGCTCGAGCGGGGCCCGAGGAGCCGAACCGTCCTATCTAGCTACATACTAGACTAGAAAAATATACCTAACACTCTCGATGCTCGGAGCTCTGCTCGATCTGGCACCCGGCTCTTCTTCTATTAGATATAATAGCTTCTATTCTTCTACTGCTTCATTCAACTATCTACCGGCTTTACTTCGCTGTCCAAACCTGCGCCGACTCGGACTAGTCAGACTGTCGATCTGATGGATCTGATGAGCCAGCCTCAACGAATCGGCCTATACCACGGCACATATGTATGTGTATTCATATGCAACTTACTGCCGTACCCATGCATGTAGCTATAGGCAGCAGCACTGCAGCAGGCAACACACACGCTCGCCGTATGAGTCTTACAACTAACAAGTGCTATCTACGTGATATGCATTTCATATTTCTCCCCAGTCGGTTTCTTTGGTGTACTGAAAAAATTGTTGTAAACGTAGAGGGGAAAAGTTGACAGCGTGCGTACCGGCGGGCAGCGCACTCACACGATTTCCAGTTTTCATCCTCCACGTAGAGCATGTGTGTAAAAATATGTATACTACACAAGTGCATGTGCCGAGGTAATCCTATCACAACTAGGGCTTCTTTGGAAGCAGAAATAACATAAACATAATAACACAAATTGGAAAAGTAACACATAGATATGTACAATCAAGTGTAGGGCGCAGGCCACGCAGAGAATATGTTTCTGGGTTTTATTTCTTAATAATAAGATTTACAATCTAAATTGGTACATTGTTGTCTTGTTCCGACTTTCTAACTATCGATTCCAAATAATTGTAATGACGGTCATTCTCTTCGTTCCCATCAGAGTCTTCATGGTAAGGAAGGTTCTTGAATGTATTTATGAGTGGTATAGGCTTATTTTCTCGTGCACATTTTTCAATCTGCCTAACTAGAGCTACATCACGTGCTGACGACACGAAACTAGTGACAGTGCAATTTTTCCCACTGCCCAATCGTCCAGTCCTTCCGCATCTATACAAAATAGAGATATGTGTATAAAGAAAACTGTCACTCGAAAAGCAACAGCAACTCCTAGGAAGATTAATCTAATTATCAGCATGGCATAAAACTCATTGCCAACCTGTGTACATAATCTGCAGTATCCAAAGGGAAATCGTAATTCAACACATGTTTAACCATCGTGGTATCCAATCCTCTAGATCCTGCATTAGTTGTTGATAATATTCGTATTTCGCCAGACAAAAACTTTTTGTAAAGGCCATGTCGTTCGTTAAGCGGCATTGCGCCATTGATGCGAATGGCGTTAATAGAAGCGGCCTCCAGGAATAGTTTCAACCAATCGGACGTGCGGGTCTCATTAGTGAAAATGATAATATGATTCTTTTCCGAAAGTTTTGGTTTGATATATTTTAGTAATTCGGCCGGTTTTTGCCCTGGGCCGACTCTTAGAAACTTTTGGGATACGCTGATACGGTGCAAACTCTCGGTAGCAAGAATCCGTAGGTTATCCATCTAAAAGGTGAAGAAAAGATCATTTGCTGCAATACAAAATTCATGGTCCAGAAATTGACTAACTTTATAAAGAGAGAGATAACTTCTCCAAGCTCACTCACATTTATCAGTTCACACAATACTTCTGACATCCTGCGGGGCATCGTTGCCGAGGCTAGTGTAATTTGAACTCCTTCACCAAGCCCATCGCTCGATTTGCTGCTCCCACCCATCGGATTGTTCCGATTTAACTGTTTTTGGGTTTAACAGATCAACTCATATGGCATACGAAAACCAATCTCGTCCATCTGAATTCATATAGATGTGATGATAGAGGTGTTATATATCTACATACCATCACCTTTTGGAGAAAAGATCCAACTTTCGACTCAAAAGTCTCATGAAAAAGTGCATCTGCCTCATCGAGAATGACATGACGCACATAGTCCACTTTATAGACATCAACAGCAACTAGCTTATTAATCAGACCAAAAGAGCCAACAAGAATGTCTATATTGTCCACAGGTGGATGGTTCATTAAATCTCTTCCTCTTCTATTAGTGATAGTTTTAACTGATATTCCCAAATCTCTCGAGAAAGTACGTGCCTCTGCCTACAGACACATAATAAGACCAGACATGGTTATTTCATATTTTCCTTGTCAATAAAACTGTCAACTTAACTGTATTGGCTGATAGAAAACAACGGTAACTTACACCGATTTGCTCGGCTAATTCCTTAGTTGGGGCAATTATAATTGCGCAAGGGGAATTGAATTTGTCGTCCATGTGCTCCAGCTTTTTCCAGGTGAAAACTTGTTCCAATAAAGGTAAAAGATAAGCAAGTGTTTTCCCGCAACCAGTTTCTGCTGCCAGTACTGAACTAGAACCATTGAGGATTTCAGGTATTGCAATTTTTTGAATCTTGGTCGGCTTCTGGATATCGGCTTGATCAAGCTTTCTGATGATGCCCTGATTCAAGGGAAAGTCGGAAAACTTGTTTCCTTCCAACAAGTCATTGCAAGTCGCATGTTCATTCTAAAGGGACAGATTTCTAACTATTTGCCAATATTTGTGTAAATTGAAAGATTAGAAATCGGTATACATCAGGTAGAGGATGTATCACAAAATAGTCGCCTTTTGATTTTATGCTTGACCATCCGCCGCTGACTAAATTTCTGTGTCCAAGTTTCTCATATTTATCACCCAGGTAACAATTCATTTCTTTTCTCCTACTGGTGATTACTGCTAGTTTATCGTTTTTTTCCACTCCCTTTGGTGCTTTGAATTCCATGGGGAAAGCATGATAAACTGGAGTCTCTGCCTGCAGATTGCTCTTTGGGAAATCATAAATCAGCCCAATCAGTCCACTTACCTCCAACGTATATCTCTCGTACGTCCGTTAACATTAACATTCTTACTTACTGAATGTTTTTCTAAATGATTTCCAAACTTGTTTATTCTTCTTAGGCACAACTTGCAGGAACGTAGGAACATCATTTCGGCATAGACATATGCCTGCCTGCCTGCCTGATTGTAAAATAAACAGTAAAAGCCGCTTTTCCTATTTACACTTTGTGATTTTTATCAGCTGCGTGTTGTCAGTGCCACCACCGCATAAGACTCAATCGATGAAGGATGAATGACCTGAGTAGATTACACGATGCGATCACGTCGCAATTAAACATTCAAACAGTAAGATCGTATGTCGGGAGCCTCTAGTTGTACATTAAATACTCCATACTCGATGCAATGTTTCGCTGCAGAATAATTATATCTAGAGAGGCCTTTCGAGACTATCATCCACTATCATGAAGCGATCGATATCGAGCAAATGTGTGCAACGTGCTTCTACATACTACACGTGCTTCCAAGCTTCGAAGCAAGCATCACCATTCGCAATAACATCACCACTGCGATCACTTGATCACCATCGCATAGTAGAGCCGTAGAAATAAATCTATCTATCAACGTAGTGTGGCGCCATCTGCGGATCACGAGAACATGGCAAACACTTCCAATGCGAGTGACTATGTGGCGCTTTTGCTGCTTTTGGTAGATACCTAGCAAGTATATACATCATATATATCTACTTTCCACACCCTTTCCCATCCAGTATGATAAGCGTGTGACGTCATTCGTTCTGTCTTCGATCCATAGGTGCCTTTAGATACGTTTGATTTCGCACTAGGTCGATGTTTTAGTAAAAGTTATTTCGATGCCGGGCGCCAGGTTTTCTGTTTTGTCCCTGTTGTCTTGTTACGTTGCTCGCGCAACGTAGATGCAGGGAAGAGGGTGGGCGCATCTCTGCACATGTGCGAGGTTGAACGAAGTAGACTGAGTAGAGTATAATATAGTTGACGAGCCGCAGTAGATCCAATAGTGCATACCTATAAGTATAGTAGGTAAAGGAGAAGCGAGAAAAGAAGGCAGTAGGAGCAGGATGGTATAGCCGGAATCAGAGGCCGGAAAAACGTTGCTGATTGGCGGCGGTTCAGGCTCGTTTTTTATGCGTCATTTTGTATTGTGGTGTTGTTATTGCGAATTGGGAATTGCGAATTAGACTGCTTGAGTGGAGGCGGTGTAAGCGGTGTAAAGCGCGTTGTCACGTCGTTCCAACACATTCCTACCACATACACCCACCAAGCAGACACACACAGGTACTATATATGAGCAGCGAGGATGAAAGCAACGAAAGGCAAAGAGCAACGAAGCAAGTACAAGAAGGCCCGGAGGAAGAAGAGAAGCGTTTTGAAAGAATGCGCATCTCCACGCCGCAGAAGGTTGAATCGTTACTCATTTTTATGTACGGCTTACATGCACCAACAATTACTCCGCTCTTATTATTGCTGCCGCTTATTCTTAAATTATATAGCTCTCACGCATGTTATCAATTTTAATAGCCGGAACTATGATTTTTGCAATATTGTTCTTAATTGTGCTTTCGCTTTACTATGGCGATGCAGGTGTTGGTTGCCATAGTATTTTAGTATTTCGTAAAATCGATATCAGGAGACTCTCGGTACTGTCTCGCGTGCGCCCCGCCAAGCCATAGACACGCATACACGGCATACGCACGTGGCTGCGTGCCTCCTCCTGCGGCAATGATGTTACAGCTTCCTGTTTCTCACAACCACATCCTCTTTTTGTAATTGTAGAGAAAGAGAAAGAGAAAGGGAAAGGGAAAGAGAGACGTTTTTCTAAAGCAACTCGTGGTTGTTGCAGATGCCCTCCGAGAATGCGGTAACTCACGATCAGGTGATAGCGTTAAGGAGCGAGTTAGCTGCTGTCGAGTATAAACGCGATAGATCGATCGCAGAGGTAATCAAGCAGTCAATTGTTGTGCGGTTGGATTAAATAGAAACAACTATAAGTGATAATGAAGAAGAAATACTCATATAATATATTATTTCTTGTCTCCACGTTATTCAGCTTCAGGAAATGAAGAGTTTACTGAGACTTCGCGAGAAAAAGCTGGTCGAATTGCAAATTGAGATTGATCAACTTCGAGAACAAGCAGCCCGCCAAAATTCTATTATTTTCAGTTTGAAAAAGCGAATACAGGTATATACGGAGATAGGCAGGGGCGAGAAATGAACGAAAGGAGAGGCGTCGCGTTGCACAGTGGCAGGTTTGGGTCTAGAATGCGTATATCGGACTTTGTGTGCGAAAAAACTCAGTGAAACGAAGAGGATGAAAATGTAACATTATATCCTTAGTCGGGACAATATACAGCACAGAAAATGTTAGTAAATAGTTTTTTTGTTTCGCTTGTGATTGAGCTCTGCGCTAATGAAATCAGTTGTTAGATACAAGGAATGCTAATGTAAATTCTTATTGTTTAATATAAAATATTGGCTCCACATCCGATTCTTCTTCTTTCCCAGAAACGAGTGCTTCGTACAAGTCCGGAAGAGAATAAAATACTTCTGCCGCTTCAATACGCCTAGTTTTCGGCAGATATTTATTGGGGATCAGTGGATCTGAACTTACCCGAAATCTCTGCAATTCTAATATATACCGTTAATAATAATAATAATAATAATAGTCGAGAGACAAGGTCTGGTCCCGGCCTAGGTACAAAGTTTCACTTCATGCGCAGAAATATTCTCACCCTCATAAAAATAAATAGAATTCGGTTGTGCCATTATACCTGATTTATCAGGTATAATGGGTCACTTATGTAATTGGCCGATTCAACCTGATGTACCGAATTGTAAACAATCCAAATTGCTGTTACACAAGGATTAATTCAAACCAAAAACTATATGAGGATCGGTTCATTGGAACCGGAGATATTAGCCATGCGCGCATATTAAACGCAAATCGGCCACCTGTGCGTCGTGTTGCGTCGTGTTGGGCAAATCGAATAAGCTTAAATCGAATCGGCTTTCGTCTACCCCCCAGGAGTTGGAGGATAGGGAGAGAAATCTTTATGCAGTTCAAGGTCGTCAAGAACTGACGATACAAAGTTTAGAACGAGACTTGAAGTACCAGGAAGGGAAGGCCCGAGAGTACGAGCAGAACATTCGCCAGCTGGAGGAGAATATTAGCGAAGAAATGCAGATGAAAGAACGGGCGCATTTAAATTTACAGGTTTTCCTTCTTACCACGAGCTTCTCTGCCGGCTTACGGCACACACACACACGCACACATACAAACCCACTTCTCACGCAGAGTTGTCGACATTTTTGCCGCTAAAAGGAATTCGCACGCAGATTGGCACTCGCATTGGGGGCGGAATTTTGCGAGAAGGCCTATCGCACACCAGACCTCCTCATACATAAGGCTGACGAACTGGTGCAAGACGTTAACCGATTACGAACTAAAACTATTGCCAGCGAGGCTCAAATAAGCAGTATTGAACATGACTTCCGAAGTTGCAAGGATGGCTTGGAACGTAGCCTCGCCGAAAAGGAGCAACTGCATCGGCAACTGTCCGGCCAATCGCTCGAGTTGGAACGTATGCGACAGGTATCTACATACGGGTCATTTCATGCCAAATCTATCACCATTCTCATCACCATTTTCTATCTTAATGACATTTTGTGAGTACGTTTTGTGCGCCAGATTAGCGGGGGTTTAAGTCATCATTTGCCCAAATTCGAATTTGGCTAGAAAGTACAAGCGTTTGAATATTTCGGATTTAGCCGTTTTGGTAAAAACAGGGTCTACATATGGATTTTCAGCTCGACAATTGTAAGAGCTAGGATGATGATATTTGTTTCATTTTCATCACAAAAGACGACGCTTTCCGAAGAAATTTTGATCAAAGTCAAAAGACTATTATTTACCTATCAGAATTTCCTAAACATATGTCTTTTACGAATTACAAAAAACATAAATTTGTAGAGTTCTGACAAGATGATATGTTCTTCCATGGACTTTTTCCAATGGAAACAGAACACGTAACCCACTCTTAGCCAATCACACCTTCTTCCTGCAACCGTACTAAGTACTGATCAACCTATTTTTTCCGGGTGCTTGGCTTATTCCTAGGTCTCTTACAAGAGAATACTTGTACTAAAACGACACACCTCCAAAAGGTCTACTTCGATTGGGAAAGGTCCGAGGAACAACATATCTTTTTTCAGAATTTTCAAAATTGGTGTCTTTTCGTAATTTGCAAAAGAAAAATAATTTTTAAATTCTAGTGAGTTAATAATAGTTTTTCGGCACAGATCCAAATCTCATTGGAAAGCGTCATCTTTTGCGATGAAAATGAAAACAAAAACATCATCCCAGCTCTTATATTTGTCGAGATAAAAATCAATATGTGGATCCCGTTTTTACCAAAAACGGCTAAATCCGAATTTGTCAAACGCCTGTGCTTTCCAATCGAATTCGAATTTCGGCAAATGATGGCTTAAGCCCACCCTAATCTGGCCTAGAAAAGATGCTCACAAAGTGTCATTAAGATTCAAAATCGTGCGGGAAATGGTGATCGATTTGGCATGGAATGACCCATACACGTTATATTCTTTCTTCCTTTTATTCATTAATACTTATGTAGGCAACCACTACATACATACACTTACACCTTTACTCTTCTTTCGCTCTCTTTCTTCTTCCGTCCCCGATTAGGATAAGGAGTGCCTCGGACTTCAAAACAAGCTTGTGGAGAAAGAATTGAGTGATTATAGGGAGAAATTGCTCAATGCTAATCGAAGTATAAGCAGCGCAACTGATAACATGTCGAGCCAGGAGACACTGATATCACAATTACGAGGTGAATGAAGCTCGAGTAATGGGTCTATGCCTTCTTTACTCGACACTAGATCGATCGATCTGTGTGTGTGTGTGAGAGAGAGAGAGAGTGTCACTCGTGAAATTTAAATTTCCACAATTTCAGAAGAGGTAAACTGCCGCGAGGAGAAAATGCAGCGAGCCCAAACTGAAAATCGGCAGTTTCTTGAGTCGTTGGCAGTCATTATTGGCGGAGCTGAAAGTTTCATGGTGGCTGAGGAAAATGCTCTAAAGGATCGCATTAAGCACATTCTAGATGAACGGAACAATCAAGCTCTAGTAAGATTGTCTCAACTTACATTGTTTTGTGACAAGTTTATGAAAGTCCTACTTAGTACTATGCTTCTTAGTTAGTACTATGTACTATGACCGTGCATAGACACACATACATTGTACACATGATAGTAGATCGCTTATTAAAAGAGCGTACCCACCAACATTTCCCTTATTTGTACACACCAGAAAATAGAAGAGTTGCGAGAAAAATTCAACGTTGCAAATCAATCGGCTACGCGACAAAGTGAACTCGCCGAAGGAAGAATGGCCAAGATTCGTACTCTCGAGGCTCTCTGCTCAAATCTGGAGGTGAAAGTTCGCAAGCTAGAGTCTGACCTAGCTAGTTGCCAATTGTCCAAAGAGTCGCTACGAAGAGATAGAGAAACGGTAATGATCCAAGTGAACACTCTTTTTTCGATATATTAGTTTATAAGCCCTACCAATGAGCAGGTCGCCACTCTATATATATATATACCACTGTATATACCCTGCCTGAATAAGTGATCAGGAGACTCGGTAGAGTCTCGCGCCAAGTAGAAGTTCCCTCTCCATATATATATGACACTCCGGCGCGCGACAGCCGAGGCTATATTATCCCGAACACTAGCTGTTATCCTTAGTTACCAAACTTTCACCTCGATTTATGCGAAAGTTAGAGCCCCAAGAATTTATTTCAGAATTTTGTATTTCATCGTTGATTTTTCTGAATCCAATGAGCCAAGAATCATGTGGATCGGTCCAGTCGTTCCGGAGATATGAATTTCCTCTTTTATTTTTCTCGTGATAAAGGCAAAGCGGATTAAGAGTTTCATCGTCCGGATTAATACAATTCCTAAAAATGTTACTCTTACGTGTTTCACGCGAGCGGGCACCACTGCGAAGTGCTGCGGAGCGCTGTGCAGATAACATGGTTTTATACCGACACATTGATTATGCCATGACTGGTGATGTGTCAAGACAATGATGACGGTTATGTGGTATGTATGTACAGTGCGATTTTATTTTATTCTTCAAATCATGAACGATCAAAAAGGCGTGAAACCCCCCAAAATACATTCAAATGTAAAGAAGAGCGCCAAGTAGTTTAATGACTCACATAAAAGGTATCTTCTTGAACTACGTTGTCCAAAAATGAAATAGATATCACACAAGAAAGTCAAGTTTTCAATCAAAGATACCACACGTTAATTAATTAATTAACTTACATCTCTAACTTTAAAACTTGGCATGTGCATACGTAATTACCAATCAAAAGATATTACTAGCATGACTACCTTTACACAAATTTACACATGCCAAGTTTTAAAATTAGAGGTGCAAGTTAATTAATTAATTAATGTGTGGTATTTTTGATTCAAAACTTGGCTTTCTTGTGTGATATCTATTTCATTTTTGGACAATGTAGTTCAAGAAGATACCTTTTATGTGAGTCATTAAACTACTTGGCGCTCTTCTTTACATTTTAATGTATTTTGGTGTTACCTTTCTGCCGCGGGACCGAAACAGACACGATAGAATATTAAGATAGATCTCGTTAGAAAGCTTGTTTGCTAAGCTATTCAGATGCCCATTTCAGTTGGTATAGCTGTAATGTTAACGGAAATAAAAGCATTTAAAGCTAACTACAGGCCGATATGTGTCCGAATCGAGGACTAGGTGAGCACCCAACATAGGAATGGCTGGTCCGAAGGGTATTTGTGTGTGTGTGGGGGGGGGGGGGGGGGGGTGGAATCTGGGACTGAAATCATCCTAAAGCACCCAACATAGGTATGGTTGGTCCAATTTCATGTTGGATAACTCGCACTCGTACATACATACACGTATTGGTCTGAGGTAATAGCATAACAGTAACAGCGCGATCACCGAGATTATAGTATGTTTACGTCTTGGTACTACTCTGGTGCCAATTATATTATATTGTTTATTTATTATACTTATCGTACATTATTTGTATAAAATAATATATTATATTCTCGTTAGACAAATATTATACAAAATATTTAAATAACAGACGGGAAACAATAGAGAATGAAGGAAAGGGAAATACAATCGAAGACTTGCTTGTAAGTTATTGTTACAGGTCCCTATAGATCCGAATACAAAATGTCCCCATAAGTGCCGTGCAATACCGATGCGTCCCCATAAGAACCCCAATATGGACGTGTCCCCATAAGTACCCGCGTATACATGCATGGAAAAATATATTTCTGTCATTTGTGGAGATATATTTTATAATCGTCCCCATAAGTGACAAAATTCCAATTTTTCAAAAATGTTGAGTATACTTCAATATCACTATCGAATCTTGATCCTTTGGCTATTTTAAGCCCTTCTGTGAATTAAAATTGCTATATATCCTTACGGAAGGCATATACATATATATAGCAACGTCCCCGCAAGGCCGCAAGTACCATATCGTATCGCTATACATACATACACATACCTCGATATCTTCTTTCAGCTAACTTGTTTCCTCGATCGACTGGCTAGAGCAATGCAAATAGACGAACTCTCGCAAGACGTAGGTCTCGATCTTCAAATGGAATCCATACTGCTCAGAGCAGGACAAATGGCGAGGCTTGAAACGGACAAGCTGGTCGATAAAGTATGTAGTATGTTCTTTGATTGATTCGTGATCACTATCTGCTATCCGGATACATAGTATGTTAAATCGAATAATGCAAATCCACCATCCGCTACTACCCCGGCGTTGTCATCTTCCTCCTTTCCTTTCATTCCTCCCATCTTAGACCTCAGTTGTTTACCAGTTGCAACGCCGAGTGAAAACCTTACGGGAACAGCTTCAACGCAGGGATTTCCATTTAGACTTACTTCGAAGGAAACTCTCACTTCAAGAGGACAGTGTTAGAATCAAGTCACTTTTGCAGAGCGAGAGGGATGAAGCAAATTCCCGGTACGATCCAACGATTTCAACAAACTCGAACATCACACCTTCGCATTAAGTATATTGACCGAATCCTTATTTAGTCAAACCCTTTAGGTTCAAGAAACTGGTGAAAGATATGGAACGCATACAAAATCAGCTTGCCGACGAAAAAGTACGAAATCGCGAACTAAGCACACAGTTAACTGAAACAGCAGATCATAAAGTGAGTTAATCACGTATCATTGTAGTCCTTGGTGTTTTCTTAAATCCATCCAATTTCTTTGTTATGAATTATTGACGAATTTAACAGATCACTGCGTTGGAGCGGGCACGAAAAATTGAAGATTTGCAGAAGCGACTGGTCGAAAGTGAAATGCTACGAACAAGATGCAATAGGAAGCTTTCTATGTTGAAGGATCAAATGAGATCGACCACCGAGACTGTCGAGCAGGAAAGATCGATAACTGATCATGCGTTACAACTTGTCAGAGATGAACTCACTGAAACTAAGCAGAACCTATCCGAACTCACTAGGAGAGAATCCCAAGTAAACATTTGGAGGATGCAATGTCCTTTTTTTTTAACTATACATATACATCCAGTAGTCTAAAGTATAATGCAATTTATTCCGATTGTATATGTACAGGGTGATGCGGATAATTGGAATCAGCTTTTTACCATCGAATTTTATCGATTTTTGAAATTGGCAATTGTCTCGACGTAAACATACTAAAGAGCGTGTCAGCGGTGCATTCTGGCGAGAAATCATTCTTGTTTTTTCTTTTATTATAACTATAGAGCGAAATATTGAAAGAGGCAGCAATTCTCTCCTTACCTCAAGTCAACTGCCAGGCTTTCACCCTTTTTTGGAAGGCGGAGGCAACACGCCTGCAGCAGCGGCGTGATCAAGGACTGCGGCCGAGTCTTTCAATATTTCGTTTTATAGTTATAACAATGAGAGAAACAAGAATTATTTCTCGCCATAGTGCGAGAATGATAGGATTACCTATATTATTTATTATGCATAAAACATTTATTATGTCACGCGAATCTCTCGCACTCCCCCCCTGCCAGAGTGCAGTGCAGAAATGTTTTACCAACGAAACGTGCTTGCCCACGAGGAAAATAATAATATCCCCCAAACGGCTGAACCGATTCGCTTGATTCTTGGCTCATCGGATTCAGAAAAATTACAGTTAAAATACTAAATTCAGATATAAATCCTTAATACCGTAACCTTTTCATAAATCGAGAAGAAATTTTGGCATTGATCGAATCTTCGGGATAATAGAGACTCGACTGTCGCGCGCCGTAGGGGACTACTACTTTGCGCGAGACTCTACCGAGTTTTATGATTACCGACCCATTCTACCCTTGCCGGTTAATCGGAAGACTGTCGGTATTTGGCGTGATTCGGCCAGTTGGCCCTGAACGCGACATCGGTGGCATCACACGCCCGCCGAGACAATTACCAATTACAAAAATCGATAAAATTCCATGGTAAAAAGCTGATTCCAATTATTCGCATCACCCTGTATATAGCGATACGATGTGGTACTTGTGGGGACGTTGCTATATATAGGCCTTCCATAAGGATATATAGCAATTTTAATCCGCAGGAGGGCTTAAAATAACCAAAGAATCAAGATTCGATAGTGAAATTGAGCTATACTCAACATTTTTGAAAAATTTGAATCAGGAGACTCGGTAGAGTCTCGCGCCAAGTAGAAGTTCCCTCTCCATATATATATGACACTCCGGCGCGCGACAGCCGAGGCTATATTATCCCGAACACTAGCTGTTATCCTTAGTTACCAAACTTTCACCTCGATTTATGCGAAAGTTAGAGCCCCAAGAATTTATTTCAGAATTTTGTATTTCATCGTTGATTTTTCTGAATCCAATGAGCCAAGAATCATGTGGATCGGTCCAGCCGTTCCGGAGATATGAATTTCCTGTTTTATTTTTCTCGTGGAAAAGGCAAAGCGGATTAAGAGTTTCATCGTCCGGTTTAATACAATTCCTAAAAATGTTACTCTCACGTGTTTCACGCGAGATGGCACCACTGCGAATTGCTGCAGAGCGCTGTGCAGATAACATGGTTTTATACCGACACATTGGTTATGCCATGACTGGTGATGTGTCAAAACAATGATGACGGTTATATGAATGTGGTACAGTCCGATTGTATTTTTCTTCAAAATATGAACAACCAAAAAGGCGTGAAATCCCCCAAAATACATTAAAATGTAAATAAAAGCGCCAAGTAGTTTAATGATCCAAAAATGGAATAGATATCACACAAGAAAGCCAAGTTTTCAATCAAAGATACCGCCCGTTAATTAATTAATTAACTTGCATCTCAAGCTTTAGAACTTGGCATGTGCAAATTTGTATCAAGGTAGTCATATGCTAGTAATATTTTTTGATTGGTAATTAAGTATGCACATTCCAAGTTTTAAAGTTAGAGATGCAAGTTAATTAATTAATTAACGGGCGGTATCTTTGATTGAAAACTTGGCTTTCTTGTGTGATATCTATTCCATTTTTGGATCATTAAACTACTTGGCGCTTTTATTTACATTTTAATGTATTTTGGGGGATTATGGTAGTTATGGGGACGGTCCCCACAAACGATAGATATTTTTTTCCATGCATGTATACGCGGGTACTTATGGGGACGCATCCATATTGTGGTTCGTACGGGGACGCGGGACGCGTCCGTATTACGCGGTACTTATGGGGACATTTTATATTCGGACCTATTAGGAAAGTATAGTTCATCCCAATCATAGTTGAGCCCATTCACAGTTCATCCCTGTACCTTTTATCCCAACTCTTAACGATATTTCTAGGAGTCGTAGACATATACTAACCCCCCCCACCCAAATACAAACCACACTTTCCTCTGTATTAACACGGCCTCGCGTTAACCCTACCAAAACAGTTACAAATCTTTGTTTTAACTGTGGTGCTGAGCCGTGTTTCAAAATAATTATCCAATAGAATATAATATACGACACCCTGGGTGTGCAAAACGGGAAACGGATGGGATATACACCGATGGCTTGAAATGTGAATGGGATGAACTGCTTTGGAACGAAAAGAGTTGGGACGAACCCTACTGGGATGAACTGTGATTAGGATGAACTGCTTTGGGATGAAAAAAGTTGGGATAAATGATACTGAGATGAAGTGTGTTGGGATAAGCTGCGATTGGGATGATGTGCAACGGGATGAACCGCGATGGGATAGTGTACGGTGGGATGATGCCCCCGATAGATGTTCAATATTTGATGGTTGATGGTTCACTATTATAATTGTTTAATTTAAAAAGCAGCCGGACTTTAGAATGGCCTCTCGTACGTGAGCCTTGACAGAAAAATGAGGTTATGAGGTTATGTGAATTTAAGCAAACTTTTAAGCTTTCGCGATAATTATTGAGATACACTAGAATATTGGGAAAGGTCTCGTTGGAAAGCTTGTTTCCTAAGGTAATGAAATAGCTCCGCCCTGTTCATGTATCTGTAATGCGAACGGAGATATAGGTGTGCCAAGCAAAGCGCACGTCAAATATATCTGTCGGCGTCTCGTCGTCAAGCTTTGAGATATAACATCTCAGAAAGTGCCAAACCGATTTCACTCAAACAGGTCTTGATTTCCGTGCATTGACGAACTCTATAATTGTGCCGAGTTTTATTAAGCTGGGCTTAATAGTTTGACGGCGCGAGTTGACAAAGCCTATGCATTTGATAAGCGCAACTCGCGATTCCGGCCGGCTGACAGCAACGCGTACCGTTCGTGTTCTACTACATGTTTACCTCCTAGACTACTGAATAAATCATAATGAAGATCAAGGCTTGCTTTACTAAAATCGTCCCGGTAGTTTCCGAGATATTAAATAACAAAACATGACATCGAAAAGTCGACACACATATCGGCCTGTTGTTAGCTTTAAATGCTTCTATTTCCCTTAATATTACAACTATACGAATTGAAATGGGCTATTTGAATAGCTTAGCAAACAAGCTTTGTAATGAGATCTATCTTGATATTCTTTCGTGTCTATTTCGGTCCCACGAAAGAAAAGTAACATCACTTATTCAGCAGGCTATGTACAGGAGTATATAAAATAATATATGTGTATATAAATGAACTCTGTATGATGTCTTCCTGGGGTACTTATGGGGACGGTCCCCATACGTACCCTAGAACAATTTATGGGGACGTCCTGATAAGTACCATTTTTCATAAGTATTTATGGGGACGGTACTCACAAATCGAAAATGTCCCCGTAAGTACCATGATACATGCATTTTCGTCCTCACAAGTACCCTTTCATATGTGTATATGTATATGTATGTATATGTATATATACCGATGTCAATTCCAATGCTCCAGTTGCAGAGCTTTCGGCTTTCCGTGGTGAAGCTACTATCAGAACCAGTCTGTACGTCAGATTATGAAATTATTTCTCGACTTCAAAAGATGGTTGCTGCACACCGCGATTTGACTATGCTCTCACGTAGATACGAGGAACCATTGGATACGAATCCCTCGAGGTGTACCAGGTATGTGACCGCGGGTTCGACCCCATACCTCTTTCTATCCTTTCGTTCTTTCTCAGCCCGTGCGCGGTCAGGCAGATTTTGCCGGCGAAAGAGATAGCAAATCGCAATTTTCATTTGCGAATGAAAACTGTATTTAATAATTTCAAGTTAAATACCGAAATAAGCGAATAGGGAATAGAATACACCTTGTAAGTGCATTCTTTCCCGAGTAAAATGACAGAAAATCAACATGATACGACCAATAGTTTCTGCAGAAATAACTCTTCTGTAGCAGTTACATTTGACAAAAATTGAATAACGCTAAGTTATACATATGGTTCTGACTGAGAAGCTGCTATGCTTATGGAGGGCTGTATGTATGTAATTGTATTCAGAAGTGCCAAATGGAAATATCGGTTCCATGCCGCGGTCAAGAAACCCTTTTTCTAAAGGATAGGTATACGTTTGGTTCTCTCTCTACAGTCGCCTGTCATCCTTCGAGGCAGAGCTCGCTTCGGCCAGAAGCAGCGATACTTCTGAGGCTACCGCTAGAGGCAACATAATCAGTTCCCGTATATTTTTTATTTTCCAATGGCCGTAGTGTTTTTATTTATGGAGCGATCGATTTAAAAATTTAACCACGTACTAAGGAAACTACTCCCGAGAGAATGATTGAGCCAGATTTTTTTGTTCAAGATTATATCTCTGAACAAAATACTTTTTCAAAAATCGGAATCGATCATTCTCTCGGGAATAGTTTCATTAGTACGTAATTGAAATTTAACATCAATTGGTTTATAAATAACGACGCTACGGTAATTCGAAAATTCACACCTCGCGCAGAACCTCTTAACCGCACCGCACCCCATTCCACCCCCTCCCACAATTCTTTACGCTTTCTGTTGTAGTATTCATCCCGGTATTCATCCGCCGAGATCTCCTGGTTCCCGATGCACTCGTTACGAAGATAGTGGTTTTGCCGATCCCCCTGATCTCCATGAGATCGACCTACAGGATGTTTATAACAAGCGGCCGATTCGCAGTAGCCTGCTGCCTTGAGCAGTTGGAAAGTCTCCCTTCTAATGCGATATGGATTGTCTAAACTCAAAAGCTTTGAAAAGTTCTCCGCCGATTTCACATTAACACGACGGTTTATGTTGACGCAGTCTTGCAACATCTACAGTCTACAGGATGATTCACTTGGCTTGGAAACATTGTAACTGTTTAGCGATTTTCTTCAGAATTTTGGAAAACGTTGCCTGTGCTCTGTACGACAGAACTACGGCTTGTGGCCGATTAATTCCATCTAGAATCTTAGTTCTAGGGCTATAACTATCGAACCAAGGGTGTTTTCTGGATAGTAATATAAAAATAATAATAATAGAGGATCGCATCTATTATGATCCGTAGCAATCCATACTTGTGACTAGTGATTACAGACCAAGTGAATCACCCTGTACTCGCTGGAGCTGCAGGTAGACAGCATAGTACATATCTTAAATTGTACAGCTAGTGGATGGAGAAAAATTTCAGCTCACTCACCAGTCCAACGGGTTTTCCCTTATCGAGATTTTATCGTCCCAGCGACAATGAGTCTTTTCTTCTCTGTTATTGGTTGCATTGAAGAAAGATTGGGTAAGCATGCAAGCCATACGACTGGTACTACAGGGAAATAACACTTGAGCTTGAGTTTAAGTGTATATGTATGTACGTGAGTTGCATCGGAAAAATATTGAGTGTTTATCAGTCGTAGCTGATCGTGTTAGAGCAAAAGTCCCATTTCCCACTTGCGCCAAGAGTCTACCGAGTATTGAACTACATATAGCGCATATCTGCACTCAGATGCCAGCATATACATACAGGGTGTTCGAAAAGTCTGGAAAAGTCTTAAATATCTCAAAAACAAAGGAATTCTTATAGACCTTGAGTAACGGGGTCACGGTCATATCAATATGACTATAGTTTTCTTAAACGGAATGCCATATTTTGAATCAAGGAAGGTTATAACTGACCTCGGGGCGTTTTAAAACACTGGTTAATAACATTTTCATGACGAGAATTCTTTGAGTTATAAGCGTTCAAAGTTAGTTTTCACATCTAATTAGGGGGGTTCAAGTCACAATTTTCCAAAATTTCAATTCGGGTTGGAATTAAAAATCTGTAAAGTCCTGTAAAAATCATCTTTGAAAGCCCAGAATTTATAAAATTTGTATCGCAGAAAGATTATCAACCGCTGTTTGGAAATCCCCTCAGTGTCCGCTTCAACACTGCATAACGAAAAATATGGTATTTTGTTTAAGAAATTAATGTGGCCTTGACAGATCTTTCAAAATATTACAACTTTTCTTTGAAACCTTTTTTCTTGAAATGCTTTCTTTTTGTAATCTTTAGCCCTTTGCAGTCTTTTGGACCACTCTGTACACACCTACCTATGAGCCATGCATCGGCTTGGTAAATCATTTTTACGGGAAAAAACCTATACATGTTCGCCCTTATCTTTATCTTCTTATATCTCTACCTGCACCTGTATCCGTATCCGTATCTTTATCTCTATAGTTTACCTCTGTGATAACTGAATTTTACCCCCAAGCCTTGATCTTGAGCCATAAGCACGAAAATTGTAACGTCGATACTATAGAGTAGTTATTAAGCATCCACCGTCATTTTTCCAATATTAATAATCTTATAACTTTTTGTGACTCCTTGTCTTTTTATTAAAAAGAAATAATATTAAAAATAATATTATATCTGTACCTATATAAGATAATACATAGATGTATATGTATTGCTTCAAAGGAAGGAAAACGCACAATCTACTTGAGTTGACACGGGAGATTAAACTTTGTTTTCCATTCCTGTGCTGCAGTTAATTGTTGGCCCGCTTCTCTTGATTATCCATACCGCGACGAAAGATAAAACTTTCTTTTAGGTTCCTGAGCGGAGATAAAGCTGTAGTAGAATAATATTCGCATATCTCATACATAGCATTCGGAAAAGATGAAATGAAATTAACCTAATCTTTTTTGTAAAACCGTCCCGTACTTACTCCCGATATTCGTTTCCCTCGACTGACAATATTAGGTGACATTGAACTTCCAGGTCCGAAAACTTTAACTATTTCTTCTCTGCCATCCCACACAATCAATAATCCGGAGCAGCCGCCGTCGCTGGTGGGGACTGCTTGAGCAATATCTAGCACTACTAGAATCCACGCAGTAACCAATACCAGACAAGTTGTTAGTTTCATTATGAAGCGAATAATAATTGGATGTGAGTTTTGGACAAGTATCCGACCAATATCCAACTTGTTGTCTTCCCAAACAGAATAATGTCACCTATGCAATGAGAAATTTACAAGTAGCCGCACCGCGCCGATTGAGCGTCGGTAGACTGCTCGGTGTGGCGGAACATTTGTATCTACTCGAATGCATGTCGCCCCTTCTTGCCTCAAGATTATTTTTAATAGTGCATAGACAAAATGCAGTCCGCGCCTTTTAACAGCCAGATTATTCCTTTCGTCCATGCCATCCTACTGTGATATGTCAGTATTCATATAATTTTTAGAACGCGGAAGTCCCACAAAATACTGACTGCGCGTACTGCATGCGGGGATACATTGTCGTGACTATAACAATTGATTGTCTTGATAGCCGGGCAAAGTCATATCTACAGGCTACAGGATGATTACTGCTATGAACATTTAGTTTTAGTATCTATGTATATTATACATATATACGTATAATATACATAGTGTGTAGGCAGAGATGAGCGATATATATATACATAGATATATATACATACATATAGTATATATGTATTGCAAAAACCCGTACTTAGTCTCTCCGGAAAAGATAGAAGGTTTGTGTAGTACCTGGCCGGATACAAAAGCCCCGTCTTTTGATATATGTATGCATATATATATATATATATATATATATATCATGGTTGAATGAATCACAGGCTACCTGCTCACGGGTAGCGGTTGGCTCGCTATTATATAAAATATGTTGTACCCACGTCTACATATGTATATCTGCACTAGGATTGGATCATTGTAGGTAAGTAGGATATACAGTATGTACATCTGACGCTTAGAGAGGAACCGTCGAAATTTTAGTCAGACCGAAAGTCGCATTGGCAAATTCCGTATCAGTCAGATGAGCACTCAGAGCGCTTTCAGGAAAACTGCGATAAGTGCATTTTTCTCTCGTTGCTGGAGGGGTGTTGGGAGGACCACGGATGGCTACGATAATTACTTTTTTCCACAGAGATAGCATCGTTCGAAGGTCTTCGTCCAGATAAGCGAAATCCATCGGTTGATTCTGCTTCATAACTGCTGGTCAACCAAATGCCTGTATTCAGAGCTCTTAGAGCTGCGGTACATTCATCTTCCCGGACTGTTCTCTTGCAGTGTTCTATAAGATCGTTTCGACATGGCAGCAATTCACAGAGTTTCTTTTATTTTCTTGGTCGTCCTTTTGGTATACTCCAATTCAGGTAAATAATTCGAATATATTTTTATGCCGCAAGACAAGTACTAATTGCCGGGCAATCATATACCCCTGAAATCCCATCACATGTGCATGTATGCCATAGACATATTTATCAAATTTGATTAATATAATACTTTTGAGCCCCTATATTCTCCCGGATCTTATCAGTTTCCTTCTTCCATCAGTGACAGCTTTGAAGTGCTATGAGTGCAAAAGTGCGGATGGAACCAAGTGTAAGGAATTGGATTCGAAGTCTGTAACATCTTGCGAAAAGAGTACCACAGCAAGCACGGGAAGCACGGCAAGCACGGCAAGCACGGCAAGCACGGCAAGCACGGGAAGCACGGGAAGCACGGCAAGCACGGGAAGCACGGCAAGCACGGGAAGCACGGCAAGCACGGGAAGCACGGCAAGCACGGCAAGCACGGCAAGCACGGCAAGCACGGCAAGCACGGCAAGCACGGCAAGCACGGCAAGCACGGCAAGCACAGAGGAATTAAATTCCTCAAGGCAAATCAGGAGCGTTTTGGTAAATCGGATTCAAGTGGGACAATTGGCAGAAACGTACTACTGCTTTAAGCGCATCTATACCGGTAAGTGTGTGCCTGGGTGTCAGAGAAGGGGGCGGATGGGGGGTTGATTTTCGATTGAAAAGAATGATTTTAAGGTAATAAATATTCACTCCTGACTGGTACAATCTTTCAGATAACGCGAAGGAAGTAGTGGAAAGAGGTTGTACAAAGGAAAAGAAGTACTGCGAAAACAAGGGAACATCCAGTTCGTGTCAAACATGTGATACCGATCTGTGTAACTCAGCAGGGAGTGTAAGCTTCATGCCTGTTCTGCTAATTTTCGCAGCGGCTGCAATTATCTTGCGATAAAGGCTCCGTCATTTAGATTGTGGTCTTCCCTCCTATACCTGACGTCCAGTCATCTGCCCCCCCCCCCCCCCCCCCCCCTCCGCACGCTACAACACCTGAACCTGACGTATCTGGCATGACGGTATCATTCATATGAAATAAATTGTATCTTGAATAAAAGGGAATAATATACTGGTCGATTCATTTTATGCAATCGCAATACAAACATTAGTTTATATCTCCACGTTACCCCAGTTTATTAATTGTTAATTGGTATAGAAATATAGAATCGGGCTGGTCTATTGTTAAAAGAAAGTTGTGCACGTAGGAGGTACTTATTGTACATAGAGCGAACACTGCGAGCTCTCAAGTGAGTATAGAGACAGTAAGTAGATATTATGTATGTGAATGAGCGGGTTCATGGGTAAAACACTGGACGTAGTGTAGGTGTACGTGTATACTGCATGTATAGTATTTCTTTACGGGATGGATGAGGAAATACGAGGTGTGCTAGACGGTTGGATGGATGGGGCTGGTTGTAACATGTGTTTAACAACCGTATAATTGATTGCATCGATCCTGCTTGCTCCGGGTTGAAGGCTGTTGGCATGAAGGGTGTTCGGTCATGAGTGTAAGCACTTGCGATCCTTCCGGAACCCAATGTTCACCTTTCGCATTCCTACTCATTGATCCTGTTCCAAAAGCTTTTCACTCCCGGACTTGTTCTGGAGACCCCGTACAGTCTCGCGCTAAGTAGTAGTTGTTATATATGCAAGTACGCCGCGCAACATCCGTGGGTGCTTAGCAGTTTTCCAACTATTCTATTATCCAGATCTCATTGTAAGTCTCGGTCTCTGCCACACCTTCGGCCTCTCTCTCCCTCTCTCTCGCGCCGCAGTTTCACGGTTGATACATAGTGTAGTACATATATGTACATACAAACACCCTAGCATACTAGACACGTGATCGGGTATAGTTTGCGCAAACCTCGCACGGGGAGTACGAAGAGCAGCGCAGAACGCTCAACGCAGAACGCAGAATACTGCCGACTTTCCAATGTTGAGTTGGAAGCTTGAATTCTCTTTGTAGAGCTCGATGAGCTCGATGAGCCCGCAGCCCGCAGCCGGGCGAGCTCGGAGAGAGGCGCGCGGGTTCCGAGTTCCGACTTCCGACTTTCGGAGCACAGGAGCAGCGAGCAGCAAGGCTTCGGTGAACCCCCCACGCCCCTGCCGGGATCCACTCGGCTTCCCGCTCGCCGACCCGATAGCCCGACGCGACGCCCGACTCGGCACTTCGGAAGTCTCGAGTCTCGATTACCACCCGAGCCGGCCGACCGAGCCCTGAGCCTCGTTCCGCAGTTGTGCTCGAGCCCCCAATGCTCCCGAGTCGGAGCGGTGGCCGCTATAGACTGTCATCGGTCGTCGGATACGAGCGCCTTTGTGTACCTGTGTACTGTGTAGTCTGTCCTGACCAATAGCCAGAAGGGCGAGAAGTGGAGGGACCCGGTAGCTGGGTGCCCATGACCCAATACGTAGTTTTTGGAAGTTATTTGGTGGAAATTGGTGCGATATCGGTGTATACTTTCCCAAAGGTGCAACCGCAGCTATCAAATTTCGTAGAAATTTTCTGTTGAGATGAAAAATTGTCAAGTGAAGTTTAATGGGACTGGATTTATTTGAGAAAACCAACACTCTACTGAAAAGCTTTTATTTCATCTCGAGTGGTGTCGATTCTTTTGAAAGCTTCCCTTCCTTCCAGGAGCGTAGCGCGGATAGGATACCTACCGGCTTTTAGTGAAATGCATCAGTAAAGATTCAACAGCCAGATCTAACCTGGCCAATTTCGCTTACGTACACCCTTCGGGAGACTTGATGTGCGACTATTAAAAGGGTGGGTTCATCAATCCGGGTTGTTTTCATGTTATTTGAAGCAATCTTTCAACTTTATGTCTCCACCTTTTTTGTGTAATTCTTGATTAAGTTGAGTGGTGAGTCACAATAATTATGGTTCATTAATGCCTCGCAACACGGATGCCGTCTTTTGGAAGTTATGTGCTTGGTATGAAAATTGCGATCCAACTCAATTTCCCACTATTCCGTGCGAGTACACGACGCCGGCGAGTGATTTACCGCCCATTATCCTTTTTCTACCAACCTACCAACCCCTTGATAGCATCTCAACACTCACCCCCCCCCCCCCCCCCCATGGATTGTTAGCCTACTATACATATCTTAATTAATTAATTAATGCTCCGATTCCTGGCCGCAGTCCCTACAAATGCTATTTCATGCACAGATTTCATGTGACTAAAAACGCAGATGATAGGACACAGAAGGTGCAAGATTCACAGGCTATGGCTTATGGAGAAATGGGATCAGTGTGTCAGGCTATCGCAGCTGGATACCCGATACTCAGCTACCTATAGAAATACTTGATCCCTGTCCTGCCGTAGTATATAGTCACTTAATGTCATCAATCGCGGATGGTGCAAGAATAATATTCTTTATCTTTTAATAAAATAGCTGATTTCGCTTTCCCGCGCGTATTTCTTCTATTGAAACGTACATATGCATATATGATACGTAAACTCTCACAATGTAAGTGGATGAAGGAGGCAATTGTGCGAGCGTGGTACCGTGGGACCTTGAGTCTTTGTAACACGCTCTCATGTGCATTATCCTCTGAAGTTCAGTCCCCCCCCCCCCCCGCCCCGCTCTCACCATCATCCCACCATCACACTCCCTATTCCACTCGCTTTTTTGCCGCCCTCGCCTTTTGCGTCACTCCTTTTCTCTTCCTCGCATTTATTCCTCCTCTCGTATGTGTATGTATGTATGTATATATGTATGTAGTTAGTCACGTATACATATACAACACATGTATGAACACATATGCCGGTTACTTGCTTGCTCCTGGTTCATCGACCGCTTCTTCCTTTCATCTGCTATCGTCCGTCCTGCGCATCAAAGCCCTCGCATCCCAACGCGACGGTCTCCACTGGATCCCTCTGAGAAAGTGTTGCGTCTTGGCATTGGTACTGCACTCCGAGCTGATGATTATCATGGCGGCGATCGATTGAACATTAAGAATTGATACCTGACGCACCTCTCACACCTATGTGTATGCCACTTGCACGTCTAAGAGTTATATCCGTTTTTGCAAGTCTGAATTCTTTATTTGTCCATGTTAGTGCGATGCATTTGAAAAGGCAGTAGGATACGCGGACTGGTTTGGCTTGGCCCGGCGTGGCGTGGCATTTTGCATGGCAATGCGATGGTTCCTGGAAGTAAGAACGTTACTTACAGAGCCTTGTTTCTAATTTGCAATGCTTTTCGCGCACAGTTACGTTTGTCCCGCTGATGCACCATCTACCGATGACTAACAGACAGTTGGCTCACAAGCCCGATACTCGCGGCTGATTACTCATTGGCGTGAGCAACGCGAAGTACCCACACCAGTGAATTCTATCGAGGATGCTAACATAAATTCACTTAATTGACAACCCAGCAGTAGAGAATCCATTCTCTAGAGTCGGCAATTGTTTTTGCTGGAGATCTTTGTGCGTGTAGGTTTTGGGTAGGCGCACGACAGAGAGAGAGAGAGGGGGGGGGGGGAGACCAAAAGTCGATTAATGGGGTTTTTTTTCATAGATTTTTTAATGTTGCAGAAGGGAAGGATGAACCTGAACGAGCAGCAGACACTGAGTAATTCATGCCCAGTATTGGAATCAAACAATTCGTTACGCAACTCGTCGTATTGCAGTGAGTACATGCTGAGGCGGGATAGTTGCCGACGGCGGCTTTCTTCCACAGGGGAAGCGGACACATCGGTTACTTCAAGTTACGAGGGTGGAAGCGATAGTTCTGAGAACAGTGATGAGTCTCGCTTAGAGCTGGTCGGCCCGGTAGAACGTGAACAACTCGAGACTTTCTTTCGAGGCTTAAAATCACAGGTAGTTATTAATTAATGCGAATTGTACTAGTCATTTTTCTATCTTGTCTGCAATGTTGCTTTCATGGTTGCTGCATTCAGGTATTTGTTTGCGCATCCCTAGCAAATTTGTATATGAGCAGCGCACCGCAAAGCGAACAATGGCAACTTACTTTCACGGGAATCCCAGTAGTTGTTCTCGATCTTGGGGAAACACGCTCCAGATCGAAGAGACGCATTCAGATCTTACTGGCAGAACGTGGCACATGCTTCACTCTTTGGAGAGAGACTATTGACAATCTTTCTTCATATAAGGTCTGTATACGTATGAATGTATGTATGTACGGGGCAATTTACTCGGCTTGGAATCACTATAGATATAGATAGTCTCACATGTACAGGATGTGATTAATAGTATAGATTATTATCTCTATTATTATTACATCATTCACTACGCAGACTGCTTTCTGCCTTCTGCCCTTCGGCTTACTGCGATTCCTTGCAGAATCTTAGTTTCTATTAGGCTCAACCTGTTGAAATATATCAATCAAGCATTCGGACGAGTTGGGCTACCTGCTATTGTGTCGATTTCTTGCCATTTTTCCAACTGGTTCGGTTTTAGGATTTGTCGATAGGTTTAGCCCTAGAACTTGGATTCTGTATAGGCCACAAGCCGTAATTGTGTCAAGTCAATCAAATGTCAAGGATTTCAAGCCAAGTGACTCATTTGCTGTATGTATAGATAGACAAGTGTATACATATCTACAGTGTATATGTATGTATATGTACTAGAACTTATTCCCTACTCAATTGCAATTGAAAGTAGTAGTAGTACTCAATAAGTTGGCGGTCCACTGGATTACGATCGGTTTCTCATCAGGTGTCTGGTCCAGCATTCCACACGATGTGTCTCTCCTCGGATCACTCGCGCCTCGCAGGCTTAAGTTTTGACAATCTAAAGGCGGCGAACGATCTCTGGCATCATATCGAGCAGCTTGTTTCGTGCCCGGAAAATATCAGTCTATCGTTACCAGGGAAAAAGAAGAAGAAATCGATACCGCCGAGGAAAAGCATTCTCCCAGCAAAAAGCAATATCAGTCAACCTTGCCAATTCCAACACGTTACTAGCGTAGACGCGGCTGATCGCACGCGCTACTATTCTCTTAAAACACTAGTACCGGCTATCAGAGAGGTATCCGATATCCCAGAAGCTCATTTCTAACAAACTAAGAGACGATATTCAATATTTTTCTGCGCGCAGTTTTATACAGATTCAATCGATCTCGTTCACCTACACACACCACACTATATGTATATAATATTGTTCGATAATAATCCGATAATCTCAAATTGGACTAGTCCTTCATCTCACGCGAGAATTCTACACTCATTTATATCTGAAAAGCCAGATTTGGATTTACACATTCTCCACAGATTCGCTGCATAAACAGTTTTATTCATCTGGTATACTTGTCTTGTATGTTCGTACGAGCATGCGCTGCTTTTAATATTATTAATCCACCTTTGAGTTGATGTTAGATAGCTCTATCTCCAATTTACTTGACTGTTCAAGCTCTACTCTACTCTTCTTATAATTGTAAGTAATCCTCCTGGTCTCAAGTGCGATTCGAAAGGAGAAATCATTCCAAACACATTCTCAAAACAGCATTATACGATTTCTTTATTAGGTAGATGCGATTGCAGTTTGCAATATGTAAAACTTTGCACGCATCATTAGAGTTCGCATTCAATAGCTTTCAGCGCGTGCACACACACACGCATACACGGACACCTTCATATCGGCAACCCTGTCAATCGACGCGGCTCCTTTGATTTCGGTATATGTGTATGCATAGGTATGTATGTCTCTCTGTGACTGTGATATAGAAATACAAGTCGTATAGAAATTTATGAGGTGTGTGTTATTGACCTCGCCGTCAATTTTTTGCAACAAGTGTAGTGTAACAATATCTTGGAGACAGCAACACGAAAAGAACGAGAGAGAGAGAGAGAGGGAGAGCGAGAAAGAGAGAGAGAGAGAGAGAGAGAGAGAGAGAGAGAGAGAGAGAGAGAGAGAGAGAGAGAGAGAGAGAGAGAGAGAGAGAGAGAAGCTGGGAAGAAAATGAGGATAAAGTATATATTTCGTCTAGAGCTCTGGTGAGCTAGTTCGATTTCATTGTCCAGTAAACCAGGTTGCGAATCGTAGAAATAAGTAAAATGATGAATAAATACAGATATTGCATTAGCAACGAAAAACGTCTGACTGTAAACGTTGTTCATAAGTAGCAGGTCAATAAGATAAATTTAAAGGTAACATTGTGCGACTGCTTGTACTATACAGGGTGGAAATGTACTTGTGTCCGGCGTTTCAGGGGGTTGTTCTGCATGCTCGGGCAAGTAGATTTTGCCTCTAATATTTTTCATTTTGGGCTTCCGTTTTTTAGTTATAGCCAGTTGAAAATTCAGTAGAATAGTCGTCTGGACAGCACATTTTTACCGGCCGGATGGGCATTGCAAAGTAGGGCACGGCGATGATCGGCTAAAAACAGATCATAGCCGATAAGGCGATGTTTTGCTGCCCAGACGCCTATTCTACCCAATTTTCAACTTGTTCTAACTCGAAAACGGAAGCCCGAAATCAAAAACTCCACAGGCAAAATCTACTTGCCCGAATATGCAGGATAACCCCCTGAAGCACCGGACACAACAACATTTCCACCCTGTATAATGTACATACCAGCTTGATTAGTAACCTGTACTACAAATATATTGTTCTACGCACAGACACTATATCGCGCAACAATTAATGCAATTACTATATTAACGTTTTTGGTTTAGTTTAATTATGTAAGATTTTTCGCGGCGCGCTCCTCTCCAATACATTATGCATACGCTCCTACATATAAATGTATAAATGGGCTATAATATTCCTACTACTGCATCGACATGTGTATGCACGATTGTTTCCATAGATACTTCTACCTAAAAGTACATTAACATCCATACCTCTCGAAAATAAATAAAAAATAGCTAGCTACAGATGGCTTTAGCTGTACACATTATACATATAGTGGGACGCAAGAAATCTTACATATGTGCTAGTCGTAGAAATAACAGAGCCGCAACCGACATCTTGCTCGGTTTTGGTCTAATTTGGAGTTGCACTGTACCCCGGGCTTAACCGATTCTGTTCGTTTCTCGGCTTTGTTTACATGGCTATTTCTCACAGAATCGTTTCAGCAGGCTGTACATTAGAACGCAAATTTTACCTCCCTCGTGCTGACCGACGTGAGATTTGTACTTGGATACTTCTTAAATATATGTACGGGTGTGCTGAGGGCGTTCAGGTTCGGCATCGGCTACGGCTTCAAATTGGGAATGCTCTGAACTTTTCCCGTCGAAACTACATCAGGTAAAGGCGATGCAGGGATTAATTGTCCAAGACCACTTTCAACTAGACTCATAAGGGTACCGTTGTGTTGTTCCATATACATGTCGGCTTTTCGGGGTTTCTCCTTGGATTGCCCTTTTTCGCCCGGGTTACTGTTGGTTGCGCCTCTCTCATCCTTTATCGCATTTTCACGAACTCTAACGTACCGATCAAATTTGGAGAGCTGGTATTCATTTTCAGTCATGTCTTCTGTGTTGCGCCATCTTTCCTGCAACTGCCCTCGAGCACCCTGAAGGGCAGTATGCTTATTTAGATTGGGTTTGTATGTTTTTACTTTTGAATGACCTTGGATTATGAGATACATAGGGCCACGTATAGGTTTAGCTGGTTGCTTGTAGTGCGAAAAAATGGGATCTGTCGTCAAACTCGCAACGGTTGTCGTCTTGGGATGGACTTGTACTGATCCTGTTCCTGGCACGAGCTCATCTTGACCAGTAGTCGGCCCTTGTATTGTCGTCGCGTCCGGCGCCAGATTACTCATGCTTGATTGAATCACCTTTCTGTTAGTGTCGGGCGTACATACTTCCTGCCAGCCCTCTTCCCCCTTTCTCGCGTTATCCGCTTGCTCTTCTTCTGCCAGTAATGTTACAAGAGACCCTTTTTTCGAGAGATCCTCCTCACTCGGTCTGTACAGCTGATCATCATTACCTGCCCTTGTTGATCCATTTGCAATGCTCAACTCATCGATACTCTCGGCATTATCAGTAATTGTACTGGTATGTGTTGCTTGGTCAAAAGCAGCTTGTTTCGTAGGTGCTTGGTCTTGGGCCCATATCGTCCTTGAAGGGATGCTGCCGTGTGTCGTATGGGCCGTCGGTGGCGGTGCTGATAAATGAGCGGCACCATGCATTGGCTTCGACATTGGCTTCGACATTGGCATCGACATTGGCATCGACATTGGCATCGACATTGATACTCGCATTTCTACTGGCATTGACATCAATACTGATGTCAGCGGCTGGCGCACTTTCACGGGCATGTGGGCTGAGGCGGACATAGGCGAGGCTGCTGATTGCCGGTTGAAAGCCGAATGGGGCACGTCTTTCGAAAAGCTCATTGCTCCCGGAAAGGGTCGCCTGTCCTTGACAGACTCTGATATTCGTTGCGGACGGTTCTGTAGCATGTATAGGTCCGCGTGGGAATGTGGTTGTGGCTGGGTTTGAGGGTGAGAATTTGGAGGAAGACGAGGCGGCGGAGACAGATTCGTATACCGCTGTGGATATGCATGAGGAGTAAGTTCCGATTGTTGAGTAAAGAGATATGGCGGTGCCTTGGGCTTGGGAGGAACGACTACTGCCTGCTGATTACTTTCGGGATATTGAGGCATAGCCGACAATTGTGCTTCTCTCGCTACATGCATCGGTGATGGTGGTGCTGGCGGTGCAATCAATACTCTCCTGGGTGTATCAGGCATGGAATCTGATGATGAGGCAATATTGGAAACATGTGCTTGATTATTAGCAGTCAGTTTAACTAATTGATCAACAGACTGGGACCAATGAGTACTAATTTCGCTGGTAGGTGGTACCGCGGTGGTAGTTGTGGTTAAATGTAAATTCTCCAGAATTGTTGGAACAGTCGCATTGGAGTAATTCGTTGGCATTATAATGGTTAGGGGAGTACTATCCCTTGCCCCCGCCTCCTTCACCTCTTCCGCGTTGTGGAATTCGCCCGAGTGGGAATTGGCGATAATAATATGCATCTTTTCCCCCGAAGCAACCGACTGCGGCAGTTCTGTTGTACGTTTTTGGTCCGATTCAGTTACGTTCTGATTAATTGATTCTTTTGATATCATATTGTGAATCGTTGTCGGATCCGGGTAGTGATTCAGCGACGAATGTTGGCTGTGACGAGCCGGTGTATTATCACTATCTCCATGAGCATCGACACTCGCCGGAATTCTTTTAATCCATGACGAAGAGTAGGCCGACGTGCCGTCCTCCTTAATCGTCATATTATTGTCATTAGTTAGTTTTGGTCGATATTCACGATGTTGGTGATGGTGAGGAGTAGTTCCCCCAGTTTTGCCAATAGTGGTATTATGGGGAATAATAATGGGATGGTTGGCTGAGGGTGCGGCATCGTGATCGCCGTCATACTGTTGATGGTGGTGGTGCATGTAGTGGTTATTGTTTGTATGGTACGATTGGGGTTCGAGCCAATCGCCAGATAAGGTATGCGATGACTGATAGATTAAACTTGACTTTTCAACCATCACTCTGCTTGGAGCGGCAACTTTCTTTCGACCGTCGCCGTCGAGGGTACCGGGAGGTTTTTGCGTAAGGAACTTTAGATTAACTGCTCCGGCAATATTTCCTACCGAATCTCCCGGCCACTCGCCGCGATCCCTTGAAAAGGCAGTAGCTTTCAAGCTTCCCCCATACCCTTTCTGTGAAGAGGAGCTCGTATTTTTCTCATGGCGAACGTGCGAAGGGAACTCGAGTAAGTACGATGACGGATGGCTACTCTCTTGATCCACTGTCTGCTGGTCCAATTGGTGAGCGTCCGAGAGTAACCTGATCGTATGAAGCTTTCCACCCTGTTGGGGGGCGGCATAATACGGGCTGGGGTAGTAGCTCGCCGTTTTCCCCGGCACGTTGTTGTACTCCTCTAGCGGTGAAACGAACTTGTGCTGAAAATTGCTGGCTCTTCGAATATGCGGGAGTTCCGCGCCGGTGCTGCCAGTAAAATCGATCCTATGCTGTAGAAGCTGCAGTGGTCGCCCCGTTAATTTCGGGTGCTGCTTAAACGGTGACATTAATTGCTCGTCGTTACCATCGACCAAGTTGAAGAATCGCTGAGGAATTTTCGGACTAGTCTTTTTCGCAGTAACACCCAGTACAAGGATGTCGCGCTTTGCGGCCGCCGCCTCGGTCGTTTGGGAATCCAACCAGTATTGCACTTTGTCGAGAACCGGCGGCACGTAATCAAAAGTAGGATTGTTCTTGAGCGGATCACCGCGACCAAGTGGCGTCCATTCCTCATAATCCATCCTCGGTGAGATCAGCCCCATGCCGGATTCTGGCTTCTCGGTCCCAGTTTCTGCGAACAAACGCACTCTGACAAAATCAATCAACACCACACCGCACCTTCTTCTTCTATTTCTTCTCATTTAGTAGCATCATACACATTCCCCTTGCTTCTCTAGGTAACGCCAATACTATACATATACTTTCCATTCTGCGATTATCGACACACATTTCTGCGCTATTTTTCCGAGGTTTCTGTCTATTGAAAATCACGGTTCATTATCGCGAAACACAGGGCCCCGCCACCACCACTACCACCATCAGTTAACGCCGTTTTCGATGACCTACTGACCCGGCAGACGCTCGCGGGCTCCAGCCTATGTACATTCCTACACGCACACTACTATACGAGGAGCCACATCCCGCCAGCCCCACTGAAGCATCAAACTCGGAAACTCGGTCTTCACTTGCTCTTCCATGCTCTGTCTTGCGATCTGCATCGAGCTCCTACTACAATCTCCAATATAGCTACAGGCAGTATAGCTACAGCTACAGGCTTGCTTTGCCTAGAGAACCCCACCCCTTCTCTCCCCAGTCCACGCTCCTGCCAGTTTGTTGCTTTGCTGCTTTAAGAATTTTAGTACTAATAATGACTAAACAACGTATGTACAGGGTGATTCACTTGCCTTTGAATCGCTAACAATAGATATAGGCCGTTGAAAATGTCATCATTAATTTTCATATAAAGGATTAAACCGAGTGTCTTTACCGAATCTTTATTTCCACGTACTAAAATTTATTTCTAATATCAAATTGTACCAATTTGAAATAATGGAAACAATTGGAACTCGAGTGTGAAGGAAATGATTAAAAGGCAAGTGACCCACCCTGTACGTCTATCGGGCACGGCAAGAAGTAAATGGCTTACCAGTTCTATTCTCCAATGGAGTCGGGCTTGATTCAGAATTTGACACAAGCATGGCTAGAAATAACCAACTCAGGCAATATTGGACCGCCCGTCTACGGCCACGATGCCGCCGCCGCCACCATTGTCGGCGCCACCATAACTGCTGCTGCTGTTGCTCGATCATCTGTGGAAAATACAAATTAATATTTAAAACAGAGTGGCAACAGAATTCGATTAATTTCAGCGATAGCGTGGTCAGTGTATGCACGTATTTGTATGTTTTTGCTAGAGTAACCGTGACCGGTACGGCGCCGGCGCGGAACCAGGCTCCTCCGATTGTCTCCTGACAATCTTTGAAAGATTCGGATTCGATCGCGAATCACTCTGGCCCCAGGCCTCGCACGACTACACCCTGCTACCTCTCTGGCTGTATCATTTAGCTATAACCTCCCGCCCTTTATCACAGAGAGAAAGAGACCAGACTGGATCAGATCAGGTCACTAGCCAAGCACTGTGCTAACATAGACGCGCGGACACGCCTGGGAAGCATTGTAGAACCGTCGCTTTCGAAATAGCTAGGCTTCTAGCAGAAGTTGTGAGGGAGGTGGTAGGTGAGGTGGTAAGTGCCAAGTACATATGTATATTCTCGCAAGTGGTCAGGTGGAAATGGACAAACGGAAGGAAGAAAGGGTTGGAGAGTGGTCGGTGGGCGCGCGCATAAACTTTGGAAGGCGTAAGCTTCCATGCGAGTACACACAGTGCACTTTGTTACTCGAGTCTTTCGAGAATTATCCAACCCCAGTAACGCATCTACGTATAATAGCTGGCAAGTGCGTGTTTCTGTTGCCCACCCACCTCTCTGTAGTACTTACTCGGGAGGGTCGTAATGGAAAAAAGAAAATGATTGAGCCGCGATGGTTGTGCAAAGAGCATGTCAACTGATTGTTGGGCTATTCCCGAGGCGGGATCGAAGACATTGCAAATCGTTATATGATTAGAATTCCAATTGGATAGGGGGAGACACCTAACAAGACAAGGGAACCAGCGCCAGACCAGACACTGAGACGACGAGACAAGGTAAGACAAGATGAGTCGAGCATAAGAACCTCGGGAGTGTCGGCCTCGAAATGAAACTGGCCCATATTAGCTAGGAAGTCGAGTTACACGCGCAGGCCAAGAACTCGGAGAATTTTCTTCCTTTCCGTCTTTATATTGCCCACTTGCACCCATCCGCATACTTTCCTACGCGATATCGCGCAGTCAAATTCCCTTAGCCAAATATTTATTACAATTCGATAGCGTTAGAGGGCAGTGCCCACAATCGTGTGGGTACGCAATGCTCTAACTGGACATCTCAATTTATTCTATGCAGTGATCGGGTGCAAATTTGCAAAATTAAATAAATGTTGATTTACGACAAAAAGTTTATACATATATGTACTAGTATCTATGATCATGCTTTTCCGCGAGTTTCTTACTTCTCGGATTTATGGTTTATCGAATAACTGCCAAAAATCCTACTGATATCACTTCGCTCAGCGTATTTGCAACTGTTACTCGGTACAATATTGTTTAATCAAATCTTCTATTTCATTTTACTGAGATTTCAAAATTGCTAGATCTAAACTTACCTCAGCTGCCTTTCCTTCGTTCAATCGATCAATCTTATGGAAAGGATGTTCCTTTTAGGCACCGATGATTTTGTTTCAAAGTACGTATGACATCTTTTCCACAGGAAATCGTTCAGTCGAGTGAGGGAGAGAGAGAATAGTCGGTGTAAAAAACAAATAGTTAATTAACAAACTATCAAACTAACAAACTTCGGAGCGAAATTACGTGGATAGGAGAAACTACGTGTATTGCCGACTGTTTATCGCGTTGCACAACGCATGCAGGGTATAAGTACTTAATGATATTCGGGAACTCTAGAGTCAGACCAAAAACACCAAGAGGCACCGAACACCAAAGCCTCCCAAAGACTGAAGATCGACTACTACTGCTGGTTCCGGCCAGCGGTCAGTGTCAGTGGTGTGGCCCGTGATCGACTGGCTGCTTAGTATCGGCCTAGTCCGCCACTGTCAACCTCTTTCAGGCACCAACCGCTAGCCGGTGTGCTCGCTACAAACCCATTCAAGTACCCATTAGCAGCCACGCCGTGCATTTCCAGACATTGTAACACCTTAACCCAGTATCACGTCCCAATATCTTTTTTCCCTCCATACCCTCCATACCACTTGGCCTGCACCTTCCCTTTTCCAACGACCCTTTTTCCTAGTCCGTTCCAGCTCAAGGCTTACTCGTCTTATTCAACGCTCGGCCCATAAGAGCTTATATATCTCTATATGTATAATTGTAACACTAATACCCCCCCTATTATAAATGTATTAGAAATAGCTGAGAAAGCTAATAAACATCAATCGTTTTCATATGTATGCGTACGCACGGACACATGCATACATATTTGTCGAGTATGCGGCGTGCGGCCACTGTAGTGCATATAATAAAAGGAATACTTTGGGAAAACATTATATAGATACCCGAGGGCGCACGAGTTATCGCTCACCGCAAGAAACCAGCGACTACTTTCTTCGTTAGCGAAAATATTGCCTTTAGTAATTTGATTCTCTGGTCACGTATGCATTAGAATTCATTATGTATGGTACATGTCGGCATGCCGTTGCACTTTCACCGGCGATCATTTGTTTTCCAAAAACGTAGCAGCTAGGTACATACAACGTATGTACATACAGTGCGCGTTCATCGACATACTTAAAACTAGGCCCTCCTCGAACCTTGTACGGTCTGTACGTAATGTTGTATACATATGACGTATACATAGTAGATGGATACGCATGTATGCAATACATATAAAGGGGCTGGGAGATGGGACCGGCGAAATCGATACAGCCGCAGCTGCTAATTAAACCGGCTTGATCGGTTCAGCTGCTGCGGAAAGAGCTAGCACATTGCTTTCATTAGTATAGGGATATCACATAGTCAGGATTGTCAATCATCGTACAACAACAGAATTTCTCTTTTAGCTGCCAAATGTAGACATATATGTATGTATATATATATATATATATATATATATATTCTTTGTTACACAATTTAACGCGGGTCATATCGATTAAGTGTAAATAAAAAGTACCTGGAAATAAAAATTCTTCCTTACTCTTCTTCGAACGGGTTTTCCTTATCTTGTCGACCATTTACAATAATATCTACCTAATCGTTTTGTCGTAATTATTTTCTTCGTAGAGCAATCCGGGGAACAAATGAGAAGAGTTTATTGTGTATTGTGTGTGTGCGTCTGCATACATACCGTACGGCGTACGCCACGGTATGAGTAGGAATGCTCGAGCTGCCTCAGCTATTATGATAACACAAAAACTACAATATTACTTAAGGATGTATTCGAGATAAATATAATACTTTACTGGTAGAAATTTAAAAATATGAAGAAGCTGTTGAAATTTCGTTGAGAAGTTTATAAATCTACTCGGAAGACCCTGGCAAAAAATCAAAACATTCCACTAAATGATTTAAAAGTTGTACCGTTCTTAAATACGGATTAGTGGGTTTGCATTCGCTAGATTCCACAAATATTATGCACAGGTTTGAGAAAACAACCGCGCATTAGTTAGTCACGTTCGTGCCAAATGAAGTAAAATTTCTTTAAGTTGTCATAGTTTTTTATAATGTTCATTCGATTTCTCATAATTGCGCCTCTGAGTGTTACCCAAATTTTTAACAAAGATTAGTAAATGCGTCATTGACATATTGTGAAAAGTGGAAAACGGTCTTGGTGTTGTTTCGTATGGCGTTACGCGACAGATCTTCATTAATATATACAGCGCTAGAATTTTTAAATCATTTAGTGGAATGTTTTGATTTTTTGCCAGGGTCTTCCGAATAGATTTATAAACTTCTCAATGAAATTTTAACAGCTTCTTAATATTTTGAAATTTCTACTAGTAAAGTAGTGTACTATGTTTGTCTCCAATACATCCTTAAGTACATGGTTCCGTTGATTCATGCTTTCTCTCTTTCTCTCTTCATAATATTTCTATACATATATGTTTTATGTACTGTGTCTCGAAGATTCACGCGCGTGTGTGTGTACATAGTACATACATAGAGGTGGATAGCAAGTAAATGCACCATTCGCACCGATTGAAATGGTGGATCTGTATCATTTCCTGTCGATCGTAATGAAAAAATCATGATGTTTGATTACAAGATTAAAAGTGCGTCTATAGATATGCACAGATCGATGGAGAATAAATATGTATATGTAGGTACCGGAGGAAGAAATACATGTCGCTACATCGGAGCGTAAAATGTGTGACGTAGGAAGACGCGCGTGCGATAAGTTGTCGGGTTCAAAATCTTCCCGTGGCACGTGCATAGATAACACATTGGTGTTTTGTGGATTGACAATAGAACCTAAAACTCTTGGTCTGCAAATCGGAGAGGAGCGCAATGGAAATGAAGTTGCGAGTCAAGCGAGGAAACTAAAAAAAAGGAAAATCTTGACGTGCAGTCAAAGTTGTCACAAGGGCCCAATAAATAATTGGTCGGTTTTCCGCTAAAGAGTGGAGGCCTCTTGATCCGGGATATTTTGGAGACCCGCTTCCTTCCAATAATAATCGGGGGGGCCGTACGTAAAACAATACTTCATAGCAAGTGGATCGTCGTTCTCTACGTAATACATCAAATAAAAGTTGCACATCTCGTCGGCATTAGTAACACCAATTCGTGTCCATGTATTACGATTGCTGAACATGGTGCAACGGGCTGCAATTCGGTCTCCCTGCTTCACCGGAAGATTACTGTGCACCGGATAAAACATTTGCGGAGTCAGCGGATCTCTTTTGCCAAGTTCTATCCATTGAAATTCTGGTGTTACTAAATAACCAGAAACCACTTTTCCAAGGGAGTGGGTATGTGTACGATATGCAATCGGATGAATAGTTTTGTTCTCTTTTATCATACACGCAGTCTCCATGTAGGTAGTGCCCAGAGGTGGTATGACACCAGCTGTGCCAAGTAGCAAGACACCAGCCAATTTATCAAGTCGCTGCTTGGTATAACGAAGGAAAACGCCAGAGTCGTCGGTGCTTCCATCTTTGAAGCGATCAATGTGCGCATAATGTACTTGCAACACCAGGTATTTGATAGTAGAGTCTCCACCAACTTTGAAGCCAACACCAGCTGGTAAAGAGAGTTTCGGTGCATCTCTTGCCCAAGCGTACAGGATCTGTTTGCAGAATATGTTGGCAACTTTTATGCTACGCTCTTTTCAACTATTCCCGTCTCTCACTCCCCATATAACACATGCACAGGCAAGCTTTCCATACACAGCAGGGAGAAAGATCAAGAGAATATACACTCGCAGACAAGATAAGTGGTATGAAAAGTGGTAAAAAAACATTTAGACGACCTGAGATCCTTGGCTGCACGGAAGACTGGTTTCTTCATTATCATTCATTGTGTGCCCCATCTCACCACAATTCCATACTGCTTTGGTACTACCGGGTTTGGTACACCCATACAACAACATATGATGAGCTGTTGCCATTGTTGCATTTGGTTCAAAGCCAATGATATAATAGCTGATTGACGAGTCCACCTTTACGGGTGTACACAAGTATAACTCTTCCTGTGGATGAAAACCATGCAGCAATTGTACTTTTATTTCTCTACTTTCTGTTTATGGATAGTATGGACATGTATTCCGTGTTATTATTCAAGGAAAGATTATCAAGGAGCAATGGCGAGCGAGGGAGAGAGAGAGAGGACGAGAGAGTCTACACACAAACAGCTGTCTGAGATTATTATGAACTTTAGGACAACTGGAAACGCATTTACTCATTCCTCTTGTAGCGTGAATAAGGAATAATAGATGTGTACATGGGACCGATAGTATTACAAAGTGTACGTGGAAAGGAAAGGATATATATTGCTGTTGAACTTACTCTGTTTGGTTTAACATTTGGCATTAACAAACCATACTTATTCTCGGTCTGGGAATAAACGCTTTTTACAATGGTCACAGAAATTAGAATACAAATCGCGACGAGAAATTTTTCATTCATTTTTCTATATAACTGGATGACATTCGTCGTGGAAGGTGCGGACTGGGTGCTGACTACCGTTGCTTCTATCGTATTCGTTCCCAACTATTTAGCCTGTTGACGTATCCACTGTTTTTCTCACCTGCCAGCCGGCTGGGGTAAGGTGTGAGTAACAGGTCGATAGGCAGCATGAAAGCCACCCACGCACGCACTATCGCACATATGCAAACGGTCGCGTGCATAGACATATATATAGAATGGACCGCGCACAGCGCCGTCAAAACTGTCCGCATCAGTAGAAAAGGATGGAGCGTGACTGCAGTCACTCTCCATCTCTTTGGACTGGTTTGTATCTAGTGCCCCGATCACCCAAATAAAAATAAACACAAAAAACCACATTCGGGCACAAAAATTGAAACTATTCCATAGAAAATTTTGTACTGCTCAGCGTAACATGATCTATTCGGCGCAATCAAAGAAAAAAGGCAATCAAAGAGTAATGTCTGCAGTTTGAGAATTACAGCAGATCATCGTGTTTCGAAAGAGATTGAACCGAAGAGTTTCTAAATAGAAATTAAGAGTAATGTCTACAGTCTCTTTCAATATTAAAGGTCTCGTTTCTATTAAGTAATAGAAACATCATCATATAATCATCACCATCCTCCCCATCCCGTGCACAACTTTAAGAAAATGGGACATATTTTTACGCGAGCTCACAAATGGCATAGATGGTAAAGTGGGTTGTCGAATAGGGTTTTGAAAGATTCAAGTTTGATTCTCCCAAGTTTTTATTTTCATGACTAATTTTTCTCAAAAAATGTCTTTTCATGTTAAGACCGAAGTATACATGCAGATGCGTACCAATTTGATGAAATTCACTTCTCCCTTTTTCCCACTCTGATTCTTTGTCTCTCTGCAATCTATAATCTTTCTAATATCTATTTTCTTTATTTCTATCCCTAAACTGTTTCTATTGCATCCTACTCTGGAAACTGCGATTGGAACTAACATCCACATTAACTTATTCCGTCGCTACAAGTAGTGAAACTCGATGAAATAGTCAGTAAAAGGCCAACATCCGTCTTCGGTCGAAAGACGCGTCGGCTGCCCGGGGCGCTTGGAACCCCCTTGCCGCGGGCAAGGCACGCAGCCCTGTCGAGCTGAGAAGGCACAGCCAATCATAATCTTTAGAGAGAGAGGGAGAGTGGCTGTAGTGTTGCGTGTTCAGCGATTTCAGAAACCTGAACGTGGGCAAGTGTGCCCGTGAGGTGCAGAGGCACCCTGCTCGCGGAGTTGCGGGAAATTGGAATCGAAAATAAGCAAAGCAAAGTTTGGAGTTTAAGAAAAATGGAATGTATTAGAGAGATCTAAATAAAACTGCTATTGTCCAATACAAAGTGCTTAAGTGATCTGATCGCTAAGACGGCGGAGAAAGTTCTGAGAGGGTGCTTTCCATTTGCGACACAGAGAGACACTGTGTTTGACTGTGTCGGCTGTGCTCAGCGGTGCTCAGTCAAATGCAACACTGAGGAGTTTTACCTAGACTTCGACGAGAGTCGCTCCTCAGATTCGAAGTCAGGAAGCCCGGTTGCGTGGCTTCCTACTCCTGGCACGTGGTCGGCAGCCAATCGCAGGGTGGCTTGACCACGTGGGTGCGAGCGAGTTTCTGATTGGATGCTCTTCGCCAGAGCCCTACTCTGTGACGTGTTTCCGGCCAGCCGACGCGGCTGATTGGTTCTCGGCTACTCGGCCCTTACTTTGTGCGCGAGGAATCAGCGCGTGAGATCGCGCCGAGGAGGAAGGGCGGCGGACCGCGGGAGTATCCCGGATTCCCGGGGCCTTCCTCGCTAGTCGACCTCGGGCGAGGCGAGCGAGGTTTTATGATTGTATTGTCCGCCGGGTACGCCGGATCGAGCTCGCAGCTGCAAGGGTTGCTTGCTAGTTTCGAAGCATCTATTGTTAGGCTTAGCGACGTCTTCGAAGAAGTCACGTACGATGATTGCGTTTATTACTTTTATTCGTTTACTATTTAATTGCGGGTTTTAATTCCAATTTCTACAGGGATTAGTCGTCTGGGAGTGAGACGTCGCGTTCTAATGCTTTAGTTGTCCGCGCTATTCTTACGGGCAGCTGCACGCGTGCCAGGCGTTGAGTTATAAAATCTAATTGTCCGTGGAAATATCTGCTGGTCGGAGCGCGACGCGAATTATTTGATTTGAATGCCCGCGGAATTTCGATAAAGGAGGTTTGATAGCCTAGGTCGTATTTGGCTAAATTCGGGCGAATTGGAGATCTGGATCCGTAACAGTAGTCAAGCTCTGTCTCTCTCACTTGTACTGACCACGTTTCTCACACTGGCCGGATCATAGACATATAGAAATGGACCGCGCACAGCGCCGTCAAAACTGTCCGCACCAGTAGAAAAAGATGGTGCGTGACTGCGGCCACTCTCCATCTCTTTCTTCTCGATACCGTAACCACAGTAAATACATAACCAGTAGGGTCACTCGGCGTCGGCGCCTTTGATCTCGGTGAAGCCGAGTTGGATGCGCTCCGTGAGCTGCCGGCTATGGTTCAGATAGCTCCGCTAGATGCCAGTGGTGCGGTTAGTCTGTCACGTCGGTAGCTCGTCCCCTTGTCATCACCACAGACCAGGTACGGAATAGACAGGGCAATATATGGGATCGAGTGGCCCACGGCGCTGGTGTAGCATTTCGGCCAAAATTGGGGGTTTTTGTGGCGCACTCTACGTCTACAGAGCGGTGAAAGTCAGTACCCGAAGCGATGAAAGAGAAGGAAGAAAGAGAGAGAAACGTAGTGGCCGCGGGGCATGGTTGCCAAATCGTTTTGCTTAGGCCAGTGTTGTCAAATCGTTCAATGGATGTTCCGCTTCGAAGTCGAGGAAGGCGGCGTAAATTGGTGGTCTTACAAATGTTCACTTTATTGCGACTTATTGAAGCGGACAAAAAGCGGACTTCAATAAGCCCATATTTAGTTGGCTTTTGGAGATTTGTGCTATTAGGGACCCTACTGCCCAGATAGCACAAATCTCCCAATGTAAACTGAAAGCGTCCTCTTTTGAGTGGATCTTTTGTCCGCTGCAATAAGTTCTCGTAAAGTGAACATTTGTAAGTCCAGATAGTACAGGTCCCTAAATGCCAACTGGATGCGTACTTTTTAGAGTCCACTTTTTTCCCGCTGCAAAGAGTCCCCGTAAAGTGAACATATCTGAGGCTACCAAAGTAAGCCAGTTAAAAGCGCGCATTTAGCGGACTCCAAATAGCGGACATCTTCGCAGATGCCAACTGAGCGCCACGTTTTAAAGTTGACTTTTTTTCCGCTGCAAAGGGTCCCCGTAAAGTGACCATATATAAGGCCCCCAAAGTAACCCAGTTAAGGGGCTAGGCTACCCACGTGACTTTTCGCGAGTTGGTCGCTGGCCGTGTTACCTACAGTTTTTGACGGTAACATATAAGAGTGAGATGGAGCTGCACGCGATGTCTGTCGATTGACTCGGCCACAAACGCATTTGTAACACCGCAATAACTCTGAAACTCTTTAAACTCTTTAACTCTTTAACTCTTTAACTCTGAAACTCTTTAAACACTTTAACTCTTTAACTCTGAAACTCTTTAAACTCTTTGACTCTGACTCTGAAACTCTTAGAAGCTCTGACTTAGACCCTAGCGGAAATGATTCAACGTAAATCTACGCCAGTTTCTACAAGAAACTACAATAATTTATGCCGAAGTACAACTTTTTACAACTGTTCTAAAATCATGGTAAGTTGTAGGAAATTGTAATGTATTGTAAATTTAACCTCTACAACTCCTTACAACTGTCGACAACGATCGATGACGATGAGTGGATTTACAATAAGCTACAATATACTACAACCTCTCATTTTTTGGATAATTTGAAAGTTGTAGTTTTTTGTAAAATGTAATGTATTATAAATTTAACCTCTACAACTCCTTACAACTGTCGACAACGATCGATGCCGATGAGTGGATTTACAATGAGCTACAATATTCTACAACCTCTCATTTTTGGTTAATTTGAAAGTTGTAGTTTTTTGTAAAATGTAATGTATTATAAATTTAATCTCTACAACTCCTTACAACTGTCGACAACGATCGATGACGATGAGTGGATTTACAATAAGCTACAATATTCTACAACCTCTCATTTTTTGGATAATTTGAAAGTTGTAGTTTTTTGTAAATGTTTTTACGTTTGAGAAGTATTTGTCTAATAGTTATATAATAATTTGTAATACTTCGTAGAATGCTGCATATGCATATGCAGCATTCAGCAAGTTATTAAATATATATTCTACAAAAGCTTCATCGATCAGTTAATGGTCATATTACAACTGTAGAGCATGTAATATAATATTAGTATTCAGTAGTCTACGAAGTGGTACAAATTATTACAAGTATATGTGACATGTTTATTCTCATCTTCTGCTAGAATTTTTCAAAAAGTATATAATTTTCCCATACAAAAATCAGAGGTTGTAGAATGTTGCAGCTATATGTAAACCGGCTCATCGTTATCGATCGTTATAGAAGGTTGTAAGAAGTTGTTGAGGGTAACTTTACAAAACATCTTACAATCCTCTACAACTTATTAGTATGATTTTAGCACAAAGCGATAAAGTAAAAGTTTTGCAATTCCATTTTTCATTACATTTGTATTTGGACATATTTTGACGTAAATATTTGTTACAATGTGAGATTACAACTGTCTACACATGAATACAAAAAAGTACAAGAATCTATTCAATTCTGTCCCCAATTTCGTATATACTATTGTAAATTTTTGGCATAGAATGTTGTAGTTTTCCGCATTGAAATTTAGGAAAAAATGACTACAAGTATCTACAATTGTGTCCCCAATCTCGTACTTACTTGTAGATTTTTCGCATAGAATGTTGTAGTTTTCCGCGTTAAAATTTTTGGAAATATGACTACAAGTATCTACAATTGTGTCCCAAATCTAGTACTTAGTTGTAGATTTTTCGCATAGAAAGTTGTAGTTTTCCGCGTTGAAAGTTGTCGAAATATTTCCGCTAGGGGACTCTTGCGCCGTCACTCCAATTCCTCAACGTATTTCACGAAACGTCACTCCGATTTCTCTACGTCGGTTGTTTTCATGAAACTAATCGCACGTTTCGCGTCTCAATCCTGCACGAGCCCCCAATTTGTAGGAAACAAACAGGAATGCGAGCGTGATTTGGAATCAGATGGATTATCAAGAGACAAGGTCTTGTCTCGGGCCAAGTACAAAGAAAGACAGACCTTCCCAGATAGCACAGGTCTCCAAATGCCAACTGGACGCAGTCTTTTTAGAGTCGGATTTTTCTCCGCTGAAATAAGTTCCCGTACAATGAACATATGTAAGCCCTCCAAAATAAGCGAACTTTAAGCGCGCATTTAGCGCACTTCGAATAGCGAACATCAGTGCAGATACTAACTGACTGCCACCTTTTAAAGTCCGCTTTTTATCCGCTGCAATAGGTCCCCGTAAAGGGAACATATGTAAGGCCTCCAAAATAAGCGAGCCAAAAGCGCGTATTTCGCGTACTACCAATATTTCTATAATATATATATATATCACGCTTTGATATCGTATGTAGTGCATATTGTGCGTGCATCGCGTCAGCTCCTGAACTTGGATATGACGGATGGCGAGCTTCTCTTGAATCCATTTCGCCCTTTGACTTCGTCGGTGGGTAGTGTTGAATAAGAAACACAATAAGGCTCACAAACAGACTTTATTGGATTGTTGCTCCACAATATATCCTCGTAACATAGAACGCGCGATGGTTCAGTGGTCTGCCCGCGCTGCCGTGCCGACCGAGACTGATCTCGATCGATGGCACGAAGGCCCCACCAACTCCACCGAACGCCTCCGGAAGGCGCTGGCGTACCTGCTACGACCCGACCGCGACAGATATATTTCTCTAATACGTTTCGTTTTGTGCATTTAACTCCTACAACACAAAAGGGCTCGATATGCCTCGAAGGGTCAAGCATAACAATAGAAAGGACCACAACGGACCAGCGGTCAGGTCATCGTGCGGATCCGACCGTAGAGGTTATAATTACGAGGAGGAAAATATTCAAGACGCAGATTTGCCCTCAGACCCAACAGAGATTTATTGCCCCCCCGCCCGCAATACGCATCGACGTTAAACCGAGGCTCTGACAAATCCGCCACTATTGAGACATTTTATGGAACTGTAATGAAACTGTGGAGAATAGTGGAAAGGAATTTGCTATTTGATATGTTAAACTTGTTCAAAGGTAGACTTGTTCAAATTTGATCTCTTTTTCAATAAAATCAAAATTCTATTAGCAAATCTGCAGAAAAATACATTTTACCTAACCTAATCCTTAGACCTCCTTTTAATGGCAACGAAAAAGCACCTCTAAATAGTCGTCCACATTAAGTGGATTTTCTGCGGATATTTTTTTCTCCACTTTAACGCGCACAGAAGTCGACTTTAGAAGGACTTTTTTTGTGTACTATTTTTTTACTTCGGAGCAGACAAGTGTCCGTTTTAAGCGGCTTTCAAGTTAGCATTTCGTCGTAGATAAAAGTTACCTCTATCCGAATGAAGTAGGCTTTGAACGGACTTGTAGCGGACTCTGTGCTAACTGGGTTGTATCTTTTCCAGAACCAATAAGTACGGGTTTTTACAATGTCCGAACTGCATAAATAAATTAAAAATTTAAATTTTTGCAAACATTGTTTGAAAGGCTATGTCAGGGCGACAAATTTCCATATTTGTTATTAACAATTGGTTCAGCCATTGTGGAGATATAGGACCTTAAAAATAGCTGTTTTTATTAAGAAACGTCTTCTCCGTCTCCGTCTCCGTTGTCTCTGTCACAAATTTAAACAATTTATAATTTCTTCATTTATTTGCATTTATTTGTGAAAATTTTTGGTGGAATAATAATTTATACCTGTAAATTGATCAATTTTTATTGTTATAAATTAAACAATGTATTTATTTATTGATACAATTAAACAATCTCCATTCATTAGTCAAACTAAATTAAGCAATTTATTTTGTTTATTTTTCCTCTCTCCTCTCCCCTGTCCCCCCTCTCTCCTCTTCTCGTCCCACCTCTCTCTCCTCTCCCTTGGCCGCTCCCTCAATTCTCCTCTTTCTCATCCTTCTTCCCACCTCCCACCTCCCTCCTCTCTGCTCTTCCCCTCGCTCTATTCCATTCCATACTATGTAGATCTGGTTGAAGTTTTTACTGAGGGATTAGATAGGAAAAGCTGTAGGGAATACAGGGGTAAGGCTGCGCTTATCCCCCGAGTTGAGAAGGCAGCAGGCGCTCTAGGACGCCTGCTGCCCAACATCGGGGGACCGTGGGAGGGTGTCCGACGCCTTTATGCGGGAGTCGTCCGTTCCATGGTGCTCTACGGGGCACCAGTCTGGGCGGACGACCTGGCGGCCAGCCGGCGCAATTGTGCCCTGCTATTCAGGGTACAGCGTCGGATGGCCGCCAGGGTCGTGCGAGGATATCGCACGATCTCCCTGGCGTCGGCCACCCTACTGGCGAGGTTTCCGCCCCTGGACATCCTGGCGGTGGGGGACGCGAGGACCTATTTGGGTCTTCGCGCCCTCCGCAACAGGGGCGGAACACCCACGGAACGGTCGGTCGAGGAGCTCAAGCGCCAGACCCGACGGCTCGTTGTCGAGATGTGGCGGGAAAGGCTGGAAGATCCAGCCAACTCCCGCCACAGAGCCGTCGGGGCGATTCTCCCGAGCCTCGAGGCTTGGTTGAGTCGCGGCAGGGGGCAGCTCTCCTACCGCGCGACGCAGGTGCTTACCGGGCACGGCTGCTTCGGTGAGTACCTGCGTCGCATCGGGAAGGAGGCGACGGCACAGTGCCACCATTGTGATGGGGACCCGGACACGGCGCAACATACCCTCCAGTATTGCAGGGCCTGGAGGGAACAGCGCCGTGTCCTGGTCCGGTATATCGGAAGGGACCTCTCGCTGCCGACGGTCATCCGACAGATCCTCGGCAGCGAGAGGTCGTGGAGAGCCTTCCTCGCCTTTTGCGAGGAAGTGCTCTCCCAGAAGGAGGAGGCGGAGCGGCGGCGGGAGAGGACGGACCCCTTCCGTCTGCAGAGGGCCCGTCCCCGCCGCCGACCCGCGCGGGGGGATCTTGTCCCCCCGCAGTAGAGCGAAGCCCCGGTCCCGTCGACGGATCTCGACCCGTTGACGGGCCGGGTGCTTGCCAAGGGGCCGCGAGGCGGCAGAGTGGTGGCTCTGTCGCCTGCGCAAGCGGCCCCGAGGCGGGGCGGGCGTGTAGTGGTCGCACGTCCCACCCAGGAGGGATGGGTAATGCGGGGGCGCGGTTCCCGCCTCCTTCGCCGCTAGCGAAGGAGTGCGGTGAGCCGTGTCTCCCCGCGAGTAGTGGGGGAAGCCTCCCTCTCTCGTGAAAGCGAGAGAGCGGATGGCCGCTCCCCCACCACGAGACGTGCCTCCAATAGGGGGCGGGCGCGGGGCGGCACCGGTAGTGTTCTACCAGAGTTCCCGGTGTCGCCCCAGTCAGCGCCGAGGATGGCCACCGTGGGGTTTTAGCCGGTAAGAGTCCGGCACTACCCCGTCGCCCCCACCAGGGTGGCGGGGTGTCCATGAGGATTTCCCCACGTAAAAAAAAAAAAAAAAAAAAAGGGGTAAGGCTGCGCAGCGCTCGTTGCCATCAGCTAATCGAGCGATTCGCAACGGTCGTTCAATTGGGCTCGAGCATGGCGCGCGGTCTACATATATATGCATATACGTTTAAGTATATTTATGTACATATCGGGAGGCTCAATAGAGTCTCATGCCAAGTAGTAGTCCGCAACCAAACAAGATTTTGCCTGAAGAAAGTGTGCCGCATTCCGGGTTACCAGGTCTCATCAGTAAAGTGTGAACTTCGTAAGTAATAGGTACGTAGATTACACTGAGCATAAGAGTTATTTCAAAAATACCTCTGTATTAAAATATATTATATACAAAATGAGCGAATTTATTTTAAACTAACGCAATAGAGCTATTGTTGAATGCGGCGAGTGGTTAACAGAAGATCATGTAGATTTATTCCATAATTAAATACGCAAGTATTCCGATTTTAAACCACAGTTAACGTATAAAGTTAATTTTCCGGAAACAATTGAACCTGTTGAACGCCATACAAAACATATTCAAATATTGCATAGCAGTTATGGAGGGGGTCATTGGGTTTGTACTTTTTATGATTGTAAAAGTATAATTGTTTACGATTCTCATGCGGGAATTCGGGCAGAGAACATAAGAGTGGTAAATGCAGACATCCGAACTTATTTAGAGACTCTATATCCTTTTATGGATTTGGAAAAGAATCCGAATAATTTCCTAAGGTTCAAGATCAACCGAACGGTAATGATTGCGGTGTTTTCGCCATCGCTTTTGCAACTTCACTGCTATTTGATAATAATCCAGAAAATGTTTTGTATGAACAAAATTTAATAAGATCGCATTCAATGAAGATTTATGACACGCAAGTAATAGAGCATTTTCCATGCATCGAAACACAACCACCGTTAAAGCTCATTTCATTAGAAACTTTGAGAAAACGTCGTGATGTAGCGACACGGCAAAGATTACATCGAAGTAGAGAAACTGATGTGATACGGCTAGAGCGACACAAAAAAGATGCCCTCGCTCATAAACGAAAATATGAGGTTTCGAGCGATATAAATTTAAAAAAAAAGACGCGAAACATATACACAAAATATAGAGGAGGAACGCAAAAAGAAAAGAGATTTGTACAAGAAAACTCGCCGAAATGAGTGTACTAGAAAGCGCGATAGTTATACGGCAAACATAGAAATTGAGCGCAGTAAACGTCGCGAGAGGTACGAGAAAGAAGCCGAAAGTGAACGCAGTAAAAAACAGGAGGATTATGAGTAGTGTATCGGTGGGGGGTTCTGGGACAGTGGCGAGGGGGGTGCGGGGAAGCGGGGGAGGGAGCCCGTGCTCTTCGACGGCGGTGTCGAGTAATCAATTAGCAGGTGATTAAGATAATTACCCAAACATAGATAACATTTCACGTGTCACCTAGATTGTATATATAAACATAACATTTCACGTGTCACCTAGACTGTATATATGATTTGAATCAATGAGGATTCTTTATCGTCTTCTTCGACGGCGGTTTCGACCATTTCACGTGTCACCTAGATTGTATATATATAAACATAACATTTCACGCGTCACCTAGACTGTATATATGATTGGAATCAATGAGGATTCTTTATCACGGAGTATTTCCAGGTATAGGATCCCGCGTGCCGCTGGAGTTTCCAGGTAGCAGACGAGTGACCGAGTTTATCTTAAATAACATTTCACGTGTCACCCGCCTATTGTTTATGTGTATGCATAGGTATTCGCTGGGAAGATTTTCTATGCAGCGTGGATGATTCAAAGAATCGATAGCTGCCTATGGTTATACCGGAGTGTTTACATTTCGCTTGGCGCCGCTTAGGCGAGCATGCTTTGCGCCGGGGTTGTCAAGTCCTTAGCAGGCGCCGAGTATCTCTCGCTGCATGTTTCACGGGCGCGCTTTACCCGGCCCAATGGGGAAAAAAATTAAATGCATGAATTGCCCCGCGCAGTTTGTGAGTAGGGCTACATTGGGAATATTCGAAGAATCCTTGAGAGGCTAACTATTCCGAGCGCAGGGCTTCTCTCTACATGCTTCACGAACGCGCTTCGGAGGGCGCGATGGGAAAAAAAATCACTGCGTGAATGTCTCGAACAGAATTTCGAGAGAGAGTAAATGGCTACGTCTAAACAGTTTCGTAAGTGGGGCTGCATTGGGAATGTCCGAAGAATCCTTGAGTTCTCACGCGCTTCTTGAGACACCAACGTTCTCTTTCAGCTGTGGTGTGTGCGTACCCACCCAGGAAAAAAAAATAATACATGAAATGCATGGTCTCCTTCTAACGTACCAATCGTTGCCAATTTGGCAAGTATTACCTGACCCCCCAGCCGTCGAACGCCCGGACAGCCCGGCTCTCTATCATAAATCACCAATCGTCACACCTAGCTATTCGACTTCGACACACAAGTCGGAATCCTAATTATGACATGCGGGTGAGAGAGAGAGGAAGAATGCTACATACAGTACATACCATACAGCACGGCATAGTACAGTGCATACAGTATGTGTTGTAGAGGCTGTATAGGCTCAGAGAAAATCTCGCGCCTCCAGCCGAACACTTAGGAAGGTTTACATTTCACGCGCCGCCTAGGTTTATCAGCCGCTGCGCCGTCGGAGAAGTTTCTGTCTCTTTCTATCTTAGGATGCACGCTGCCCTACTACAGCCCTTTCGAGAATGCATATAATGAAGCGCATTCGACATTCTCGCTTCATTAGTATTTCTCACTAAATCGATGGCTAACCTACGCCCAGTGAAAAAGATTGCTTTCTCGCCGTGCAGTCTTCAGGAGCACGCCCTTGTCGTGATATTTCGTCGCGGCATCGGACGATTTTCTTCCGAGGATCGAAAGATTTTGTTTCATTTGTTTACGAACGTTCCTCAGTTCCAACAATTAAAAATAAAGTGTGCATTTACGCGAACTTTCGACAATCACGGGCCGTATTTGTCCGTATCGCTATTCAATCCGCTGGATTTGTGGTTGGACATTGTGCAACGAAAAATTTGGCCCTTGGACGTCTATCCGAGGCTGCATGTATCGGGAAGGAGGCTCGACTTTGATGCGAGGAGTGTGAATAAAAGATTGCGTCATCACCACCCCGATGAGGACGTTGAAGAAAATCGTGTGGCCGATCGTCATCGGTAAATACTTAAACGGCGAGTACTCCGAGACGTACAGTCGTCACATCGAGCGGTTGATGCGCCAGGATTCATCGAGCACAGTGCTGATCTATTGCACGAAGCGATTCAGCCAAATTGTGCGTCCATATCCGATCCGCGTAGCAGTGAGCACTGTGTGGGAGTGCATCGAGGAAGGCGAGGTGACCATTGTAGCCGTTGAGGCTGACATTTAATATCTACCAGAAGAGGAAGAAAACTAAGAAACAGCCATGGATATCAGCGAGCGTATGTTCCAAGCATTGACGAGCTCTTCGGACTTGGTGCGGAGCGCGAGTGAATACCGCGAGTGGTTTCAACAATACGAGAATTGTCTCACTCTCATAGTCGAATATATGCGGAAGACCAAAGACACTGCATCGATTGGCGCGAAGCAGCATATGGTGTCCATCCTGTGCAGATTAAAGAGTCTGAATGTGTCTGTGCGGAGGCGATTTTCACGGACGGGCAGCGGCGTGAGTGGCGAAGTGCAGGTAGCGCGACCCTCCACCCTCGTTTGGGATCAAGTTGAAACGGCCTTTAAGAACCGTATTATTACGGGTATGGTCACAAACTCCAACCATAAAGACCCGAAACATTTTCTACAGGACGCTCGCAGAATAGTGCAGAATCAGATAAACAACGCGATCAATACACACAAACACGTGAAGGTGAATGTCAATCTCGAAGCTAAATACGAGCTGCACGGGACGATCGCTGTGAAGAGTTTCAGTGCGCAAAACAGTGAACTGTTCCACGCGAGTAATCTGCGACGGTGGTACTCGGATAAAGTGGTGCGCCCAGTGCTCGCGGCAATGTCAGAATTTCAGAACCGCGATAGTGGGTGGGCATTGCGCGAAATCTTGCATCTGATGGTGCATATAAACAAGTACCAGCCGTTAAGACCGGGCTGTCACATCACTCTGCCACTGGAAGTGCGACGGAAGAAAGCCGTCGTCAACATTCAGTGCAACGATGGAGCGTGTTTCTTTTGGGCAGTTATGGCGAGCCTCTATCCAGTCACCGACGGACGGAACGTCAGCAGAACGAGCTCGTATCCACCGTACGAGGAGAGGCTCGATATCAGCGGGATTCAATTTCCAGTGGAATTGAAGGACATCTCCAAATTCGAGCGGAACAACAACATTTCGGTGAATGTGTTCGGATGGGAGAAGAAAACATGCGTGCCGCTTCGCATCACGGACGACCTGCAAAACGATCACGTTAACCTGCTGCTGATCGAGAATCCCCGGGCTACTGCGGATCAACCAAATCGCTACCATTACACGAGCATCCGGAACATTTCGAGACTGGTGTCTACGCAGTTGAGCCAACACAAATGCGCAAAACATTTATGCAACCGGTAAGCCATATTTCCTTCGAATATTCTGTGGATAAAGAAACAAAAAAACTAATAATTCATGTTTTTTCCCCTTTCAGATGTATGCATTATTTCCGGACAGCTGACAAGTTGGCAGCCCACACGGTAGACTGTGCGCTGATTCCAGCGTGTAAAGCGGTGCTTCCGACGGACGAGGAGAAGACACTGAGATTCAAGAATTATCAGAATCAAGAGCGAGCACCTTTCGTCATATACGCCGATCTCGAATGCCTGCTGGAGGGCGTGGATAGCGCGGCGCCGCAAGTACCAGGTAGCCCCGGCATATACCAGCAACATAGACCGTTCAGCGTCGGTTATTACGTTCACTGTTCGTACGACGACTCGTTGTGCCGGTATCGCTCTTATCGCGCCGCGACGGGATGTATGGAGTGGTTCGCGAACGAATTAAGGGAATTAGGCGAGAGAATTAAAATCATTTTCGACAAAGTGGTTCCAATGAATCACCTCACCGACGAGGAGAAACGGGGATTCCATCGAGCGACGCATTGTCACATATGTTCCAAAGTTTTCATCGATGGGGGGGAAAAGAAGGTGCGCGACCACTGTCATCTCACCGGTACTTATCGCGGTGCGGCGCATTCAAACTGCAACTTGTCGTATAGGATTTCATACACGGTGCCAGTAGTTTTCCATAATTTATCGGGATACGACGCGCATTTTGTAATCATGGCGCTTGCAAACGCATTTGATGGAAAGGTCGATCTGCTTCCGCTGACAAAGGAGAAATACATCTCTTTCACCAAACATACGTGTAGCGCGCAGGAAGCATATATGCAATTCAAAAGAACAGGAAGGAAGGTCAAGCATATAAAATTCTGTTTCATAGACTCTTTTAAATTTCTGAGCACCAGTCTCGACAAATTAGCTTCATCCCTCGACAGCGATAAATTGCGTATCGTGCGAAAGGAATTCGCGCATGTTTCCGCCAGGGCTTTTGATCTTTTGACGAGAAAGGGGGTGTTTCCCTACGACTATCTAACATCTTACGACAAACTGAGCGAAACGGAATTACCGGCACACGGGGCGTTCTACAACCGGCTAAATGATCGCGACATAACCGACGCTGAATATACACACGCCAAGGATGTGTGGTCGGAATTGGCAATCGGGTCACTGGCCGAATACAGCGATGTATACCTAAAGGTCGATGTCGTGTTGCTTGCCGATATTTTTGAAAACTTTCGGGCAGATTGCATGACGAGTTACAACTTAGATCCGGCGCATTATTACACCCTTCCCGGTTTTACGTGGGACGCGATGCTAAAATATACGGCTATTGAGTTCGAACTGCTCACGTGTATCGACATGTTGCTATTTTTCGAGCGAGGGATCCGCGGTGGACTAAGTCAATGCTCGCACAGGTACGCGCGTGCGAACAACAAGTACCTGCCCTCGTACGACCCAGCGAAACCCTCGACGTACCTGATGTATTATGATATTAATAATCTGTACGGTTGGGCGATGTCGCAGCCTCTACCGTACGGCGGTTTTCGGTGGGTCTCCGAGACGTTCGACGTAAATTCCATTCCGCTGGACGGCCCCCTGGGGTATGTCCTCGAAGTGGATTTGGAGTATCCGCGTGAACTCCACGACTCGCACGCCGACCTTCCCTTTTGTCCCGACCACGAGGACCCGCCGACGAGAAAGTCAACGAGTACCGGAAATAGAAAGTTACTCGCTACCTTCGTAAATAAGACGCGATACGTGACACACTATAGATATCTGCGGCAGGCCCTAAAGCATGGTGTAAAGATACCGAAGGTGCACCGTGTGTTAGAATTCAAGCAATCACCCTGGTTACGCGAATATATCGAACTGAATACGGGCTTCCGCACAAAGGCCACTAGCGAATTCAGTAAAAACCTGTTTAAATTGATGAACAACGCGGTTTTCGGAAAAACGATGGAAAACGTACGAAAGCATTCAGACGTGAAATTACTTACGAAGTGGGAGGGGCAGCACGGTGTCGAGGCGGCGATCGCGAAGCCAAATTTCCATAGCCGTACAATATTTTCCGAAAACCTGATGGCTGTCGAACTGCGAAAAGTTATAGTCAAATTTCTCAAACCCCTGTACGTCGGTATGTGCATCTTGGACATTGCAAAAACGAGCCTGTACGAATTTCACTACGAGCACATGCTTCCGAGCTTCGCTGACAGGTGCAAGATAATGTACACGGACACCGACAGTCTAATTTACGAGATAGCGAGCGACGATGTGTACGAACACATGAAGCGCAACTCGGACCGTTTCGATACCAGCGATTACGCCGTGGACAACCCGTATGGTATTCAGCGATTAAATAAAAAGGTACCGGGTCTCATGAAAGATGAGAATAACGGGGCAATCATGACCGAGTTCGTAGGGCTGAGGGCAAAAATGTATGCCACCCGGGTGCATGGTAGAGAGGAATGCGACAAAAAAATCAAGGGCATAAAGAAGTGTGTCACGGCCAACCGCATAGAGTTCGAGGACTACGTTCGGTGTCTCGAGCACTCGATAGAGAAGAAGATCGTACAAAATTGTATTCGGTCCCATGCGCACAAAGTGTATTCCATCAGCGAGGAAAAACTTGCGCTCAGCCCGCGCGACGATAAGCGGTATGTTCAACGAAATTCGACTAGCACGCTCCCCTGGGGGCATTACAAAATAGAATAATGTACAGGATGGATGGATGGATGGATGGATGGATGGATGTAAATAAATGTACAGCAATAGTAATAATAATAATAAATGTTTATATTTTTATATTCAAATAACATCATTCTTCTTTATCCATGAATTGTGAACCTTATCGAATCCCAACCACTTCACATATATCATATCTCCCTTTTTGCGCAACACCTTCTCCACCAGGTACACATCAGGATGCGTGGCTCTGTGTAATTCCAGCTCGTAAAATCCACCGGCAATGGGATCGCCCTTGAAGTCCTTGAGGTAGTACGCGGTGGGATTCGTTCGCTTGACGCCGCTGATCTCAAACACCTCGGTCGACCAGTTCGGAGTGTAGCCCTTGTCGAAGACTGTTTTAAATTTGCTGATGCGCACCTTGTCGCCAATCTTAAACTTTGCAGGTCTTATAATTTTCATTCTGCTGCTGCTGCTGCTGCTGCTGCGATCGTTGTAGACTGTGGCAAGGAGGTGTTTTTCATCGTTGCGAGTAACATCAATGGGGCGCATTCGAATGGTGCGATGTTTCCTCCTATTGTAATCCGACACTAGGGTTGCAAGGACATTGAGCCAGCGATAGCCGCCATTCAGTGAGAAGGACTTCCACATGGCGTTCTTGAGCGTGCGATTGAAACGCTCCACCACGGAGGCCTTCATGATGCTGAAGGTCGAGTAGTGCTTGATGCCGTGCTTCTTCACGCACTCCTGGAAGTCCCTATTGTAAAACTCCTTGCCCATGTCGGTCTGTAGATTTTTTGGAACCCGCTCATCTGTACGCAATATGCTCGCAAAGGCCTTGGTCACATCGCTCGCACCCTTGCTCTTCAGAGGAACGGCCCACGCGTATTTGCTAAATACGTCAATTACCGTGAGAATATAGCGAAACCCCCGGTTTTCCTTTGCGTACGATTGCACTTCCACGAGGTCGGCCTGCCAGAGATCGTCGAAACCTCGCACGATCACGCGTCTACGGGGAAAGTTGCGTCGGGCCGGCGCATGCAGCTCTTCCACCAATTTTGCCTTACTCGTCGTCATTTCGGCGACTGATTCGATATCGCCGGAATCGTTCTGTTTTATCAACGACCTATTGGAGCGCGTCGAGCCTTCTAGTCAACTTTTGAATTATCGTATCGTACTTTGACTCAATTTGATCTCGCATCATCGCTTGCATAGTGACCACGTAGGTATGAACATTGCGTTCCATGTCGTGCTTAATTTTCTTTTCCATCGCTTGCACCGCGCTGTTCACATAGTTGACAGTTGTGACGTCATTAGCTTCCAGAGGCTCCGCTACGTTCGTTATCTTTGTACCTCGCGCATCGAAAGAGTCACCCTCGAGACACAGGGCGTTGTCGCGTAGCAAATTTCTTAACATCAGCTGCGACAACGGTTGCGAAACTACCACCGCCGTATTCGTCGTGGTCGCTGTATCGCTCGTTGCGAGCGACGCGCCAAACTTGTTGATCGGCATCGCTTGTCCCACTGATATCACAGGTCGATTGGTGATCAGTTTTTATACTATTGACGTGGAAGTCGCGCGACTTCCGACATGACATTATTTGGCAGGATCTCGGGAGAGGTGACATTGGTTCGCAGCATCTCCTTATACTCTCGGATATCGCGAACCAATGTCACCTCTCCCGAGATCCTGCCAAATAATGTCATGTCGGAAGTCGCGCGACTTCCACGTCAATAGTATAAAAACTGATCACCAATCGACCTGTGATATCAGTGGGACAAGCGATGCCGATCAACAAGTTTGGCGCGTCGCTCGCAACGAGCGATACAGCGACCACGACGAATACGGCGGTGGTAGTTTCGCAACCGTTGTCGCAGCTGATGTTAAGAAATTTGCTACGCGACAACGCCCTGTGTCTCGAGGGTGACTCTTTCGATGCGCGAGGTACAAAGATAACGAACGTAGCGGAGCCTCTGGAAGCTAATGACGTCACAACTGTCAACTATGTGAACAGCGCGGTGCAAGCGATGGAAAAGAAAATTAAGCACGACATGGAACGCAATGTTCATACCTACGTGGTCACTATGCAAGCGATGATGCGAGATCAAATTGAGTCAAAGTACGATACGATAATTCAAAAGTTGACTAGAAGGCTCGACGCGCTCCAATAGGTCGTTGATAAAACAGAACGATTCCGGCGATATCGAATCAGTCGCCGAAATGACGACGAGTAAGGCAAAATTGGTGGAAGAGCTGCATGCGCCGGCCCGACGCAACTTTCCCCGTAGACGCGTGATCGTGCGAGGTTTCGACGATCTCTGGCAGGCCGACCTCGTGGAAGTGCAATCGTACGCAAAGGAAAACCGGGGGTTTCGCTATATTCTCACGGTAATTGACGTATTTAGCAAATACGCGTGGGCCGTTCCTCTGAAGAGCAAGGGTGCGAGCGATGTGACCAAGGCCTTTGCGAGCATATTGCGTACAGATGAGCGGGTTCCAAAAAATCTACAGACCGACATGGGCAAGGAGTTTTACAATAGGGACTTCCAGGAGTGCGTGAAGAAGCACGGCATCAAGCACTACTCGACCTTCAGCATCATGAAGGCCTCCGTGGTGGAGCGTTTCAATCGCACGCTCAAGAACGCCATGTGGAAGTCCTTCTCACTGAATGGCGGCTATCGCTGGCTCAATGTCCTTGCAACCCTAGTGTCGGATTACAATAGGAGGAAACATCGCACCATTCGAATGCGCCCCATTGATGTTACTCGCAACGATGAAAAACACCTCCTTGCCACAGTCTACAACGATCGCAGCAGCAGCAGCAGCAGCAGCAGAATGAAAATTATAAGACCTGCAAAGTTTAAGATTGGCGACAAGGTGCGCATCAGCAAATTTAAAACAGTCTTCGACAAGGGCTACACTCCGAACTGGTCGACCGAGGTGTTTGAGATCAGCGGCGTCAAGCGAACGAATCCCACCGCGTACTACCTCAAGGACTTCAAGGGCGATCCCATTGCCGGTGGATTTTACGAGCTGGAATTACACAGAGCCACGCATCCTGATGTGTACCTGGTGGAGAAGGTGTTGCGCAAAAAGGGAGATATGATATATGTGAAGTGGTTGGGATTCGATAAGGTTCACAATTCATGGATAAAGAAGAATGATGTTATTTGAATATAAAAATATAAACATTTATTATTATTATTACTATTGCTGTACATTTATTTACATCCATCCATCCATCCATCCATCCATCCATCCTGTACATTATTCTATTTTGTAATGCCCCCAGGGGAGCGTGCTAGTCGAATTTCGTTGAACATACCGCTTATCGTCGCGCGGGCTGAGCGCAAGTTTTTCCTCGCTGATGGAATACACTTTGTGCGCATGGGACCGAATACAATTTTGTACGATCTTCTTCTCTATCGAGTGCTCGAGACACCGAACGTAGTCCTCGAACTCTATGCGGTTGGCCGTGACACACTTCTTTATGCCCTTGATTTTTTTGTCGCATTCCTCTCTACCATGCACCCGGGTGGCATACATTTTTGCCCTCAGCCCTACGAACTCGGTCATGATTGCCCCGTTATTCTCATCTTTCATGAGACCCGGTACCTTTTTATTTAATCGCTGAATACCATACGGGTTGTCCACGGCGTAATCGCTGGTATCGAAACGGTCCGAGTTGCGCTTCATGTGTTCGTACACATCGTCGCTCGCTATCTCGTAAATTAGACTGTCGGTGTCCGTGTACATTATCTTGCACCTGTCAGCGAAGCTCGGAAGCATGTGCTCGTAGTGAAATTCGTACAGGCTCGTTTTTGCAATGTCCAAGATGCACATACCGACGTACAGGGGTTTGAGAAATTTGACTATAACTTTTCGCAGTTCGACAGCCATCAGGTTTTCGGAAAATATTGTACGGCTATGGAAATTTGGCTTCGCGATCGCCGCCTCGACACCGTGCTGCCCCTCCCACTTCGTAAGTAATTTCACGTCTGAATGCTTTCGTACGTTTTCCATCGTTTTTCCGAAAACCGCGTTGTTCATCAATTTAAACAGGTTTTTACTGAATTCGCTAGTGGCCTTTGTGCGGAAGCCCGTATTCAGTTCGATATATTCGCGTAACCAGGGTGATTGCTTGAATTCTAACACACGGTGCACCTTCGGTATCTTTACACCATGCTTTAGGGCCTGCCGCAGATATCTATAGTGTGTCACGTATCGCGTCTTATTTACGAAGGTAGCGAGTAACTTTCTATTTCCGGTACTCGTTGACTTTCTCGTCGGCGGGTCCTCGTGGTCGGGACAAAAGGGAAGGTCGGCGTGCGAGTCGTGGAGTTCACGCGGATACTCCAAATCCACTTCGAGGACATACCCCAGGGGGCCGTCCAGCGGAATGGAATTTACGTCGAACGTCTCGGAGACCCACCGAAAACCGCCGTACGGTAGAGGCTGCGACATCGCCCAACCGTACAGATTATTAATATCATAATACATCAGGTACGTCGAGGGTTTCGCTGGGTCGTACGAGGGCAGGTACTTGTTGTTCGCACGCGCGTACCTGTGCGAGCATTGACTTAGTCCACCGCGGATCCCTCGCTCGAAAAATAGCAACATGTCGATACACGTGAGCAGTTCGAACTCAATAGCCGTATATTTTAGCATCGCGTCCCACGTAAAACCGGGAAGGGTGTAATAATGCGCCGGATCTAAGTTGTAACTCGTCATGCAATCTGCCCGAAAGTTTTCAAAAATATCGGCAAGCAACACGACATCGACCTTTAGGTATACATCGCTGTATTCGGCCAGTGACCCGATTGCCAATTCCGACCACACATCCTTGGCGTGTGTATATTCAGCGTCGGTTATGTCGCGATCATTTAGCCGGTTGTAGAACGCCCCGTGTGCCGGTAATTCCGTTTCGCTCAGTTTGTCGTAAGATGTTAGATAGTCGTAGGGAAACACCCCCTTTCTCGTCAAAAGATCAAAAGCCCTGGCGGAAACATGCGCGAATTCCTTTCGCACGATACGCAATTTATCGCTGTCGAGGGATGAAGCTAATTTGTCGAGACTGGTGCTCAGAAATTTAAAAGAGTCTATGAAACAGAATTTTATATGCTTGACCTTCCTTCCTGTTCTTTTGAATTGCATATATGCTTCCTGCGCGCTACACGTATGTTTGGTGAAAGAGATGTATTTCTCCTTTGTCAGCGGAAGCAGATCGACCTTTCCATCAAATGCGTTTGCAAGCGCCATGATTACAAAATGCGCGTCGTATCCCGATAAATTATGGAAAACTACTGGCACCGTGTATGAAATCCTATACGACAAGTTGCAGTTTGAATGCGCCGCACCGCGATAAGTACCGGTGAGATGACAGTGGTCGCGCACCTTCTTTTCCCCCCCATCGATGAAAACTTTGGAACATATGTGACAATGCGTCGCTCGATGGAATCCCCGTTTCTCCTCGTCGGTGAGGTGATTCATTGGAACCACTTTGTCGAAAATGATTTTAATTCTCTCGCCTAATTCCCTTAATTCGTTCGCGAACCACTCCATACATCCCGTCGCGGCGCGATAAGAGCGATACCGGCACAACGAGTCGTCGTACGAACAGTGAACGTAATAACCGACGCTGAACGGTCTATGTTGCTGGTATATGCCGGGGCTACCTGGTACTTGCGGCGCCGCGCTATCCACGCCCTCCAGCAGGCATTCGAGATCGGCGTATATGACGAAAGGTGCTCGCTCTTGATTCTGATAATTCTTGAATCTCAGTGTCTTCTCCTCGTCCGTCGGAAGCACCGCTTTACACGCTGGAATCAGCGCACAGTCTACCGTGTGGGCTGCCAACTTGTCAGCTGTCCGGAAATAATGCATACATCTGAAAGGGGAAAAAACATGAATTATTAGTTTTTTTGTTTCTTTATCCACAGAATATTCGAAGGAAATATGGCTTACCGGTTGCATAAATGTTTTGCGCATTTGTGTTGGCTCAACTGCGTAGACACCAGTCTCGAAATGTTCCGGATGCTCGTGTAATGGTAGCGATTTGGTTGATCCGCAGTAGCCCGGGGATTCTCGATCAGCAGCAGGTTAACGTGATCGTTTTGCAGGTCGTCCGTGATGCGAAGCGGCACGCATGTTTTCTTCTCCCATCCGAACACATTCACCGAAATGTTGTTGTTCCGCTCGAATTTGGAGATGTCCTTCAATTCCACTGGAAATTGAATCCCGCTGATATCGAGCCTCTCCTCGTACGGTGGATACGAGCTCGTTCTGCTGACGTTCCGTCCGTCGGTGACTGGATAGAGGCTCGCCATAACTGCCCAAAAGAAACACGCTCCATCGTTGCACTGAATGTTGACGACGGCTTTCTTCCGTCGCACTTCCAGTGGCAGAGTGATGTGACAGCCCGGTCTTAACGGCTGGTACTTGTTTATATGCACCATCAGATGCAAGATTTCGCGCAATGCCCACCCACTATCGCGGTTCTGAAATTCTGACATTGCCGCGAGCACTGGGCGCACCACTTTATCCGAGTACCACCGTCGCAGATTACTCGCGTGGAACAGTTCACTGTTTTGCGCACTGAAACTCTTCACAGCGATCGTCCCGTGCAGCTCGTATTTAGCTTCGAGATTGACATTCACCTTCACGTGTTTGTGTGTATTGATCGCGTTGTTTATCTGATTCTGCACTATTCTGCGAGCGTCCTGTAGAAAATGTTTCGGGTCTTTATGGTTGGAGTTTGTGACCATACCCGTAATAATACGGTTCTTAAAGGCCGTTTCAACTTGATCCCAAACGAGGGTGGAGGGTCGCGCTACCTGCACTTCGCCACTCACGCCGCTGCCCGTCCGTGAAAATCGCCTCCGCACAGACACATTCAGACTCTTTAATCTGCACAGGATGGACACCATATGCTGCTTCGCGCCAATCGATGCAGTGTCTTTGGTCTTCCGCATATATTCGACTATGAGAGTGAGACAATTCTCGTATTGTTGAAACCACTCGCGGTATTCACTCGCGCTCCGCACCAAGTCCGAAGAGCTCGTCAATGCTTGGAACATACGCTCGCTGATATCCATGGCTGTTTCTTAGTTTTCTTCCTCTTCTGGTAGATATTAAATGTCAGCCTCAACGGCTACAATGGTCACCTCGCCTTCCTCGATGCACTCCCACACAGTGCTCACTGCTACGCGGATCGGATATGGACGCACAATTTGGCTGAATCGCTTCGTGCAATAGATCAGCACTGTGCTCGATGAATCCTGGCGCATCAACCGCTCGATGTGACGACTGTACGTCTCGGAGTACTCGCCGTTTAAGTATTTACCGATGACGATCGGCCACACGATTTTCTTCAACGTCCTCATCGGGGTGGTGATGACGCAATCTTTTATTCACACTCCTCGCATCAAAGTCGAGCCTCCTTCCCGATACATGCAGCCTCGGATAGACGTCCAAGGGCCAAATTTTTCGTTGCACAATGTCCAACCACAAATCCAGCGGATTGAATAGCGATACGGACAAATACGGCCCGTGATTGTCGAAAGTTCGCGTAAATGCACACTTTATTTTTAATTGTTGGAACTGAGGAACGTTCGTAAACAAATGAAACAAAATCTTTCGATCCTCGGAAGAAAATCGTCCGATGCCGCGACGAAATATCACGACAAGGGCGTGCTCCTGAAGACTGCACGGCGAGAAAGCAATCTTTTTCACTGGGCGTAGGTTAGCCATCGATTTAGTGAGAAATACTAATGAAGCGAGAATGTCGAATGCGCTTCATTATATGCATTCTCGAAAGGGCTGTAGTAGGGCAGCGTGCATCCTAAGATAGAAAGAGACAGAAACTTCTCCGACGGCGCAGCGGCTGATAAACCTAGGCGGCGCGTGAAATGTAAACCTTCCTAAGTGTTCGGCTGGAGGCGCGAGATTTTCTCTGAGCCTATACAGCCTCTACAACACATACTGTATGCACTGTACTATGCCGTGCTGTATGGTATGTACTGTATGTAGCATTCTTCCTCTCTCTCTCACCCGCATGTCATAATTAGGATTCCGACTTGTGTGTCGAAGTCGAATAGCTAGGTGTGACGATTGGTGATTTATGATAGAGAGCCGGGCTGTCCGGGCGTTCGACGGCTGGGGGGTCAGGTAATACTTGCCAAATTGGCAACGATTGGTACGTTAGAAGGAGACCATGCATTTCATGTATTATTTTTTTTTCCTGGGTGGGTACGCACACACCACAGCTGAAAGAGAACGTTGGTGTCTCAAGAAGCGCGTGAGAACTCAAGGATTCTTCGGACATTCCCAATGCAGCCCCACTTACGAAACTGTTTAGACGTAGCCATTTACTCTCTCTCGAAATTCTGTTCGAGACATTCACGCAGTGATTTTTTTTCCCATCGCGCCCTCCGAAGCGCGTTCGTGAAGCATGTAGAGAGAAGCCCTGCGCTCGGAATAGTTAGCCTCTCAAGGATTCTTCGAATATTCCCAATGTAGCCCTACTCACAAACTGCGCGGGGCAATTCATGCATTTAATTTTTTTCCCCATTGGGCCGGGTAAAGCGCGCCCGTGAAACATGCAGCGAGAGATACTCGGCGCCTGCTAAGGACTTGACAACCCCGGCGCAAAGCATGCTCGCCTAAGCGGCGCCAAGCGAAATGTAAACACTCCGGTATAACCATAGGCAGCTATCGATTCTTTGAATCATCCACGCTGCATAGAAAATCTTCCCAGCGAATACCTATGCATACACATAAACAATAGGCGGGTGACACGTGAAATGTTATTTAAGATAAACTCGGTCACTCGTCTGCTACCTGGAAACTCCAGCGGCACGCGGGATCCTATACCTGGAAATACTCCGTGATAAAGAATCCTCATTGATTCCAATCATATATACAGTCTAGGTGACGCGTGAAATGTTATGTTTATATATATACAATCTAGGTGACACGTGAAATGGTCGAAACCGCCGTCGAAGAAGACGATAAAGAATCCTCATTGATTCAAATCATATATACAGTCTAGGTGACACGTGAAATGTTATGTTTATATATACAATCTAGGTGACACGTGAAATGTTATCTATGTTTGGGTAATTATCTTAATCACCTGCTAATTGATTACTCGACACCGCCGTCGAAGAGCACGGGCTCCCTCCCCCGCTTCCCCGCACCCCCCTCGCCACTGTCCCAGAACCCCCCACCGATACACTACTATTATGCGGCAAACATAGAAATTGAGCGCAGTAAACGTCGCGAGAGGTACGAGAAAGAAGCCGAAAGTGAGCGCATTAGAAAACAGGCGGATTATGCGGCAAACATAGAAATTGAGCTCAGTAAACGTCGCGAGAGGAACGAGAAAGAAACCCGAAAGTGAGCGCAGTAGAAAACATTATGCGGAAAATTACGCGGCCAGATATTCTGTCACATATTTCGGCAAAATGGAAAAGGTACTTACGTCTTCACACGACGAATCCATAGCGCGTACTGATCATAATGATTTCACCGTTACATATTCCGCAGATTTCGATTGAAAAGGCACAATCCGTAGAAGCTTAGTACGATGTTTGTATATCCCTTTCCAGTCGATATGATATTTACTCTTAGGATATTATTCTTCATAAATTCGACAAGGAACATTCGGTTCAAATGGGAGACAGTGTTTGCTGCATATTCGCCTAATAAATTGATTGATGGGCGCAATTTTCCTGATTTGTTACTGATTTATTAACGTGATGTGTACACTTATAGATTGCACTTCGTGAAAAAGAGACTGAGAGTACATACATGTACTCTCATACACGTAAATATAAGTTAACGAATCATGTATGTATGTATATGGTTACATACAATTATGTTTATACGAAGGAACTGAAATCCCCACAAAAAGCATTGAAAATGCAAAGACCTGGGCCAAGTACAAATTGGTGTACAGAGTCCATCTATGATTAATGTGAAATCGTAGAAAGTGAGTCAAGTTAGAATGTGGATATAGTATAGGAGGCATGTTTGCACTCTGTTTCCATAAATACACTAAGCGCATTTATATAATTTATATAACATAATATAATATATGTACAATATCAAAAATAACAATTAGTGTGAAATATACATCAATTGCTCACTAATGTTAAAGTCTTCTTCAACAAAGAATATGAAATTCGAGAATGTGTGCACGTACAAAGCGCATAGATGCACATACGTGAACGACGGTAAAGAATCTCTAAACCATCATGCCCCTCCCTTTGAATACAAACAGGTGTCTTTGCATTAAGATTTACATGTACAATTAGATTCACCAAGATCGAGGGAACAGTGTTTCCCTTCGATCAATAAATCTATGTGTTGCATGAGAAGTACTTGGCATGAGAAGAACCCATAGTTTATCACCATCGGTTCCTTATTTACCTATGGGTCCCATTTGTATCGATACTGTTAATTTGGGTGTAAATCAGGAGACTCGGTAGAGTCTCGCGCCAAGTAGAAGTTCCCTCTCCATATATATATGACACTCCGGCGCGCGACAGCCGAGGCTATATTATCCCGAACACTAGCTGTTATCCTTAGTTACCAAACTTTCACCTCGATTTATGCGAAAGTTAGAGCCCCAAGAATTTATTTCAGAATTTTGTATTTCATCGTTGATTTTTCTGAATCCAATGAGCCAAGAATCATGTGGATCGGTCCAGTCGTTCCGGAGATATGAATTTCCTCTTTTATTTTTCTCGTGGTAAAGGCAAAGCGGATTAAGAGTTTCATCACAGACCAGGTACGGAATAGACCGGGCAATATATGGGATCGAGTGGCCCACAGCGCTGGTGTAGCATTTCGGCCAAAATTGGGGGTTTTTGTGGCGCACTCTACGTCTACAGAGCGGTGAAAGTCAGTACCCGAAGCGATGAGAGAGAAGGAAGAAAGAGAGAGAAACGTAGTGGCCGGGCATGGTTGCCAAATCGTTTTGCTTAGACCAGTGTTGTCAAATCGTTCAATGGATGTTCCGCTTCGAAGTCGAGGAAGGCGGCGTAAACACTTCTATGACTGGTGCCGGTTGAATTCTCTACGGGCCAGTCCATGCTAAGTCATAAACAGAATTTCTCTAAATCGGTCGTTCTTTGAAAAACTCCAGCGCCACAACTAGAAGACATTGCAATAAACTGAAAACGGCATAATGTTCATAAAGTATCTCATTTTCATAAAAGAAATACGTTAACAATGCAAAAGTTGTTTAAACAATAATCAATGCAGATTGAATTCTTGAACTGCAATTATCTCCAACTGCAAGATTTGACAGCGATAGTTAATTAACAATGCAAAAGTTGTTTGAACAATAATTAATTCAGACTGAATTCTTCAACTGGAATTATCTCCAACTGCAAGATTTGACAGCGATAGTTAATTAACAATGCAAAAGTTGTTTAAACAATAATTAATTCAGACTGAATTCTTCAACTACAATATTTATTCCTCTGAATTTTAATAGAAAGATACTCTGAAATGTCCTCTAGACATACTGTAAACTTGTCTTGCAACTCTCAAAAGTTTCGGAATTCAAAATTTAAGTATATTTATCCTCTTTTGACTTAGACAAATCGCGTGTATGGAGCTGGACGGCTTAGCATAAATTGGACCCATCAGTTCTCCTCTCCTTCATTCAGTTCCACTACTTTAAGTAATGCGGGGCGGGCCGCGTGAAGGCATGAAATGAGGACTTGAAATGGTCGAAATGGTCACAGAGCAATAGACACCATATAAAAAGAATAGAAGTTCAAATATTTTGGTATACCTTCCTAATGGACAATAATTAGCGCTGGGAATCTACTCGTGAGAGAGACTGGATTGAAGATAGAATACCTTCGAAAAATTAGCGCAGACGATTCGAAGTTAAACTGCAGAATAGCATTCCATCAATTTGCTCTTGTATAAATTAATTTTGATTTTAATCATGAGAGCGAGATGAGAGGGAGATGAGAGATGTATTGTGCATCATGCGCGAAGAAATAGCAAAGACGAGCGGATCGGGTGGTAGCGACTGCGTCCTGCGTGACGCAGTTTTCGAGCAACACTGATCTAGCGGGTTATATTGTTTTATGACATGCCTGGTCTTATCCCGAAAAAGGATTAAAGACAATATGCCCAATGCGGCCAGGCGAGTTGGCCTGGCGCGGCGCGGCGCGGGCAAAGACCGCGGAGGGTGCGATTCGCGGCAACGAGTCAAACAGGCAGGTAATGGATTAGGCAGCCCAACTCTGAACTCGGTGACGCGGAACTACCGTAACCGAGCAGTATGCACAATACTTTTTGTCTCACAGAATAAGGTACTACCAGCAAGGATATAATGAAACATAATCCTAGGGCCTGCTGACAAGCTTTCGATATATCCAATTCGCAGAATCATTCTCCGCCAGTCACCACACTCAAACACTCCGAGCGCTCGAACGGAAAGGTTTTCCCCGCTCCTTTCATTTCGTACTGCTCAAAAGGACCATTGCATGATATGTACTCTGCTCTGGCAAATACACGTCTTGTAATAAAATACGTTTATAATTATCGAAACGTATAAGGAATGCATATCGGTGTCTAAGGCACAGTGATTCTTTGCAGCATTGTAGGATCAGTTTGAATGGGGAAAATCCCTGTCATTTGCGCAGTCCCAGAGACTTGGTGCTGCCGGCGGAAATAGATTCTGCGAATTGTGCCGCCTGAAACAACCCGCAGGTATGTTGAGGGCTAGCTGGTATACCGCAGGTCTACGTTTTATTGCACCCTTTACGCGCGTTACACTATGGTCTCGGACTCCGAATTGCCTATTCCCTCATCGCTCTCGCGGCTGTCGCTGCAGCAAGCAGAAAAGATAAGCTACGGTTCGTTATAGAACAATGCGACTCCTTAAACGAGTTCTTTTTGTCCACAATATTTCTAATCCTGCCCGCGCCATTCTATGCACGAAAACGGAAAAGGCGCGAGAGCCAAAAAAGTTTTTCCTACCGGGGAACCGAACTGGGAAAATCCACGTGGTAGGCCATGCGCCTTACCACGGCACTACTGCGATACCTTGAGCACAGGGGGTCATTTCTTAAAGACATTTATCTGCCGGGTTGGGGCTCAGGGATAATTAATAAGGGATGATTAATGCGGCGTTGATGTCCAGTCATTCGCAATCGTGGAAAAATTATGATAAATGGATCACGAATAAATAAGTATAGCGCAACACTAACAACTACTGCAAAAAGCGGCCTACGCAGATTTATTCCCTATACGATAATTTTCTGCAGTTTAAACTTTTCATCTACCTGCAACAGTTTCACGAAATATTTTGGCTCGGAGCAATTTTGTAAACAATTGCTTCGCTGTTAACTAATTGTAACTGTAAGATCCAAATTAGCCGAGGAAGCATTTCTGGGTGTTTTCCGTTTTACCGGCATTGTATTCTCGTTCGTAGGATAAGGAATTGTGACAAAGGTTGCTTAAAGGGAAAAAGGGATTTATTGGTTAGGAGACATGGGATACAGGTTTGGTTACAGGAAGGATTCGACATTTCGTAGGAGTCATAACGGACAAGCGAATTTGATCTTAATCGTTTACAACGCGACTCGAAAAGTGAACCTAGCAACGTAATATCAATTTATCGCGAGCAAAGGGGTTATCGGCAAACGGCTTCTATTAGCCGATCTCTCTCTGCACCTACGATCGGGCGTCCGGCCTCTCTGGCCGTACTCTCCCCATCGTAGGGTAACGCGTGAAGCTAAGCGTCGGTCAGGCGTCCGGAGGACCCCCTGTTCTCTCCATCTCGGGAGGCGACCGGCTTTACTAGCCGTTCTCTCCATCCCAAGAGGCGACCAGGCAATAGTCCCCGTACTCTCCTGGTATTCCTCAGGCGTCCGGGGAACCGCTGTACTCTCCTCCTTGGAAGGCGACCGGCTTCTCTAGCCGTTCTCTCCGTTCCAAGGGGCGTCCAGGAATCGTTCCCCGTACTCTCCTGTGCTGATGGGCGGCCGAAAGCTAGGCATCGTCCTCTCCCCATTCTCTCGGGCGGCCGAAGGTCTTACCTCGTCCTCTCCCGGAAGAATGCAGCTGGAATGAGCGAGCGTGTCCGCGAAGCGGTTCTTATAGCGCGTGGTTGCTAGGTTTATCGAGCCGCCGTGGCCGCTATCAACTCCGCGGTTACTATGCATGTCGCCGCTGGGCGATCGGCGCGGGGCGCGAGGCGCGGAGCGCGTGTCTTCGAGAATTTTCTATGTTTTCGGAGCAGCTGTCCAGGGCCGCTTCCTTACATAACCATATTAAGTAACTTAGTGTAATACTAAGAAATTATTGACGATGGTGCGCGATAAAATAACATTGCGCAGGGCCCGCCGTCCACGTTGCTATTCTGAATAAGCGCATCGTGAGTCCTGACCAATCACCAATCGGCTTCTGGATGGTCAATAGGAAGTACGAACATAGTGTAGATTTTCGAATTCTATACTGTCTTCGTACTAAGACGGGGATTGTCGGTAACAGAGAGAGTGACCCGGAAATGGTATGGGGTCCTCTCGACCCCACGGACTGGGCCGTTTCAATGCCCAGCTTGCCCGGTCTATTCCGTACCTGGTCTGTGGTTTCATCGTCCGGATTAATACAATTCCTAAAAATGTTACTCTCACGTGTTTCACGCGAGATGGCACCACTGCGAAGTGCTGCAGAGCGCTGTGCAGATAACATGGTTTTATACCGACACATTGGTTATGCCATGACTGGTGATGTGTCAAAACAATGATGACGGTTATATGAATGTGGTACAGTCCGATTGTATTTTTCTTCAAAATATGAACAACCAAAAAGGCGTGAAATCCCCCAAAATACATTAAAATGTAAATAAAAGCGCCAAGTAGTTTAATGATCCAAAAATGGAATAGATATCACACAAGAAAGCCAAGTTTTCAATCAAAGATACCATACGTTAATTAATTAATTAACTTGCATCTCAAGCTTTAAAACTTGGCATGTGCAAATTTGTGTCAAGGTAGTCATATGCTAGTAATATTTTTTGAATGGTAATTAAGTATGCACATTCCAAGTTTTAAAGTTAGAGATGCAGGTTAATTAATTAATTAACGTGTGGTATCTTTGATTGAAAACTTGGCTTTCTTGTGTGATATCTATTCCATTTTTGGACCATTAAACTACTTGGCGCTTTTCTTTACATTTTAATGTATTTTGGGGGATGACTCTATCTGTAGGAAACCGTACTTAATCCATTGTTTTGATGGGAGTAAGGAATCCCATTACTAATTTAGAAATTGTATACTGACTGTCTATCTATATATGTATATATTATATAGATTATGTAAATGTATTATGCATATTATGACATAGAAAGAAAATTTAGTCTTTCCAATCATATGTTGTTGGAGTGTAACAAAGCGGGCCACCAAGTACTTCTCATGCAACACATAGATTTATTGATCGAAGAGAAACACTGTTCCCTCGATCTTGGTGAATCTAATTGTACATGTAAATCTTAATGCAAAGACACCTGTTTGTATTCAAAGGGAGGGGCATGATGGTTTAGAGATTCTTTACCGTCGTTCACGTATGTGCATCTATGCGCTTTGTACGTGCACACATTCTCGAATTTCATATTCTTTGTTGAAGAAGACTTTAACATTAATGAGCACTTGATGTATATTTCACACTAATTGTTATTTTTGATATTGTACATATATTATATTATGTTATATAAATTATATAAATGCGCTTAGTGTATTTATGGAAACAGAGTGCAAACATGCCTCCTATACTATATCCACATTCTAACTTGACTCACTTTCTACGATTTCACATTAATCATAGATGGACTCTGTACACCAATTTGTACTTGGCCCAGGTCTTTGCATTTTCAATGCTTTTTGTGGGTACTAATATATACGTCGTGTGAACTCTTTGAAGGCTTCCAAAGGAATGAACTCGCAAATCAATAACTGAGCCCTCCTTACTCATGATTAAACATACAAACGTCGTAGACAGCTATAGCAGCATCCTTCACTTGCGCTTTCTCTCTCTCTCTCTCTCTCTCTCTCTCTCTCTCTCTCTCTCACTCTAACATACTATACCCTTTCATTCTATAATTCTCCTACATATATATTATAGAAATATTGGTAGTACGCGAAATGCGCGCTTTTGGCTCGCTTATTTTGGAGGCCTTACAAATGTTCACTTGACGGGGACCGATTGTAGTGGACAAAAAGCGAACTTTAAAAAGCAGTGATTAATTGCCACCGCGGAGATATGCGTTATTTCGGGTCCGCTAAATGCGTGCTGTAACTGGGCTCACTTTGGAGGACTTACATACATATGTTCCCTTTACGGGGACCTATTGTAGGGGACAAAAAGCGGACTTTAAAAGATCCCAGATAGCACAGAGTCCGCTATAAGTCCGCTTAAAGCGCACCCTGTTTGCAGGAGTGGACTTTTAGCATCGCCGGAAGTTGCCTGAAAGACCGCTGAATGTCCGCTTAAACTTCGTTCTTGCCCGCTGTTACGTTACATATTGGTGACCAAAGAAAGTGGACTAAAAGCGGACTTCTAAAAGGCGAGTTAATGCGGACCTCTAAATGTGGACTAAAAGCGGTCCTTTTAAGGCTAACTTAAGGAAGACATTGAAGAGTGGTTGGGTCTGGGTTGATTTACAAAAATTGAGAACCTTTTATTTTTTGTATTTTTATTGTTATTCTCTTATTAAGATGAAATTTAAGAAATTGTATTTCTTTGTAATTAACTTCTTAAGCTACTCGGTTAATCGTAATGTCAGACACAGCCAACAAATATAGTCCGCGCACATATAACCTATGCGGCCAACGTATGTATACAAGGTGATTCGGGTAAGTGCTATCGGCTTTTTACCATGGAAATTTATCGATTTTTGAAATTGGTAATTGTCTCGGCGGCCGTCTAATGTCACCGGTGTCGCGTGGCTGCTTAGGGTCAACTGGCCGAATCACGCCAAATACCGACAGTCTTCCGATTAACCGGCAAGGGCCGAATGAGTCGGTAATAAAACATTTTTGCAGCACAATGGAACGGAAAGTGTGAGCGATGCGTGGCATAATAACCATAGTAAAGAGCGTGTCATCGGTGCACTCTGGCGAGAAATCATTCTTGTTTTTCCTTTTATTATAACTTTAGAGCTAAATATTGAAAGATCCAGTAGTTCTCTCCTTACCTCAAGTCAACAGCCAGGCTTTCACCCTTTTTTGGAAGGCGGAGGCAGCACGCCTGCAGCAGCGGCGCGATCAAATATTGCGGCCGAGTCTTTCAATATTTCGTTTTATAGTTATAATAAAGAGAGAAACAAGAATTATTTCTCGCCAGAGTGCAAGAATGATAGGCTTCCCTATATTATTTATTATGCACAAATCTTTATTATATCCCCCAAAATACATTAAAATGTAAATAAAAGCGCCAAGTAGTTTAATGATCCAAAAATGGAATAGATATCACACAAGAAAGCCAAGTTTTCAATCAAAGATACCGCCCGTTAATTAATTAATTAACTTGCATCTCTAACTTTAAAACTTGGAATGTGCATACTTAATTACCAATCAAAAAATATTACTAGCATATGACTACCTTGACACAAATTTGCACATGCCAAGTTCTAAAGCTTGAGATGCAAGTTAATTAATTAATTAACGGGCGGTATCTTTGATTGAAAACTTGGCTTTCTTGTGTGATATCTATTCCATTTTTGGATCATTAAACTACTTGGCGCTTTTATTTACATTTGAATGTATTTTGGGGGATTTCACGCCTTTTTGGTTGTTCATATTTTGAAGAAAAATACAATCGGACTGTACCACATTCATATAACCGTCATCATTGTTTTGACACATCACCAGTCATGGCATAACCAATGTGTCGGTATAAAACCATGTTATCTGCACAGCGCTCTGCAGCAATTCGCAGTGGTGCCATCTCGCGTGAAACACGTGAGAGTAACATTTTTAGGAATTGTATTAAACCGGACGATGAAACTCTTAATCCGCTTTGCCTTTTCCACGAGAAAAATAAAACAGGAAATTCATATCTCCGGAACGGCTGGACCGATCCACATGATTCTTGGCTCATTGGATTCAGAAAAATCAACGATGAAATACAAAATTCTGAAATAAATTCTTGGGGCTCTAACTTTCGCATAAATCGAGGTGAAAGTTTGGTAACTAAGGATAACAGCTAGTGTTCGGGATAATATAGTCTCGGCTGTCGCGCGTCGGAGTGTCATATATATATGGAGAGGGAACTTCTACTTGGCGCGAGACTCTACCGAGTCTCCTGATCACGCTAATATCTCGCTGATAATATCAAGCGAATCGGTTCAGCCGTTTGGGGGCTATAATTATTTTCCTCGTAGGCAAGCCCCTTTCGTTGGGAAAACCTTTCTGCACTGCACACTGGCAGGGGGGAGTGCGAGATATTAGCGTGATATAATAAAGATTTGTGCATAATAAATAATATAGGGAAGCCTATCATTCTTGCACTCTGGCGAGAAATAATTCTTGTTTCTCTCTTTATAATAACTATAAAACGAAATATTGAAAGACTCGGCCGCAATCCTTGATCGCGCCGCTGCTGCAGGCGTGCTGCCTCCGCCTTCCAAAAAAGGGTGAAAGCCTGGCTGTTGACTTGAGGTAAGGAGAGAACTACTGGCTCTTTCAATATTTAGCTCTAAAGTTATAATAAAAGGAAAAACAAGAATGATTTCTCGCCAGAGTGCACCGATGACACGCTCTTTACTATGTTTATTATGCCACGCATCGCTCACACTTTCCGTTCCATTGTGCTGCAAAAATGTTTTATTACCGACTCATTCGGCCCTTGCCGGTTAATCGGAAGACTGTCGGTATTTGGCGTGATTCGGCCAGTTGACCCTAAGCAGCCACGCGACACCGGTGACATTAGACGGCCGCCGAGACAATTACCAATTTCAAAAATCGATAAATTTCCATGGTAAAAAGCCGATAGCACTTACCCGAATCACCCTGTACATATATATCAACCAATTGTCTCCAAGAGCACACACTACAAAATCTCAATATTACATTCTAGGTGCCTACACTACTTCAACACACAGGAAAAGCTGTCGATGCATCTAATCGACTGCTCACGGATGGATGAATGTGCTATAACGCTCCCCATCGGGGATGACAGGTGGTTGAAATTTAAGAACTACAGCCACAAGGAGCGCATGCCTTTCGTAATCTATGCTGACATAGGGTGTTGGCTGGAGGCCGTTGGGAGCGAGAAGCACGGTCGTCAACAAGGGAGTTCACTGCCATACCAACGTCACCGTCCATTCAGCATCGGCTACTATGTCCACTGCGCATACGACGAGTCGCTCTGCCACTACAGCTGTTACAGCAGTGAAACTGGATGCATGGAGTGGTTCGCCAGAGAACTGCATATGTTAGGCACACGGATTAAGAAGATATTCAGCCGAGTGGTTCCAATGAACGCTCTAACAGGTGCTGAAGTGCTACAACACCAGCGAGCTGAACACTGTCACATATGTGTGAAACCGTTCACTGATGCGGGGGACGGGAAAGTGCGTGACCACTGTCACCTCACAGGCGCCTACCGCGGCGCAGCTCATGCAAGCTGCAATCTAGGATACAGGATACCACATACAGTACCAGTTGTATTCCACAACCTATCAGGTTATGACGCACACTTCGTCATAATGGCCTTAGCGAAAGCGTTTGATGGTAAAATTGACCTTCTACCAATAACGAAGGAGAAGTACATATCCTTCTCCAAACATGTGGCAGACACTGGCGAGGGGGGTTGGCGCAGTAAAAAATGCGTAAAGTTCCGCTTCATTGACTCATTCAAATTCCTTAGCTCAAGTCTCGATAAACTATCATCATACCTGAGCGGACCGAACCAACTACGTACCGTGCAACGGGTATTTAAACACCTGTCTGAGACGGACTTGAAACTCTTGACAAGGAAGGGTGTCTTTCCCTATGAATACATAACATCCTACAGCAAGCTTAACGACACGGAGCTACCACCACAAGAGGCATTCTACAGCCGTCTGAACGATTGCCACGTTAGCGATAATGATTATCAACATGCTAAAGAAGTGTGGAAACGCTTCAAGGTTCGAACGTTGGGAGAATATTGTAGCCTCTACATGAAGATTGACACGTTGTTGCTAACCGATGTGTTCGAGAGTTTCAGAGAGAACTGTATAGCAAGTTATAAGCTTGATCCGGCGCACTACTTCACCCTCCCGGGATTCACATGGGATGCAATGCTAAAGCACACCGGTATAGAGTTCGAACTATTAACAGATATCGATATGCTTCTATTCATGGAGCGTGGAATACGCGGTGGACTGAGCCAGTGTTCACATAGGTATGCAAGTGCCAACAACAAGCACCTACCAACATATGACCCTGCAAAGAGCTCTACATACCTAATGTATGTCGATGTTAACAATCTCTACGGCTGGGCAATGCCCCAACCTCTACCGTATGGAGGTTTCCGATGGATCGAGCAGAATGATGAAGATGCAGTAGCAACCTTTGACATAAAAGCTATTCCGGAGAACAATCAAGTGGGATACGTATTAGAAGTCGATCTACAATACCCACAAAATATACATGATATGCATGCTGATCTCCCCTTCTGCGCAAACCACGAGCTCAGCCCGCTGCAGCGGAGGGGGAGCAGACGGAAAAAACTGCTTGCTACACTGAACAACAAGACACGGTACATAATACACTATCGAAATCTACAATTGTGTATGAAACATGGGTTGAAGCTGCTGAAGGTGCACCGTATCTTGGAGTTTAAACAGTCTCCATGGTTGCGTGATTATATACAATTAAATACACACTTACGAACACAATCCACCAACGATTTCAGCAAGAACCTCTATAAACTAATGAACAATGCTGTGTTTGGTAAGACGATGGAGAATGTGCGTAACCATGCTGATGTGAAACTCTTCACGCAATGGTGCGGTCGGTATGGTGCAGAGACAGCGATCGCAAAGCCTAATTTCCATAGCCGTACAGTATTCTCAGAGGATCTCATAGCTGTTCAAATGCGGAAGCTTAGCATTAACATCTCTAAGCCTATATATGTTGGAATGTGTATTCTAGAAAAATCCAAAATATGTTTATACAAATTCCACTACGAGTACATGCTCCCCAAATTTGGTGAAAGTTGTAAGGTTATGTATACAGATACTGATAGCCTCATCTATGAGATTAGCTGTGACGATATCTATGAGATCATGAAACGAGATTTGACACAATTCGATACTAGCGACTACGATGATAACAACCCCTACGGTATACCGCGTGCAAACAAAAAGGTTCAGGATTAATGAAGGATGAGAATTGTGGTTTGATCATGACAGAATTCGTTGGGCTGAGATCTAAAATGTATGCCATACGGGTACATGGTAAAGAGAGATGCGAAAAGAAGATAAAGGGTATTAAGACAAGTGTTACAGCCAAGTGCATACAGTTCGATGATTATGTTAGGTGTCTAAGGAATAATGTTGAGAAAACCGTAGAACAAAACTGTATCAGATTTATACGTCATAACGTTTTCACAATACGCGAGAAGAAATTCGCTCTCAGCCCCCACGATGATAAACGATATATTCTCCAAAATTCGATATGCAGACTCCCTTGGGGACACTTTAGGATATGTAGCACTGAAGAATGAATTAACCATATGTTTCAGGAGGTATAAGACAACACTTTGTAGAGACTAATTGACTAAGGAGCTGTTCATTGAGAGATAACAAAAATCGTTCAATGTTTTTTTTTTAGAGTCTATACAACAGCACTTTTATCAATCCATGAGTTATGTGTATTATTGAACCCCAACCACTTCACATACAACTTATCACCTCTCCTCCGCAACACCTTTTCAACTAAATGTACATCTGGATGCGCTGTCCTGAGTAGCTCTTGCTCGTAGAATCCACCTGCAACCGGATCGCCCCCAGAATCTTTGAGAGAGTATGTCGCTGGATTTGTCCGCTTAACTCCACAAATCTCAGACACCTCTGTCGACCAATTCGGTGTATATCCCTTATCGAAGACTGTTTTGAACTTGCTGACACGCACCTTATCACCAACACTGAACTTCGCAGGTCCAAGTATCTTCAGGTTGCTATACACACTTGTCAGGAGGTGCTTCTCATTGCTACAATTAACATCCATGGGACGCATCTTGATAGTTCTATGCTTGCGACTATTGTAGTCGGACACTAGCGAGGCAAGGGTGTTAATTCAGCGGTAAGACCCGTTCAACGAGAAGGACTTCCACATCGCATTCTTAAGTGTGCGGTTGAAACGCTCCACTACAGAAGCTTTCATGATGCTAAATGTGGAGTAGTGGTTAATGGAATGTTTTTTCATACAACCTTGAAAGCTCGTATTATAAAACTCCTTACCCATATCCGTCTGCAGGTTTCTAGGTACTCTCGCATCACTGCGTAATATGCTTGCAAAAACCTTAGATACATCGGTTGCACCTTTGCTCTTGAGAGGGAGAGCCCACGCATACTTACTAAACACATCTATTACCGTTAGAATATACTGGTGCCCTCGATTATCCTTTGCGAATGCTCGAACATCTACGAGGTCGGCCTGCCATAGATCGTCAATCCCATGAACGATGACACGTCTGCGTGGAAAGTTACGTCTGGCCGGCGCATGCAACTCCTCAACCAGTTTAGTTTTTATTTTGCTCATGTTTATACCGCTACATCTCAGCCGGCAAGTTGCTTCCGCACTTCAGCTGACACAAACGCACGAAGGGAAGCTGTCAGATCACGCTTAGTTTGAGACTCCCGTATATTAAGCACTTCCTTCATTCGATCAAATCTTTCACCAACTTCAGAGCGAAGTTTACTCATGTGGTTATACATGTATCGTAAGTTTACAACATCACATGAAGCCTCGGGGTCTGCTGCACGCTCAATCCTGGCATCTCGCGCATTGAAAGTTGTCCCCTCTAGACACAGCGCAATATTACTAATGCGAGACTCACTCGTATCGGTCATATCCTTCATTAGACGAAACTTTTCGTCAATTTCACAGCGAAGTTTACTCAGGAGGTCATACATGTATCGCAAGTTTACAACATCACTTGCAGCCTCAGGGTCTGCTACACGCACAATCCTGGCATCTCGCGCATTGAAGGTTGTCCCCTCAAGACACAACGCAATATTACGAATGTGATTCACTGGCTGTTGAGTATCTTCCACACCCGCTCCCAGCAGCTCTCCAAACTTGTTGATTGGCATCTCCCACCATACTGAACCGCAATCTCGTAAAACATCTAATTTATAATCAACCCCACCTCACGAAGCTCTTCAATTATGGATGTTAATTCATTACTGTGACCCGTATGACCAGCACGCTGCGAGGAAACCAACAGCCTCATACGATCCACCAGCTCATCCGGATCGTCCCAATGCACATAATCGATAGCGTTATTCGATACAACCATCGGGTATTGAGTATATGCCTCAAGTCCGCTTCCCACAGCTGATCCATCAATGGTGGGAAATAGCTTTCTTATGATATGTTTATACTTATACCCCTTATTACCCTTCTTTTGCTTTGATGGAGAGTGTTTACACTTGTGTGCACTGGATTTCAGTAGAACGTCCTTGTATGCTATGAGATCCCGTTCAGTATACTTCTTCGGATCAGGCATCTTCATGAATATCAGCTCATAGAGACCCTCAGTCTCTACGTATCTTGTTGTACCAACTACAATACTGTCATCAGCGTTCACGTCGAAGGTTGTATTACGAATACGCATTGCACCATTATCATAGAAGATGCCATACACATTGTCAGCAACATCTGTGTAGAGCAGTTGCATATATCGTTTAGCCAGAGGTCCCATCACATTGATCAGAGACTGTTCGGAACTATCCTGCAGAATTTCACGCATTGAGCTATCTGGGAGAGTAGCGTAATTACTGCTCGTTGACGGAGTAGAATCCATCGGCTCAGGAGATGTACCACTAGCATGCTCCACACTATCGACATCTCGATCCCACATAGCCTCATCAAATTGTCTCAGTCGAGCTTTCTTGATTTGAATGTTTCTGAATGGAGTTGAATGTCTCGGTGTCATACTGTCAGGACGTGACCTTTTCACTCCTACAGCTGCCGGAAGCATTTTATTTATACCATGTGGTTTTAATGGTGCATAATCATCGAGTATAGATGCCTGTGGAGGTGGTGATGATTGCAATGATAGCGACTGTCGCTTGAGTGCATCACTACTATCAAAGGACTGCTGCTTGACAACGTTGCTATTACCAGCCAGCTGTTTCAGCGGCTCAAGTATCGGGCGCAGGTTTGTCTCCAAAGCTGCGTCAGCATCATTCTTCCCCACCTTCAGCGCGAGATACTTCTTGCGTATAGCAGCACTAGTCTTAGCTATCTCCTTCGCAACCGCCTCCTGTTTAGCACGCTCCATATTCTTCTTCTCTTCATCCATTATACGTAGCAGTTAATATACAACAACTGGTTCCAACGACACCTTTAGAACGTATGATCGCAACGCTGAAATCATGGTGTTATATCCTCATGACTGATGATTGCAAAATCGCTAAACCCACACCGGTACCGACCACCATCTACAGGACTGGCCTTGCCTATAACGAGGAAACCATACTTTTTGTCCCAGCATTTCACACATAACTCTGTGAACCTTTCGAGCGGCATGTCGGTATTGACATGATCACAATATACATGTCTAAGATTCGTGCCATCCTGCTTGAATAGTATAATCATATTCGCATTATCACGGATCAGATGCTTCGGTATTCGAGCGTATGACTGACTCAAGTAGAAGCAGTCTACATTTGAGTGTCTACCCATAGCGAAATATTCCCGCATTACATTCTGATCATCACAAGCAACGTCATCAAAGATAAATACCGAGTTCGGTAACGCATCGGCTGGTGATATCACACTAACGTTCTCTGCAAAGGGGAAATACCCCAAGTCCTCCACAGATGATAGCACTTCTTCCAAATATCTGTATTTAGGTTGATTCAGCAACTTTGAGTATACATACACATTCTCAAATCGTAGCCCGTTTGGACTCTCGAGTAGTCCTACCATAGTGTTAGTCTTTCCACAGTTTGATGGACCACATATTACGCAACGTATACTATTGGGTAGAAGTGTGCCATGCCTCCGATGCTTATTAGGTTCATTAAAAGCACGACTTGTAGGTATTATAATACTCATAGGCTGTTTCACAAAGCGCATGGTGGGAGGATGCTTGTACTCTACTACAGCAATACGTGATTCGGAGCAGTATATATATATATATGTTGCATAGTCCAGGTAGGCAGCTTGACAAACTTGTCTAGCTCGGTTGGTGAGTCAACCGATCGGTTCTACGGGTTGATTCAGCAGTTCGGTAGACCTGTTAGTCTCAAGTTAGCAGTTCAACCGATTTGTTTTAGCAATTCAACCGATCGGTTTAGCAGTTCAACCGATCGGTTTAGCAGTTCAACCGATCGGTTCTAGCAGTTCAACCGATCGGTTTAGCAGTTCAACCGATCGGTTTTAGCAGTTCAACCGATCGGTATAGCAGTTCAGTAGGCTTGTTGGGGTATCTATTAGCGGAAGACTGGATATATAATAGGGTTGAGAACTAGCTGATATGTTAGTTCAAGGGCAGCTATGCTTGAGGAATCATCTCTATGGCTGGACTCCTGAATAAAGTAATTGATTCCCTACCAATCGAACTGCATGTGCCTGGGTATCAATTTTGTGGTCCTGGTACGCGTTTAGAGCGCCGATTGGCTCGTGGGGAGCAGGGAGTTAACCCTTTGGACGCCGCGTGTAAAAAAAAAAACGTTAAGCAGGAGGGGGAGTTTGACTACTAGTATGGGTACCTCAAATTACCAGCTGGAAGACTGGTGCAAAGACATACCACACTTCCGAGGGGTGTTCATGCGTGATAATTTACCAGGTGAGGCAAAGGCTCGCGAGTGTGGTATAGTTAATCTAGACAGCGGTCGAGGTCCTGGGACGCACTGGACGGCATACGTTAAGCATGACGCAAGTGTAAAATATTTCGACAGTTTTGGGAACCTTCGTCCTCCGAACGAATTGGTACGCTACTTCGGTAATGTGGCAAGAATCAGATACAACCATAGACGTTTATAAGAGTATGATGAAAGCAACTGTGGTCAATTATGTGTGAAATTTCTCCGCGAGAACCTATTATAAAAAACTGCCGGCGATCCCTGGTGGATATACTTCCCACCAAACCTTCATACTGAGCACACATAGTGGATGATCTCTCTTGAAAATGTCACGAACATTCACTGTATCAGGCAGAGGTAGCTTGCTGTCGTCTACTCATTTTCCGCCAATAGATCTGAGTGGTGGAGGTTATGAACTCGGTTTGATGAGCTTTGAAACTTATCATACAATACCAAACATTAGCTCGGCCAATGGAAACAACAAATTCTACTTTGGCGATCATGATGAAGAGATCATAATTCCTGATGGATCATATGAGTTGGAGGCTATCGCCAGATTTCTGAAACGTGAAATACTTGGACGGTATCCGCGCAAGACAGCTAGTGACGAAGATCACTCGTTCATACTACGAGCTAATAATAACACTATGAAGAGTGAAATTTGCAGCACCTTCAGAGTTAACTTCATGAAGCCTGATAATGTGGGGTTGCTGTTGGGGTTTTCCACAAACCGTATTCTCTTACCGAACGTGTGGCACGAGTCCGATGCACCAATAAGCATCATGAGTGTGAATATGATTAGGGTGGAGTGTAATGTTACTAGCGGTTCGTATAGCAATAGTCGACCAGTGCATGTCATACATGAGTTCTCACCCAGAGTCCCCCCAGGATATAAGATATCGGAGTCACCGCCACGAGTCATTTACCTCCCAATCGTTGTTCGAGCAATACACGACTTAACGATTCGGATAACCGATCAATCCGGTCAGTTAATAGATTTTCGTGGGGAGGAGATAACTATACGTTTACACGTACGACGACGCGGTTGAGACTACCTCATAGCATGCTGGTCTATAACAACAACAACAACAACAACAACAACAACAACAACAATTGGAACGTTAACACGTGGTTACAACCAGTTAGCAGAAAGAGTCTCAACACACGTGGAGTGGCTGCTGAAGAGTATAATACTACAAAAGCGGTGCAGTTAAGTGCATCGAACATCGAGTTTTTGCGGTCTATGGGATTTAAAGTTGCACAGCGATAAAGATGTCGGATAACATTTTGAACATCAGCGGTACCCCAGCCTTTGATAATCGGATAACGAAGGTAGAGCTGCATGGATATAACCCATATGTCAATGCATCCTTGGGGAATAGTGATGAGATAAAAATACCTATCCAGCAGCAAGATTTGTATCTGCTACCATGCCGAAGCTTCTTATATGTTGAAGGGAAGCTAACCCATATAAATCGGGCAGTGGGGGGAGACGCAATATCTCTAGACAATAACTGTATAGCCTTTCTGTTCAATGAGATACGGTATGAGCTCGATGGTACTGAAATAGACCGAGCTAGGAATCCTGGTATAACATCAACCTTGAAGAACTACTTGAGCCTCTCAGCTGGGAAGAGCAAGGTGTTGGGTAATGCTGGTTGGAAGTGTATGGGAGGTTCCGATGACATAGGTCATGCACCATTTGATTTTAACTTCTGTGTGCCGCTGAGCATGCTCTTCGGCTTCTGTGAGGACTACAAGCATGTTGTGATAAACGCTCGTCATGAGCTTATACTGATACGTTCTCGCACGGATGATAATGCTATACATGGCCCGTCCGGTGCAACATACAGTCTTGTGCTGCATAAGGTACAGTGGCGGATGCCTCACGTCACTCTAGAAGAGCTACAAAAATTGTCTATGCTACGTGTGTTGGAGAGTGGTAGAGCGATTAATATGTGCTTCCGTTCGTGGGATCTCTATGAATATCCCCTCCTGCAGATGACAACTAAGCATACGTGGGCTGTAAAGGCTGCAACGCAAATGGAGAAGCCTCGATACGTCGTATTCGCTCTGCAAACTGCTCGAAAAAATGATTTGACTAAAAGGGTCTCGCTGTTCGATCATTGTACTCTTTCCAACATCTGCTTACACCTCAACTCGGAAACGTACCCCTACGATGATTTAAACATTGATTTTGGGAAAAACAAGTATGCTTTGCTCTATGAGATGTATGCAAAATTTCAAGAATCCTACTACGGCTCTGGAGAGCCGCTGCTTGATGTTACCAACTTTCTACATTATGGACCATTTGTTGTTTTGGATTGTTCTCGTCAAAACGAGTCTCTGAAGAGTGCGGCTGTTGATGTGCGATTAGAGTTTGAATGTCGTGAAAACGTTCCAGAAAACACTATGGCATATTGTATGATTATACATGATCGAATTGTTGAATACATCCTGCTGACGAATGTTGTACGTAGAATCACATAGCTTTGGGAGGAGTAGTCTATGTATCAATCGCACCCGGGTATATGTATTGTTAAAACATTCTGAAATTATACTGGTACTCAACGAGGTCTAGGAATGTTATATATAATAAATGTGGTTCAGCTCAGAGTGTTCCAAAATCTCTAAACCCTGACACCTATAAAAAAACTAGGAATGTTATATATCATAAATGTGGTTCAGCTCAGAGTGTTCCAAAATCTCTAAACCCTAACACCTATAGAAAAAAAAGCTGATAAATTATATCGAATTCATTGGATATTATATTATGTGAACTAGATGTATTAAGAGAAGCAGGGAGATTTTTTCTGGTTGAGCACATTCATATTTAAGGAAAGTATAATCTGAAAGATGTAGGTGTACTATAGATCCCCTCTTGAGGAGTAGTGAATAGCATTTCTGCAGATATGACAGAATTTGAGAGTGCGCCTTGAGGCGTCATGTATCACACCCTCCAAGAGTCATAGCCTTGCGAGCCGTCGTTCCTAGTAGTGATAGCGAATATAAAGTTGCATGAGTGGAAACCCCCTCTTTAGGATGAAGGTACAAAGGCGAGCTGAGAATCGTAAGAGCTCGTTAGTTTGTCATGGACCAGCATACGCAGGATCTCTACGCCGCCACATCGCCGGAGTGGATCCGCAGCCATGCTCTGCATGTTGTGGATCAGCTCAACCGAGACCCGGCAGTCCAAGTGTGGATTATGCGTGGGATGTCGCCTCTACCACCCTCGTGGGCTGTCGATTATTCGGTGGGGTTGTGGCGGGCTCTCGAGCGGTGGAGAGCATTGAGGCCCGCGGAGGATAGCGTGACATTCGTTGCTAGAAGCTTCGGCTTCTACGACGGATTGTCAGCAGCTCCAAGGGGATCACCATCATCACCGCTGGTGGAGGAGGTGTTTGAGGAGGAGGATGAGGAGGAGGGGATGCATTGGGAGGAGGCATCTGTATCCTCCAACGGTGATGGTGATGGTGATGTATTGGAATCATCATCATCATCATCATCACAGCTGGAGGAGGAGGTGTTGGAGGAGGAGGAGGCGGATGCAGCTCCCAACAGCGGTGGTGATGGTGATGAGGTGGAATACCCTCCTGAGGTAGATCTCTACCTCAGACAAATGAACTACCCTCGAGAGGAGTAGTGTCCATGTTTTGTATGGTTTTTTGACATGCTGGTACGTGCTCTGTACCGGCACCTATTGTTATCAGTGGTTGAGGTTTAATAACTGACAGGATCTCATATCATTGATTATGATGGGTGCTGGTACATACATACATCTTCGCAGCCGAAGACGTTTTATCAGCAACGCTTTTCGATCGTGAGCCATTAACTTAATTATTAGCTTTATTATCACAAAGATATAGATACAATTAAACGCTAGGTGTATGTAACTTAACCATTAAACTCCTGTATAATAACTGTAGATGGAGGGGGTACGAATTGAAATACCCCCTCTCGGCAATTGTCCAGCAACTCATTCACTAGCGGATCAGAGGTGTATAGTGACTGTTGCCCAGTCACGGGGTCTACTACGGGTACGTAGTATAACCCCTGATCCCTAGTGGATGAGTTGTGAAGCGGGTTGGCCGCTATCTCAGGTGGTGCTGAGTCATCATCGTCAGAGTCGTCTATCGTGATGAACTCAGGCTGCTCCTGGCAGTCTTCGTGGCTAATATTATGCTCGGGAGGGTACGGCACATCGTTGTTGTTGTCGCTTACAGGAGTCGTGGGTGGAGGTTCGATCTCGGGCTGCTCCTGGCAGTCTTCGTGGTTAATACTACCCTCGGGAGGGTACACCACATCGATGTTGTCGCTTATAGGAGTCGTGGGTGGAGGCTCGATCTCGCGCTGCTCCTGGCAGTCTTCGTGGTTAATACTACCCTCGGGAGGGTACACCACATCGGTGTTGTCGCTTATAGGAGTCGTGGGTGGAGGGTTGGGATTCCTTAGGATTTCCGTGATCCTCTCTCTCTTTTGTCTTCGCTCCTCCCGTTGGCTACGGCGGGCTTGTACTCTTTTCCCGGATCGTCTACTTCGGCGTGCCGGGTTCCTACGAGCGCGTTTATACGATACTCCTCCGTCAGCGCGTTCACACGACGCTCCTCCATTAATATGTGTTATATGATGCTCCATCGCTCTGTGAAAAGCGCGAGACATTTGATTCTTCCGTATGAATAGGAGAATTTTAAAGAATGTAACCGCGATCATGCATCCGAATATTATGTACTATGATACTGTTTCGAACGTAAGCTAATAACATGTCAAATCCCTGCGAGCGCGTTTGCACAGCGCTCCTCCATCAGCGCATTTGCACGGCGCTTCATTGGCTCGAGCCATCTGGTGCCCCATCGCTCTATGAAAAGCGCGAGACACCTGATTGCTCTGCACCATTATGAGGATTTCAGGGTTTGTCATGGAATCGCTTACGAGCTATAGTATGAGATATGTTTCAGCCAAACTCCCCACGTCGCCGCTTACACAGCGCGAGTTCGTTGGTTGATGAATGCAACCGCGATCGCGCATCCGAATATTATGATACTGTTTCGAACGTAAGCTAATAACATGTCAAGTCCCTGCGAGCGCGTTTGCACAGCGCTCCTCGATCAGTGCGTTTGCACGGCGCTTCATTGGCTCGAGCCATCTGGTGCCCCATCACTCTATGAAAAGCGCGAGACACCTGATTGCTCTGCACCATTATGAGGATTTCAGGGTTTGTCATGCAATCGCTTACGAGCTATAGTATGAGATATGTTTCAACCAAACTCCCCACGTTGCCGCTTACACAGCGCGAGTTCGTTGGTTGATGAATGCAACCGCGATCGCGCATCCGAATATTATGTACTATGATACTGTTTAGAACGTAAGCTAATAACATGTTAAGTCCCTGCGAGCGCGTTTGCACAGCGCTCCTCCATCAGCGCGTTTGCACGGCGCTTCACTGGCTCGAGCCATCTGGTGCCCCATCGCTCTGTGAAAAGCGCGAGACACCTGATTGCTCTGCACCATTATGAGGATTTCAGGGCTTGTCATGGAATCGCTTACGAGCTATAGTATGAGATTGATGACTTACGATGCTATGTGTAGTAGTAGTTTCAATCGTGATAGCTGGAGTTGCTCGGTAGTATGCCTAATCACTGGTAGCTCGAGACGTGAACTGGTGCCGAAGCAGTGAGATTTCTGACTGAATATAAATCTGAGAGGTGGGGGTGCTGTAGACTGTCCGGAGGTACCAACTAGCATTTTTTCTGCAGATGTGTATGAATTTGAGAGCACATATGCATGGCGAAATATAAATCTGGGAGGTGGGAGTACTGTAGGCACTCTGGGTGTATCGTATAGCATTTTTTGTAGATGTGACTGAATTTGAGGTGTTTTGCATCAGCTCGCTGTAGGTATTCAATTTCCTGTCACATGAGTAACCCTCACCCTGAGGTGAATATGGAGGGGGTCTCTGAAGATTGTATGTTAAATCGTTCAGTCGTCAGTGTATATCGAGAAGAAGTGTGTACCTGAGTCAATATATAATTTGATAGGGCTATTAGAACGTACTCTTGTATCACTCATCCGAATTTGTGAAGAAAATGTTTAGGTTTTTGGTTGCTAAGGAAGACCGACAGGATGTGGAGTATTATGTCCTACAATCATGGTGTGTGCAGGGTACTGTGTACCAGAAAAAAACTGATGGGCGAAAATTGTGTCTGAAGTGTTATAAGTCCCCACTGTTATCGTCACCTGCACTGCTGTTCTACTGTTATCGTCTCCGTCGCTCTCATCATAGTTGCATACTACCCATTATTCTTACATATGTATAGAGAGTGTTTTTCATATAATAAAAATCCTTTGGGTTTCTAAACATATTTACGTTTCTTTCCACCAAGGGTCATGATACTGTCAGAGGGTTTGCAGTGTGGTTATCTGTTTTAAAGTACTTTATTATGTGTGTTGCCATTTCTTACATTTAAATGTATTGTTTGTTAACATTATCATTATTTCGTATAATGTTCATAGCCTCTTGCATTATTGTATTCATGCAGAGTGCTACTAGCTCGCAGTCGACCAGAGAGTGTTTCTCAAAAGCGGAGCTGTTCATTATTGCCTCTCGGTACTTGGCATTATTGGTCTCTCTCACTATTCCAACAAATGATAAGAATTTGTGTCTAATTATAGGGATGGTTTCTTGCAGCCATGAATAAATATGGTATACTCGAATGGCATACTCGAAATCGAATAACCTTTTCAATGTTTCTGTGCTAATGAATATACATGATGTTGAGCTAGCTATTTTGATCGACTTCACACCACTCTTTAATGTGGTGTTTTGGAATTTTAACGTGTCAAATATTTCGATCATCTCGTCTTCTTTAGCAATTCCTATAACCCTTTCTCTATTATTCATTATCTCCTTCCATACATGCATTGGGAAGATTATCTCATTGCCGCGTGTGTCTCCGATAGCCATCTCGACGCAGCATGACTCGTCGCCCCTGGCACGCACGCCTATGTCCAGATACTTGGTGAAGTTCTTTGTCAGCGAATATCTCCGTCCTAGTATACGTTGCTCTCACACCATTAACTCCGGTGTGGTTATAGCTGGGTGCTGGTACCGCTTCCATGGTTGTTTTGCTTGATGTAGTGTACCGAGGGGTAAAGAGAAATATGTGTTATGATACAATCCATATGCTGTTGTGTATTACCATTTTTTTTGTTCATATGTACGCTTCATTACTTACCTTACCTCGGCCTGCCTGTTCTTAGCGTAGGACATTGTAGTCTGTGTTATCACTCTCACACGATTCAATCGTTGCGGATATTCTGGGGTCGTTTGTTGCAACGATTCCGCTTATATCTCAACCTGCCCCCCCACTTTAGCAAATTTGTAAAAAGATTGCTGATGCAACAATTTACCCTCGTGCATATCAACGGGTAGATTGGAGCTCAAGGTCAGCTGACCAGGTGCCTAGTTTCGGTCATGTTGCTGACACAACAATTTAGCCTAGTGCATATCGACGGGTAAATAAATGTTGCTGACGCAGCAATTTGCCCGCGTGCATATCGACGAGTAAATTCGAGCTTAGGGTCAGTTGGTCAGGTGTCTAGTTTCCATCAACAATTGTCAAGGTTGCTGATGCAACAATTCGCCCTCGTGCATATCGACGAGTAAATTTGAGCTTAGGGTCAGTTGACCAGGTGTCTAGTTTCAGTCAGCAATTGTCAATGTTACTTACGCAGCAATTTGCCCTCGTGCATATCGACGGGTAGACGCGGTGACGTCACCTCGCGAAATTGTTGGTGTCCCAGAAACCGCTTTGTTTAATCTACTTACTTGCAGCTAGCTTCACTAATGGCAACATGGAAGAAACCATTTCTCAAGTCCAAAGTTGTATAATATTTCGCGCTTTGTAACAGGTCTAACTGGTGTTCGATTAGTGGAAGAGGATATCGGTCCTTTACCACCTTGTCATTCAGCTTACGATAATCGACGCATAATGCCTTTCGCTCTGCGCCACTCTTCGGGCCGTCTGGTACACGGGCCCTTCGTCTTTAAAAATTATGGTCATCTTTACGGGGACTTCCCTACTCTTAAACGGTTTGTAGCTCGCAACCATTTCGCGGATCATGTTACTATATTCTGTCGGTGCGTTTCTTACGTCGATGTCGTCTTTTTCTACTACGTCTATTTGGAAGATCTCTGGGATTTCTGTGTCGGTCTTATCTGTCGTGACAAGTGGTTCGACTGTGATGTTGACCGGCGTCATGCAGATTTTTACGGTTTTCAAGAAATTGGCACCTAGCAATAACTTTTGTGACATAAGACTCTGCTACTACGTAAATGCAAATCGGATAAATGTTCTCGTCTATTTTGATCTCGGTCTGACATCGACCTAACGTCATATTGTTTAATGATCCTATCCCGCGGAATCTCATCTGTGACTTTTCCAACGACGGCAATTTAAGCTGATTATATACATCGGCGCGCAGTAATGACAGATCGCTACCCGTATCTATTAACGCTAGTATTTTTTGGTTGCCGATAAATACCTCTTTCGTAGCTTTTTCGAAACTACCTCTATAGCGGCACAGTCTCTTGTTGTTGTCGATCTTCTCGTAGGGCACGCACTTGCAATGTGTCCACGTTCATTACATGCGAAGCACTTTGGGCCTTCGCTCTTCGTAGGGCAATCTCTGCCCATATGCTCGACACTTCCGCATTTGTGGCAGTGACGGCGGTCATTACGCTGGGCCCCTTGGCTGCTGTTGACTCCTTGTTCGGGCCTGGATTTATGGCCGTGCTGACGGTCCCCGACCGTTTCGGTGCGTCTCCCGTCCCTCGCTGCTACTGGTCCTCTTGTAGAACTTGGATACTCTCTTAAAGCGATGTCTTCAAACGCTTCGAGCAACGCTGCCTTTTCTTTAAATTTGTGCAAGCGTGCTTAGTCTCTCAGATTTTGGTCCGGTATTCCCTCGATGAGGTAATACACCATCTCGTTGCTGGCAATAGGCACCTTGTTTGCCAGAATTGTTTTTTCGTGCGCGTACTCGTGGAAAGTCTCTCCTCTTTTCCATAGTCGTCCTTCAAATTGTCGGCGTAAAACGGCAGTGTGCGGCTTATACTGGTCAAAAGTCTGCTCGTGGGCATTTTAATGTGCTCAGGGCCAGACCAGGCCAGACCAGACCAGACCAGACCAGACCAGACCAGACCAGACCAGACCAGACCAGACCAGACCAGACCAGACCAGACCAGACCAGACCAGACCAGACCAGACCAGACCAGACCAGACCAGACCAGACCAGACCAGACCAGACCAGACCAGACCAGACCAGACCAGACCAGACCAGACCAGACCAGACCAGACCAGACCAGACCAGACCAGACCAGACCAGACCAGACCAGACCAGACCAGACCAGACCAGACCAGACCAGACCAGACCAGACCAGACCAGACCAGACCAGACCAGACCAGACCAGACCAGACCAGACCAGACCAGACCAGACCAGACCAGACCAGACCAGACCAGACCAGACCAGACCAGACCAGACCAGACCAGACCAGACCAGACCAGACCAGACCAGACCAGACCAGACCAGACCAGACCAGACCAGACCAGACCAGACCAGACCAGACCAGACCAGACCAGACCAGACCAGACCAGACCAGACCAGACCAGACCAGACCAGACCAGACCAGACCAGACCAGACCAGACCAGACCAGACCAGACCAGACCAGACCAGACCAGACCAGACCAGACCAGACCAGACCAGACCAGACCAGACCAGACCAGACCAGACCAGACCAGACCAGACCAGACCAGACCAGACCAGACCAGACCAGACCAGACCAGACCAGACCAGACCAGACCAGACCAGACCAGACCAGACCAGACCAGACCAGACCAGACCAGACCAGACCAGACCAGACCAGACCAGACCAGACCAGACCAGACCAGACCAGACCAGACCAGACCAGACCAGACCAGACCAGACCAGACCAGACCAGACCAGACCAGACCAGACCAGACCAGACCAGACCAGACCAGACCAGACCAGACCAGACCAGACCAGACCAGACCAGACCAGACCAGACCAGACCAGACCAGACCAGACCAGACCAGACCAGACCAGACCAGACCAGACCAGACCAGACCAGACCAGACCAGACCAGACCAGACCAGACCAGACCAGACCAGACCAGACCAGACCAGACCAGACCAGACCAGACCAGACCAGACCAGACCAGACCAGACCAGACCAGACCAGACCAGACCAGACCAGACCAGACCAGACCAGACCAGACCAGACCAGACCAGACCAGACCAGACCAGACCAGACCAGACCAGACCAGACCAGACCAGACCAGACCAGACCAGACCAGACCAGACCAGACCAGACCAGACCAGACCAGACCAGACCAGACCAGACCAGACCAGACCAGACCAGACCAGACCAGACCAGACCAGACCAGACCAGACCAGACCAGACCAGACCAGACCAGACCAGACCAGACCAGACCAGACCAGACCAGACCAGACCAGACCAGACCAGACCAGACCAGACCAGACCAGACCAGACCAGACCAGACCAGACCAGACCAGACCAGACCAGACCAGACCAGACCAGACCAGACCAGACCAGACCAGACCAGACCAGACCAGACCAGACCAGACCAGACCAGACCAGACCAGACCAGACCAGACCAGACCTGACCTGACCTGACCTGACCTTTTTTCGTGGGGGAAATCCTCATGGATCCCCCGGCCACCTGAGGAGTCGGCGGGGGTATGGCGGACTCTTACCGGCTAAAACCCCCACAAGTATACTTCCAGCCCCCGCCCTGATCGGCCCCACAGAACCTCACGGCTCTCCCTCCAATGGGCCCATTTGAAATGGACCCCAATGACTGTGCAAGCCACATGCACAGCCATTTCTATTCCTCCGCTTTACCTTCCTTCCTTTACCTTTACCTTTACCTTTACCTTTACCTCTTTACCTTTACCTTTACCTCTTTACCTTTACCTTTACCTTTACCTTTACCTTTACCTCTTTACCTTTACCTTTACCTTTACCTTTACCTCTTTACCTTTACCTTTACCTTTACCTTTACCTTTACCTTTACCTTTACCTTTACCTCTTTACCTTTACCTTTACCTTTACCTTTACCTTTACCTTTACCTTTACCTTTACCTTTACCTTTACCTTTACCTTTACCTTTACCTTTACCTTTACCTTTACCTTTACCTTTTTTTAAGTGGGGAAAATCCATCATGGATCCCCCGCTCGCCTCAGGAGTGGGCGGGGGTATGTCGGACTCCTACCGACTAAAAACCCCACGGTGACCATCAATGAGACCCTCCATGGCTGGGAACCGGGGACGCCTAAGGCATACTTCCGGCCCCAGCCCTGATCGGCCTCTCAGAGCGGACTAGCTCTCCCTCCAAATGGTCTTGCGACCACAGTGCCTGCGCAGGCCACATGCGCGACACTCCAGCATTGAACTCATAAGGCGAGGAGGGTGCTGATCCTCAGTCAGCCCCCCGAGTTCAAGGTGCGCTGATGGTGGTTGGGGGGTGTGATCCCCGTTCCGCTGGCACCCAATCTGCTAGTACAGGATATATGGGTTGCGCCGTAATGCCGCTGCTGCCCTCCCTGCCCTGCTGCGCCCACGTCTACCGGGCGCGTGTGTCCGCTCTCTCTCTCTTTCGGCCGCTTCCTTCTGCGCGAGCATTTGCTCCGCGAAGGATTCTGCCGCCTCCCACTTCTCCACATCCTCCACCATGGCTTCTACGACCCTTCGTAGCGCAAGGTCTAGTCCTATGACGCTGCACAGGTCTCGCCTCTCCTCCGCCCATGCGGGGCATGCCTCGAGGGTGTGAATCACATCATCCACGCTGTCGTCACAGTGGTGACACGCCGGGGACGCCTCCTTCCCAATGCGTGCCAAATAGCTGCCAAAGCAACCACGTCTTCCACCGCTCGAGTAGGCTCTCCTTCGTCCTCTTCTTGAGGGCTGTCACGTCCTCCCTCTTCTTCTTCTCGTCGACGAGGCTGTCCCTGATGCGTCGCATCTCTGCGAAAGTTTGCGCCGCGGCTTCCGCCTCCATCGACCACAGCGGGCATCCCGAGAGTGCACTCGCTGTGGCGTACGAGACCGTTCTAAAACCGCGAATGGTTCGTAGCGCCATCTTCCTAAACAAACTGTCCACGGCCTGTTTGTTTTTTGCCGAGGCGACCCCTGCTGCTGCTGCCCATACCGGTGCTCCGTAGAGCATGATAGACTTTACTACCTGCATGTACAGCAGGCGCACCTTCCTCCCCGGACCCCGAGTGTTCGGTGTGAGACGGCTCAGGGCACCCGCCATCTTCAACGCTCTTGGAGCCAGTGCCTCGAAATGGGCCTCGAACGACCAGTGTCCATCCACCAGAAGTCCCAAATACTTGATTTGAGACCCTATCTTGATGATCTCCTCCCCCACCTTGATACTGGTTCGCCAGGGCGGGGAGGCGGTGCTTCCCTTCTTCGTAAACCAAAGGGCCTGCGTCTTGCTGGCCGCGACCTTCAGCCTGAGGTTCTCGATGGCCATAACCACCTTCGCAGTGGCCTCTTCCTCGACACGCAGCACTGACCTCCAACTCATTCCGCGCGCGACGATGATAGTGTCGTCTGCGTAGCAGACGACCTCCACGTCCGCGGGGAGAGCCGTGTCCAGTACCGCATTATAGGCAATGTTCCACAGGAGCGGTCCGAGGACCGAGCCCTGTGGGACACCGCGAGTCACCTCCTTGGTCTGCCTCGTCCCAGACTCATTCGTGAATTCAATCCGCCTGTCCGAAAGATAGGCCCGGATTATTCTCCTGAGGTAGGGGGAAACTTGATGGGCGACTAGTGCCTTCCCGATGTCCGTCCAGGGGATGGAGTTGAAGGCGTTGGAAATGTCTAGGGACACTGCCAAGGCAACTCCACCCCCCTCCGTGGCTTCTTGCGTGAATGCTCTCAGCCGCTGTACCGCGTCCATGGTTGAGCGGCCTGTCCTGAATCTGAATTGGCGGGCATTCAGGTTTGGGCCCGTCTCCCCCAGGTGCTGGGTGATTCTCCCGTGAATCACTCTCTCGAATAATTTCCCTGCCTCGTCCAGCAGGCAAATAGGCCGGTACGAGAAGGGGGAGTCCGCCGCCTTGCCGTCCTTGCGGAGAAGTACCAGCAGGGATACCTTCCAGCATGCAGGATACGTTCCACTCCTCAGACACAAGTTGAAGAGGTCCTGGAGTCTCGGCCCTATGGCCTCCAGGCAGACGTTCCAAATTTTTCCCGGAATTCCATCCGGGCCGGGAGCTTTGTTTGCCTTCAGGCCCTTAGCCGCTGCGCGCCTTATCTCTCCGGGGGTCGTCTCCAGGTCGGGGGTCCACTCGGACGCAGTATCCGTCTGGATGGGCGGGACGTTTCCTGCCTCCGACTCGCTGTGCGCGGGGAACAGGGTTGAAATGATCTCATCCACGAAGTTGGCATCCAACGTCCCCGTCAGTGGAGGTGTCCAAGCTCTCAGCTTCCCCGTGACGCATTTATAGGGTCTGCCCCACGGATCCGCTTCGACCTGATCAATCAGGTCGTCGTAAAACCGGCACCTTTCCACTTGGATAGCCGTCTGGAATGCCTTCTTTGATGCCTGATATGCCGCGTACAGGTCGTCAGCCCTTGCGTCGGCAGCGGGCGTCGTCCGTCTCCTCCGGTTGGCCCTGGTATACTGCCTTCGCGCCCTTATACAGGCGCGTCGCATTTCGCCAAGTCCCTCCGTCCACCAGTAGGCCACTTTGCGGGTGGCGGTTGGTTTTCCTCGGACCCTTTCCATCGCCGCATCGCAGACGTCCGACATTACCTCCCGGATACTGTCGGCCATCTCCTCTACGTCCAGCTCCCCCACTACTGCCGCCGACGACGACGATACCGGTATCGCGACTGCTGGCGTTAGCCAGGTTATCGCCTCAGCCGCCGCTTCGAGCAGGTCCTTACTGAGGGTTCGGATCTTCCATCTTTTTCTGGCCTGTTGTTGTTGGGGCGAAGCTCCCTCCGCCTGCCTGCGGCCCCCGGGTGCGGGCACCTGCAGGGACATGGTGACGTACCAGTGGTCGGAGAGGGTCTCAATGCCTCTCTCGACCCTCCAGTCCTTGATTCTTCCTACCATGGGTCTAGTGACCCAGGTAAGATCGACGATGGAACCCCCATTTCTGCGGATGCATGTGAGCGCGTTGCCCTGATTGCAACAGACAAGGTCGAGGGTCCTTGCCCATCGTTCTAGGGTCTTTCCTCTCCTGTCCGTCCTGCTGGATGACCATAGGGTGGACTTCGCATTGAAGTCCCCCATCAGCAGGGTCAGCTGCGCGAGGAAGCCTCTCGCGCATCTTCCCAGCCTGTCGAGGTAGTCCCGGAACTCTGCCGAGCTTCAGTTGGGGGAGATGTAGCAGCCAAATACTACTACTCTGCCCCACCTGACAGCAACGAACCCGTCGCCGGCTGCCAATTTGGTCATCGTGGGTGATTCCCTCGGACCACCACCGTGTCTGATGACGACCACGTCGCCCCTGTTGTCGCCGATCCAAGAGCCGTTATCCGGTATTCGGTATGGCTCCGCCGCTACCGCGAGAGACGCCTCTAGCTCTCCCAACTGTTGGACGAGCAAGTCCTGTGCAGCCCGACAGTTGTTTAGGTTCGTCTGGAGGATGTGGAACATTACGAGGTTAGTTCCATGGCCTCCTCCAGGCGTTTCTCCTCATTGACAACGACTACCGCTGCCGGCCGACCGCTCGGCTCCTTCTCCCCCGCGGTGCGTGCAGGCCGCAGGTTCGTGGGAGGTTTGCCCCCTTTGCCACCTTTAGCGGGACGCTTGGACGCGCAAGCCGCGCTTCCCAGGCGGTGGTCCGCTCGTCGCCCTTTCTCCGCACAGACAACGCAGCTGGGTGGCTTCTCGCAGCCAGCTGCGCGATGCTCCACGTCGCCACACCTATAACAGGTGTCTGCCCGGTCCTTGTTCGGACACTGTGCACGGACGTGTCCCCACTCCAGGCACCTAAAGCACTGGAGTGGTCTCCTTTCCAAGATCTCTACATTGGCTACTACCCAGCCGACTTTGAACCGGCCCGAGGCTACCCTCTTGGCGGCGGAGACTGGGCACCTGACTCAAACGGACCCCAGGCCGTTGGGACTCCTCTTGATGGCCCCGATCCTGACGTCTTCCTTGAGACAGTCAGTGAGGAGAACGATCGCACCAACCACTTCCTCTGGGGTGACGGAGTCGTCCAAGCCCCCGATGCGGAGTTCCGCCTGCTTGCAAGGGGTGGCGATCCGCACGCCTGTCCCTTCCAAGGTACACTGCAGCTTCTGCTTTAGGAGTTTCGCTTTCTCGGGAGGACTCCGCACCTGGAACCACCAAGATGAGCGCCCCGGTCACGGCCCTCTTCGGCTTGATCGCCGCGATGTCTAGGCTTTGGAGATCGATCTTCTCCTTTGCCCTGCGCATGACGTCCGCGTATGATAACGATCCACCCTCCGGGACGGTGATAGTGACCGCCGCGGATCTGGGCGGACGCGGAAGCCGTGGCTTGGCCTTCGCAGTCCCTTTCTTGCGCACGGATCCCTGGGAGGATCCCCCTTGTTGTTTCCCTTTCGCGGGGGCTGAACCTTGCGCGGTTCCCGCGCACGCTCCCTTCTTGGTTGCGGGCTGGTTTGGAGCCCGTTGCGCCTGTGTGTTCGGCGGTTTCTCTTCCTTTTTCTTCTTCGCCTTTTTTCCCTTTCTCTCCACGTACGTCCAGTCCCCCGTGAAGGTGGCGGTGGACGTAGACGGGAGGGGATCGGCGGGGACTGCCCCATTGCGCGCACCGGTGCCGCCGTCCTCTATCTTGCGGCTAGGCTCCTTGGCGCGAGGGGGAGACGTGGGCCTTGTCTTAGGCCCCGTCGCTCTCTTCCCTTCCTTCTCCGGAGGTTGTTGGGGACACAGGGCCGCCAACTTCCTATCGATCATAAGGCCGACCCTCTCTACGAGCGCGTTCTCCCAGGTCTTCCGATCCTCGGGATCCTCTTGCTGCCTTGGCGGAAGTGGTGGTGCCGGTGCCATCTGCTGGCACTTCGACCGCTCCCTCTTCAGGCATTCGACCTCCCTCTCTAGGTCGAGCAACCTCGCCCTGGGGCGTTGGTTTTCGAGCCTTAGGGAGGGGTCTCCCGGGTCTTTCCTAGCGGTCCTAGTCACTAGCTCATGCACACCAGCTGTAGTGACATTCGCCGCGAGCCTGAGCTGTTTCACGTAGGGGCCGCTTAGGTGGTTGGCGCTGGACGCCATAGCTTTTACCTCTTCCATGAGGTCTGCCACCTGTGCCCCTACCTCCTCCGCCGACTTCTTCCGAAGCTCATTCGTGGTGGTCACTAACTCAGCGAACTTGGGGCCAGACTTGGTCCTCGTTTTGCGGCGCTTCCCGCCCTCGTCGGACGAGGACGACGCCTGCCTGTCGTCGGGGGCGGGACTGTATGCCACTGCTGGCCCGTCTTTCTTCGCCCTCTTTTTCGGCTTGGAGGTCGGCTTTAGAGTTGACGTCGAGGGACACGATGCCGTCATCGTGCCCTCGCCCGAGGAGGCTTCCACCTCGGTCTCCATAAGCTCTTCACTCCCCGCCTCGGCGCTCCCCTCCGACGTGTTGCCGTCATCGGGAGGTTTAGGAGGAGGTTGTTTCCCCCTCCTCAACCCTCCAACATCTATCCAGACGCTAGTCCTTGGGCTTGCCGTGTCGTCATCGTCTTTGCGCTCTCTTGTGACATTTACGAGTGTGCCGCCCAAGTGGCCAACCGACACCCCGCTGCAGTTGTCGGATGACGACGGAGTCGGGCCTGCTTTCGCGCCCTTCCCCGCCGGTACTGCGGAGTCGCACCGCTGCACCGTAACCTTCAAATTTTTCTTAACGTCTTCCATAATTGATTTTTGTTTAGGGGTTTCTTCCCCGACCCCCCACTAAGGCAGAAGGGACTCCCCGGGGTATCCGCCACCGGACGGTGTGTGCGCGTGTGTGTTGCCCTCTGGATTGTACTGCCCCGCGAGGCTGTTACATCCTCAGCGCGAATCTGACGACTCTTCTTTTCCAAAAACTCACCGTTTTCATTTTCTCATAGCTTTCTCCTTGCGTAATATTCGAGTCTTAAACTCGACCATTCGACCGTCCCTTTCACATGTTATCGCTCCGACCCTTGACTTCTTCTTAGGGGAGGCAGTCCCACAGCTGCGTGCACTTGCGTGCATCTAGGATTTCACACTCACACATTCAAAACTAGCTCACTCACGTGCCCACTCTTGCTACTTTTTCCTGGAATTTCGGGACTTCTGGAGTATATAAACCCTGATTTTCTGGAGGAAAAGCGGACTTAAGTAGAATCCTTCGAGCAAGACGTATCTCTGCCCGTTGTATCTCAGTAAGCATAGTGCGTGGACGTGGATTAGATAGAGCATTAGTACTCCTTCGAAACCGTTTCAATCAACCGTACAGTTCAGCCATATACCGCGACTGTTGGGCAAGTAATTGTTCACCGCATCCCCGTGTAACTCGTGACGTGAAACAAGCCAACTTAACTATTAAGTTCATCGCGCTCAAAACCAAAGATATTGTACCAAAGCGGATTTTAAAGTGTAACAATATATATATCTTTATTTTTACATCTAAAGTCAAAGATTCCTAAAACTCATTTTAAACAGCCCATCCACATTTCTCTTAACTATTAACTGAAGAAACATACCAAGGGAACATCATCGAATACTTGGTAGTCTTTGCCGCTCGAGACATAACCAAGGCGAGCCATCTGAGCAATTAATTATTTAACTTCACGAAAGAGGCATTGAGAAACCTCCACGTTATCCTCGAAGCTGACGAGTGTTTCCACACCACTGACGGTTAGTCATACCCCAGTGCTGGTTGGCCGTTATATTAATCCGAAGCTTGGAGCGCGTTACCCTTGATCGAATTTAGTTATTTCTTTAGTCGATCAAGGATTAGAGTCAAAGTGCAATCTATAGAGCTGACGAGCGTTCCCACACCACTGACGGTTAGTCATACCCCAGTGCTAGTTGGCCGTTATATTAATCCGAGGCTCCTGATTCACTTACAGTAAAATCATTAAAATCGCCAAAAGGGCTAGATTGCTCAGAAGTAGGTTTTACATTTAGAAACCTCGCCGACTTGAACCTCGGCTCGTAACATCCTGAAAAGGCTGTCTATAGCCTGCCTAATCTTGGCCGTGGGCATTCCATCGGCGGCCCAGACCGGGGCTCCGTAGAGCATGATGGACTTTGTCACCTGTGCGCCCGTCATCCTGAGGGCCTTTGGTGCGAGTGCCTCGAAGTGGGCCTCGAATGCCCAATGACCGTCCAGGAGGAGACCCAAATACTTCATTTGAGCTCCTATCTTGACTTCCCCTCTTTGCCCGATCTTGATATTGGTCCTCCATGGGCGGGCGGTGGTACCACCACCAGTAGATTAAACAAAGCGGTTTCTGGGACACCAAAAATTTCGCGCGGTGACGTCACCGCGTCTACCCGTCGATGTGCACGAGGGCGAATTGCTGTGTCAGCAACCTTGAAAATTGCTGACGGAAACTAGACACCTGGTCAGCTAACCTTGAAACCCAATCTACCCATCGATATGCACGAGGGCGAATTGTTGCATCAGCAACCTTGAAAATTGCTGATGGAAACTAGACACCTGGTCAACTGACCCTAAGCTCAAATTTTCCCGTCGATATCCACGAGGTTGAATTGTTGCATCAGCAACCTTGACTATTGCTGATGGAAACTAGACACCTGGTCAGCTAACCTTGAAACCCAATCTACCCATCGATATGCACGAGGGCGAATTGTTGCATCAGCAACCTTGAAAATTGCTGATGGAAACTAGACACCTGGTCAACTGACCCTAAGCTCAAATTTTCCCGTCGATATCCACGAGGTTGAATTGTTGCATCAGCAACCTTGACTATTGCTGATGGAAACTAGACACCTGGTCAGCTAACCTTGAGCTCCAATCTACCCGTTGATATGCACGAGGGTGAATTGTTGCATCAGCAATCTTTTTAAAAATTTGCTAAAGTGGTGGGGCAGGTTGAGATATAAGCGGAATCGTTGCAACAAACGACCCCAGAATATCCGCAACGATCGAATCGTGTGAGAGTGATAACACAGACTACAATGTCCTACGCTAAGAAAAGGCAGGCCGAGGTGAGGTAAGTAATGAAGCGTACATATGAACAAAAAAAAAAAAATGTAATACACAATAGCATATGGATTGTATCATAACACACATTTCTCTTTACCCCTCAGTACATCACATCAGGCCAAACAACCATGGAAACGGTACCAGCAGCCAACCATAACCACACCGGAGTCAGTGGTGTGGGAGCAACGTATACTAGGACGGAGATATTCGCTGACGAAGAACTTCACCAAGTATCTGGACATAGGCGTGCGCGCCAGGGACGACGAGTCATGCTGCGTCGAGATGGCTATCGGAGACACGCGCGGCAATGAGATAATCTTCCCAATGCATGTATGGAAGGAGATAATGTGTAATAGAGAAAGGGTTATAGGAATTGCTAAAGAAGACGAGATGATTGAAATATTCGACACATTAAAATTCCATAACACCACATTAAAGTGTGGTGTGAAATCAATTAAAATAGCTAGCTCATCATCATGTATATTCATTAGCATAGAAACATTGAAAAGGTTATTCGATTTCGAGTATGCCATAGACCATATGTATTCATCGCTGCAAGAAAACGTCCCTATAATTAGACACAAATTCTTATCGTTTGTTGGAATAGTGAGAGAGACCAATAATGCCAAGTACCGAGAGGCAATAATGAATAGCTCCGCTTTTGAGAAACACTCCCTGGTCGACTGCGAGCTAGTAGCACTCTGCATGAATACAATAGTGCAAGAGGCTATGAACATTATACGAAATAATGATAATGTAAACAAACAATACATATAAATGTAATAAAGTACTTTCAAACAGATAACAACACTGCAAACCCTCTGACAGTATCATGACCCTTGGTGGAAAGAAACGTAAACATGTTTAGAAACCTAAAGGATTATTATTATTATAAGAAAAAACTCTCTATACATATGTATACAACTATGATGAGAGCGATGGAGACGATAACAGTAGAACAGCAGTGGCGACAGTAGAACAGCAGGTGGCGATAACAGTGGGGGGGCGGAGGCAGACGGTGAACTGAAATCGGAGGAAAAAATTACTCATCAAGCCACGCGCATGACGGTCTCAAACTCACAATACATACCATTACTTAGACTGCAACTCCACAAGGTACCGACATAGTTCCACAAGAGATCCCTCCACAGAGATATCACGCAGCATCCCGACTTCTCGATCAAAGTGTTGAGCCATGCTCGATCCATTCCTCCGCAACATGTAGTAAATCTTTATCAGACTAGCTCGGCACTTCATACATTGCTGGCAGGGGCGCACCGCCTCGTACACATATGTACCGCAGCGAGCACAAGCACTGTTGTTATGACACTTATAGTACCAGAAATGTGAGTGTGTAAGCTTGAAATCAACCGGGGAGCCCATAGACTTATAACACTTCAGACACAATTTTCGCCCATCAGTTTTTTTCTGGTACACAGTACCCTGCACACACCATGATTGTAGGGTATAATACTCCACATCCTGTCGGTCTTCCTTAGCAACCAAAAACCTAAACATTTTCTTCACAAATTCGGATGAGTGATACAAGAGTACGTTCTAATAGCCCTATCAAATTATATATTGACTCAGGTACACACTTCTTCTCGATATTCACTGACGACTGAACGATTTAACACATAATCTTCAGAGACCCCCTCAATATTCACCTCAGGGTGGGGGGGTACTCATGTGACAGGAAATGGAATATCTACAGCGAGCTGATGCAAAACACCTCAAATTCAATCGCATCTACAGAAAATGCTATACGATACCTCCAGAGTGTCTACAGTACTCTCAGATTTATATTTCGCCATGCATATGTGCTCTCAAATTCATACACATCTGCAGAAAAAATGCTAGTTGATACCTCCGGACAGTCTACAGCACCCCCACCTCTCAGATTTATATTTCCTTAAATATGTGGGTATTCAATCAGAAATCTCACTGCTTCGGCACCAGTTCACGTCTCGAGCTACCAGTGATCAGACATACTACCGAGCAACTCCAGCTATCACGATTGAAACTACTACTACTACACATAGCATCGTAAGTCATCAATCTCATACTATAGCTCGTAAGCGATTCCATGACAAGCCCTGAAATCCTCATAATGGTGCAGAGCAATCAGGTGTCTCGCGCTTTTCACAGAGCGATGGGGCACCAGATAGTTCGAGCCAGTGAAGCGCCGTGCAAACGCGCTGATGGAGGAGCGCTGTGCAAACGCGCTCGCAGGGACTTGACATGTTATTAGCTTACGTTCTAAACACTATCATAGTACATAATATTCGGATGCGCGATTGCGGTTGCATTCATCAACCAACGAACTCGCGCTGTGTAAGCGGCGACGTGGGGAGTTTGGCTGAAACATATCTCATACTATAGCTCGTAAGCGATTGCATGACAAACCCTGAAATCCTCATAATGGTGCAGAGCAGTCAGGTGTCTCGCGCTTTTCATAGAGCGATGGGGCACCAGATGGCTCGAGCCAATGAAGCGCCGTGCAAACGCGCTGATGGAGGAGCGCTGTGCAAACGCGCTCGCAGGGATTTGACATGTTATTAGCTTACGTTCGAAACAGTATCATAATATTCTGATGCATGATCGCGGTTACATTCTTTAAAATTCTCCTATTGATACGGAAGAATCAAATGTCTCGCGCTTTTCACAGAGCGATGGAGCATCATATAGCATATATGAATGGAGGAGCGTCGTGCGAACGCGCTAACACAGGAGCGTTGTACGAACGCGCTAACACAGGAGCGTCGTGTGAACGCGCTGACGGAGTATCGTATAAACGCGCTCGTAGGAACCCGGCACGCCGAAGCAGACGATCCGGAAAGATAGTACAAGCCCGTCGTAGCCAACGGGAGGAGCGAAGACAACAGAGAGAGAGGATCACGGAAATCTTAAGGAATCCCAACCCTCCACCCACGACTCCTATAAGCAGCAACACCAATGTGGTGTACCCTCCCGAGGGTAGTAGTATTAACCACGAAGACTGCCAGGAGCATCCCGAGATCGAGCCTCCACCCACGACTCCAATAAGCGATAACAACAACGATGTGCCGTACCCTCCCGAGCATAATATTAGCCACGAAGACTGCCAGGAGCAGCCTGAGATCATCACGATAGACGACTCTGATGATGATGACTCAGCACCACCTGAGATAGCAGCCAACCCGCTTCGCAACTCATTCACTAGGGATCAGGGGCTATACTACATACCTGTAGTAGACCCCGTGACTGGGCAACAGTCACTATACATCTCTGATCCGCTAGTGAATGAGTTGCTGGACAATTGCCCAGAGGGGGTATTTCAATTCATACCCCCTCCATCTACAGTGATTATACAGGAGTTTAATGGTTAAGTTTAATTGTATCTATATCTTTGTGATAATAAAGCTAATAATTAAGTTAATGGCTCACGATCGAAAAGCGATGCTGATAAAACGTCTTCGGCTGGGAAGATATATGTATGTATGTACCAGCACCCATCATAATCAATGATATGAGATCCTGTCAGTTATTAAAACCTCAACCACTGATAACAATAGGCGCCGGTACAGAGCACGTACCAGCATGTCAAAAACCATACAAAACATGGACACTACTCCTCTCGAGGGTAGTTCATTTGTCTGAGGTAGAGATCTACCTCAGGAGGGTATTCCACCTCACCACCATCACCACCGCTGTTAGGAGCTGCATCCGCCTCCTCCTCCTCCAACACCTCCTCCTCCAGCTGTGATGATGATGATGATGATGATTCCAATACATCACCATCACCGTTGGAGGATACAGATGCCTCCTCCCAATACATCTCCTCCTCATCCTCCTCCTCAAACACCTCCTCCACCAGCGGTGATGATGGTGATCCCCTTGGAGCTGCTAACAATCCGTCGTAGAAGCCGAAGCTTCTAGCAACGAATGTCACGCTATCCTCCGCGGGCCTCAATGCTCTCCACCGCTCGAGAGCCCGCCACAACCCCACCGAATAGTCGACAGCCCACGAGGGTGGTAGAGGCGACATCCCACGCATAATCCACACTTGGACTGCCGGGTCTCGGTTGAGCTGATCCACAACATGCAGAGCATGGCTGCGGATCCACTCCAGCGATGTGGCGGCGTAGAGATCCTGCGTATGCTGGTCCATGACAAACTAATGAGCTCTTACGATTCTCAGCTCGCCTTTGTACCTTCATCCTAAGGAGGGGGTTTCCACTCATGTAACTTTATATTCGCTATCACTACTATGACTCTTGGAAGGTAAGCGGATCCACTCCAGCGATGTGGCGGCGTAGAGATCCTGCATATGCTGGTCCATGACAAACTAATGAGCTCTTACGATTCTCAGCTCGCCTTTGTACCTTCATCCTAAGGAGGGGGTTTCCACTCATGTAACTTTATATTCGCTATCACTACTATGACTCTTGGAAGGTATGACACATGACGCCTCAAGGCACACTTTCAAATTCTGTCATATCTGCAGAAATGCTATTCACTACTCCTCAAGAGGGGATCACATACATCTTTCAGATTATACTTTCGATAAATATGAATGTGCTCAACCAGAAAAAATCTCCCTGCTTCTCTTAATACATCTAGTTCATATAATATAATATCCAATGAATTCAATATAATTTTTCAACTTTTTTTTTTTTCTATAGTTGTCAGGGTTTAGAGATTTTGAAACACTCTGAGCTGAACCACATTTATTATAGGTGTTAGGGTTTAGAGATTTTGGAACACTCTGAGCTGAACCACATTTATTATATAACATTCCTAGACCTCGTTGAGTACCAGTATAGTCTCAGAATGTTTTAACAATACATATACCCGGGTGCGATTGATACATAGACTACTCCTCCCAAAGCTATGTGATTCTACGTACAACATTCGTCAGCGGGCTGTATTCAACAATTCGATCATGTATAATCATACAATATGCCATAGTGTTTTCTGGAACGTTTTCACGACATTCAAACTCTAATCGCACATCAACAGCCGCACTCTTCAGAGACTCGTTTTGACGAGAACAATCCAAAACAACAAATGGTCCATAATGTAGAAAGTTGGTAACATCAAGCAGCGGCTCTCCAGAGCCGTAGTAGGATTCTTGAAATTTTGCATACATCTCATAGAGCAAAGCATACTTGTTTTTCCCAAAATCAATGTTTAAATCATCGTAGGGGTACGTTTCCGAGTTGAGGTGTAAGCAGATGTTGGAAAGAGTACAATGATCGAACAGCGAGACCCTTTTAGTCAAATCATTTTTTCGAGCAGTTTGCAGAGCGAATACGACGTATCGAGGCTTCTCCATTTGCGTTGCAGCCTTTACAGCCCACGTATGCTTAGTTGTCATCTGCAGGAGGGGATATTCATAGAGATCCCACGAACGGAAGCACATATTAATCGCTCTACCACTCTCCAACACACGTAGCATAGACAATTTTTGTAGCTCTTCTAGAGTGACGTGAGGCATCCGCCACTGTACCTTATGCAGCACAAGACTGTATGTTGCACCGGACGGGCCATGTATAGCATTATCATCCGTGCGAGAACGTATCAGTATAAGCTCATGACGAGCGTTTATCACAACATGCTTGTAGTTCTCACAGAAGCCGAAGAGCATGCTCAGCGGCACACAGAAGTTAAAATCAAATGGTGCATGACCTATGTCATCGGAACCTCCCATACACTTCCAACCAGCATTACCCAACACCTTGCTCTTCCCAGCTGAGAGGCTCAAGTAGTTCTTCAAGGTTGATGTTATACCAGGATTCCTAGCTCGGTCTATTTCAGTACCATCGAGCTCATACCGTATCTCATCGAACAGAAAGGCTATACAGTTATTGTCTAGAGATATTGTGTCTCCCCCCACTGCCCGATTTATATGGGTTAGCTTCCCTTCAACATATAAGAAGCTTCGGCATGGTAGCAGATACAAATCTTGCTGCTGGATAGGTATTCTTATCTCATCACTATTCCCCAAGGATGCATTGACATATGGGTTATATCCATGCAGCTCTACCTTAGTTATCCGATTATCAAAGGCTGGGGTACCGCTGATGTTTAGAATGTTATCCGACATCTTTATCGCTGTGCAACTTTAAATCCCATAGACCGTAAAAACTCGATGTTCGATGCACTTAACTGCACCGCTTTTCTAGTATTATACTCTTCAGCAGCCACTCCACATGTGTTGAGACTCTTCCTGCTAGCTGGTTGTAACCACGTGTTAACGTTCCAACTGTTGTTGTTGTTGTTGTTGTTGTTGTTATAGACCAGCATGCTATGAGGTAGTCTCAACCGCGTCGTCGTACGTGTAAACGTATAGTTATCTCCTCCCCACGAAAATCTATTAACTGACCGGATTGATCGGTTATCCGAATCGTTAAGTCGTGTATTGCTCGAACAACGATTGGGAGGTAAATGACTCGTGGCGGTGACTCCGATATCTTATATCCTGGGGGGACTCTGGGTGAGAACTCATGTATGACATGCACTGGTCGACCATTGCTATACGAACCGCTAGTAACATTACACTCCACCCTAATCATATTCACACTCATGATGCTTATTGGTGCATCGGACTCGTGCCACACGTTCGGTAAGAGAATACGGTTTGTGGAAAACCCCAACAGCAACCCCACATTATCAGGCTTCATGAAGTTAACTCTGAAGGTGCTGCAAATTTCACTCTTCATAGTGTTATTATTAGCTCGTAGTATGAACGAGTGATCTTCGTCACTAGCTGTCTTGCGCGGATACCGTCCAAGTATTTCACGTTTCAGAAGTCTGGCGATAGCCTCCAACTCATATGATCCATCAGGAATTATGATCTCTTCATCATGATCGCCAAAGTAGAATTTGTTGTTTCCATTGGCCGAGCTAATGTTTGGTATTGTATGATAAGTTTCAAAGCTCATCAAACCGAGTTCATAACCTCCACCACTCAGATCTATTGGCGGAAAATGAGTAGATGACAGCAAGCTACCTCTGCCTGATACAGTGAATGTTAGTGACATTTTCAAGAGAGATCATCCACTATGTGTGCTCAGTATGAAGGTTTGGTGGGAAGTATATCCACCAGGGATCGCCGGCAGTTTTTTATAATAGGTTCTCGCGGAGAAATTTCACACATAATTGACCACAGTTGCTTTCATCATACTCTTGTAAACGCCTATGGTTGTATCTGATTCTTGTCACATTACCGAAGTAGCGTACCAATTCGTTCGGAGGACGAAGGTTCCCAAAACTGTCGAAATATTTTACACTTGCGCCATGCTTAACGTATGCCGTCCAGTGCGTCCCAGGACCTCGATCGCTGTCTAGATTAACTATACCACACTCGCGAGCCTTTGCCTCACCTGGTAAATTATCACGCATGAACACCCCTCGGAAGTGTGGTATGTCTTTGCACCAGTCTTCCAGCTGATAATTTGAGGTACCCATACTAGTAGTCAAACTCCCCCTCCTGCTTAACGTTTTTTTTTTTTTTTGGTCTTTACCCCTTCTCCCCGCTTGTACGGTGATAGGTATAAGCCTTGCCCCTCCATCACACGGTTGTGTCGCTGGATTTCCTCAAGCTGTTTCTGAGCAGCTCTCTTAGCAGCGACGGATTTGGCTATAGATGAGGCTCCTGTAGCCAATGCTCCTAGGGCGCCCAAAGCAGGAAACAGTAGCGGTAAAAAGCCTCCACGCTTAGCTATTGACAGTATCCTATACCGTTTTGTCTTCTTTTTCTTTTTACCGTCTTGTGGTTTTTTCTTCCCTCCTACTCCCATTCCTAGTCTACGTTTCGTCTTCATAGCCGTCCAGACAGCTGCGGCTGTTGCTCGTTCACCAAGTGTAGAATCCTTAGCTGCTAGACGTTGCAGTGCGCTTTCACTCAATATCTTGTCAGCTTCGTGGCGACCTTCTATATCCTTCCGCTGAGAATATGCAATGTCGTGTCTTCTACACGCGGCGTCCAAAGGGTTAACTCCTTGCTCTCCACGAGCCAATCGACGCTCTAAACGCGTACCAGGACCACAAAATTGATACCCAGGCACATGCAGTTCGATTGGTAGGGAATCAATTACTTTATTCAGGAGTCCAGCCATAGAGATGATTCCTCAAGCATAGCTACCCTTGAACTAACATATCAGTTAGTTCTCAACCGTATTATATATCCAGTCTTCCACTAATAGATACCCCAACAACCCTACTGCTAAACCGATCAGTTGAACTGCTAAACCGATCGGTTGAACTGCTAAACCGATCGGTTGAACTGCTAAACCGATCGGTTGAACTGTCAAAACCGATCGGTTGAACTGCTAAACCGATCAGTTGAACTGCTAAACCGATCGGTTGAACTGCTAAACCGATCGGTTGAACTGTAAAACAAATTGGTTGAACTGCTAACTTGAGACCAACAGGTCTACCGAACTGCTGAATCAACCCGTAGAACCTAGCTAGACAAGTTTGTCGAGCTGCCTACCTGGACTATGCAACGTATATATACTGCTCCGAATCACGTATTGCTGTAGTAGAGTACAAGCATCCTCCCACCATGCGCTTTGTGAAACAGCCTATGAGTATTATAATACCTACAAGTCGTGCTTTTAATGAACCTAATAAGCATCGGAGGCATGGCACACTTCTACCCAATAGTATACGTTGCGTAATATGTGGTCCATCAAACTGTGGAAAGACTAACACTATGGTAGGACTACTCGAGAGTCCAAACGGGTTACGATTTGAGAATGTATATGTATACTCAAAATCGTTGAATCAATCTAAATACAGATATTTGGAAGAAGTGCTATCATCTGTGGAGGACTTGGGGTATTTTCCCTTTGCAGAGAACGTTAGTGTGATATCACCAGCCGATGCGTTACCGAACTCGGTATTTATCTTTGATGACGTTGCTTGTGATGATCAGAATGTAATGCGGGAATACTTCGCTATGGGTAGACACTCAAATGTAGACTGCTTCTACTTGAGTCAGTCATACGCTCGAATACCGAAGCATCTGATCCGTGATAATGCAAATATGATCATACTATTCAAACAGGATGGCACGAATCTTAGACACGTATATTGTGATCATGTCAATACTGACATGCCGCTCGAAAGGTTCACAGAGTTATGTGTGAAATGCTGGGACAAAAAGTATGGTTTCCTCGTTATAGACAAGGACAGTCCTGTAGATGGTGGTCGGTACCGGTGTGGGTTTAGCGATTTTGCAATCATCAGTCATGAGGATATAACACCATGATTTCAGCGTTGCGATCATACGTTCTAAAGGTGTCGTTGGAACCAGTTGTTGTATTTTAACTGCTACGTATAATGGATGAAGAGAAGAAGAATATGGAGCGTGCTAAACAGGAAGCGGTTGCGAAGGAGATAGCTAAGACTAGTGCTGCTATACGCAAGAAGTATCTCGCGCTGAAGGTGGGGAAGAATGATGCTGACGCAGCTTTGGAGACAAACCTGCGCCCGATACTTGAGCCGCTGAAACAGCTGGCTGGTAATAGCAACGTTGTCAAGCAGCAGTCCTTTGATAGTAGTGATGCAATCAAGCGACAGTCGCTATCATTGCAATCATCACCGCCACCTCCACAGGCATCTATACTCGATGATTATGCACCATTAAAAACACATGGTATAAACAAAATGCTTCCGACAGCTGTAGGAGTGAAAAGGTCACGTCCTGACAGTATGACACCGAGACATTCAACTCCATTCAGAAACATTCAAATCAAGAAAGCTCGACTGAGACAATTTGACGAGGCTGTGTGGGATCGAGATGTCGATAGTGCGGAGCATGCTAGTGGTACATCTCCTGAGCCGATGGATTCTACTCCGTCAACGAGCAGTAATTACGCTACTCTCCCAGATAGCTCAATGCGTGAAATTCTGCAGGATAGTTCCGAACAGTCTCTGATCAATGTGATGGGACCTCTGGCTAAACGATATATGCAACTGCTCTACACAGATGTTGCTGACAATGTATATGGCATCTTCTATGATAATGGTGCAATGCGTATTGGTAATACAACCTTCGACGTGAACGCTGATGACAGTATTGTAGTTGGTACAACAAGATACGTAGGGACTGAGGGTCTCTATGAGCTGATATTCATGAAGATGCCTGATCCGAAGAAGTATACTGAACGGGATCTCATAGCATACAAGGACGTTCTACTGAAATCCAGTGCACACAAGTGTAAACACTCTCCATCAAAGCAAAAGAAGGGTAATAAGGGGTATAAGTATAAACATATCATAAGAAAGCTATTTCCCACCATTGATGGATCAGTTGTGGGAAGCGGACTTGAGACATATACTCAATACCCGATGGTTGTATCGAATAACGCTATCGATTATGTGCATTGGGACGATCCGAATGAGCTGGTGGATCGTATGAGGCTGTTGGTTTCCTCGCAGCGTGCTGGTCATACGGGTCACAGTAATGAATTAACATCCATAATTGAAGAGCTTCGTGAGGTGGGGCTGATTATAAATTAGATGTTTTACGAGATTGCAGTTCAGTATGGTGGGAGATGCCAATCAACAAGTTTGGAGAGCTGCTGGGAGCGGGTGTGGAAGTTACTCAACAGCCGGTGAATCACATTCGTAATATTGCGTTGTGTCTTGAGGGGACAACCTTCAATGCGCGAGATGTCAGGATTGTGCGTGTAGCAGACCCTGAGGCTGCAAGTGATGTTGTAAACTTACGATACATGTATGACCTCCTGAATAAACTTCGCTCTGAAATTGATGAAAAATTTCGTCTAATGAAGGGTATGGTCGATACGAGTGAGTCTCAAATTAGTAATATTGCGCTGTGTCTGGAGGGGACAACTTTCAATGCGCGAGATACCAGGATTGTGCGTGTAGCAGACCCCGAGGCTTCATGTGATGTTGTAAACTTACGATATATGTACGACCTCCTGAGTAAACTTCGCTCTGAAATTGACGAAAAGTTTCGTCTAATGAAGGGTGTGACCGATACGAGTGAGTCTCGCATTAGTAATATTGCGCTGTGTCTAGAGGGGACAACTTTCAATGCGCGAGATGTCAGGATTGAGCATGCAGCAGACCCCGAGGCTTCATGTGATGTTGTAAACCTACGATATATGTATAATCATATGAGTAAACTTCGCTCTGAAGTTGGTGAAAGATTTGATCGAATGAAGGAAGTGCTTAATATGCGTGAGTCTCAAACTAAGCGTGATCTGGCAGCTTCCCTTCGTGTGTTTGTATCAGCTGAAGTGCGGAAGCAACTTGCCGGTTGAGGTGTAGCGGTATAAACATGAGCAAAATAAAAACGAAACTGGTTGAGGAGTTGCATGCGCCGGCCAGACGTAACTTTCCACGCAGACGTGTCATCGTTCATGGGATTGACGATCTATGGCAGGCCGACCTCGTAGATGTTCGAGCATTCGCAAAGGATAATCGAGGGCACCAGTATATTCTAACGGTAATAGATGTGTTTAGTAAGTATGCGTGGGCTCTCCCTCTCAAGAGCAAAGGTGCAACCGATGTATCTAAGGTTTTTGCAAGCATATTATGCAGTGATGCGAGAGTACCTAGAAACCTGCAGACGGATATGGGTAAGGAGTTTTATAATACGAGCTTTCAAGGTTGTATGAAAAAACATTCCATTAACCACTACTCCACATTCAGCATCATGAAAGCTTCTGTAGTGGAGCGTTTCAACCGCACACTTAAGAATGCGATGTGGAAGTCCTTCTCGTTGAACGGGTCTTACCGCTGGATTAACACCCTTGCCTCGCTAGTGTCCGACTACAATAGTCGCAAGCATAGAACTATCAAGATGCGTCCCATGGATGTTAATTGTAGCAATGAGAAGCACCTCCTGACAAGTGTGTATAGCAACCTGAAGATACTTGGACCTGCGAAGTTCAGTGTTGGTGATAAGGTGCGTGTCAGCAAGTTCAAAACAGTCTTCGATAAGGGATATACACCGAATTGGTCGACAGAGGTGTTTGAGATTTGTGAAGTTAAGCGAACAAATCCAGCGACATACTCTCTCAAAGATTCTGGGGGCGATCCGGTTGCAGGTGGATTCTACGAGCAAGAGCTACTCAGGACAGCGCATCCAGATGTACATTTAGTTGAAAAGGTGTTGCGGAGGAGAGGTGATAAGTTGTATGTGAAGTGGTTGGGGTTCAATAATACACATAACTCATGGATTGATAAAAGTGCTGTTGTATAGACTCTAAAAACATTGAACGATCTTTGTTATCTCTCAATAAACAGCTCCTTAGTCAACTAGTCTCTACAAAGTGTTGTCTCATACCTCCTGAAACATATGGTTAATTCATTCTTCAGTGTTACATATCCTAAAGTGTCCCCAAGGGAGTGTGCATATCGAATTTTGGAGAATATATCGTTTATCATCGTGGGGGCTGAGAGCGAGTTTCTTCTCGCGTATTGTGAAAACGTTATGACGTATGGATCTGATACAGTTTTGTTCGACGGTTTTCTCAACATTATTCCTTAGACACCTAACATAATCATCGAACTGTATGCACTTGGCTGTAACACTTTTCTTAATACCCTTTATCTTCTTTTCGCATCTCTCTTTACCATGTACCCGTATGGCATACATTTTAGATCTCAGCCCAACGAATTCTGTCATGATCAAACCACAATTCTCATCCTTCATTAATCCTGGAACCTTTTTGTTTGCACGCGGTATACTGTAGGGGTTGTTATCATCGTAGTCGCTAGTATCGAATTGTGCCAAATCTTGTTTCATGATCTCATAGATATCGTCACAGCTAATCTCATATATGAGGCTATCAGTATCTGTATACATAACCTTACAACTTTCACCAAATTTGGGGAGCATGTACTCGTAGTGGAATTTGTATAAACATATTTTGGATATTTCTAGAATACACATTCCAACATATATAGGCTTAGAGATATTAATGTTAAGCTTCCGCATTTGAACAGCTATGAGATCCTCTGAGAATACTGTACGGCTATGGAAATTAGGCTTTGCGATCGCTGTCTCTGCACCATACCGACCGCACCATTGCGTGAAGAGTTTCACATCAGCATGGTTACGCACATTCTCCATCGTCTTACCAAACACAGCATTGTTCATTAGTTTATAGAGGTTTTTGCTGAAATCGTTGGTGGATTGTGTTCGTAAGTGTGTATTTAATTGTATATAATCACGCAACCATGGAGACTGTTTAAACTCCAAGATACGGTGCACCTTCAGCAGCTTCAACCCATGTTTCATACACAATTGTAGATGTCGATAGTGTATTATGTACCGTGTCTTGTTGTTCAGTGTAGCAAGCAGTTTTTTCTGTCTGCTCCCCCTCCGCTGCAGCGGGCTGAGCTCGTGGTTTGCGCAGAAGGGGAGATCAGCATGCATATCATGTATATTTTGTGGGTATTGTAGATCGACTTCTAATACGTATCCTACTTGACTGTTCTCCGGAATAGCTTTTATGTCAAAGGTTGCTACTGCATCTTCATCATTCTGCTCGATCCATCGGAAACCTCCATACGGTAGAGGTTGGGACATTGCCCAGCCGTAGAGATTGTTAACATCGAAATACATTAGGTATGTAGAGCTCTTTGCAGGGTCATATGTTGGTAGGTGCTTGTTGTTGGCACTTGCATACCTATGTGAACACTGGCTCAGTCCACCGCGTATTCCACGCTCCATGAATAGAAGCATATCGATATCTGTTAATAGTTCGAACTCTATACCGGTGTGCTTTAGCATTGCATCCCATGTGAAACCCGGGAGGGTGAAGTAGTGCGCCGGATCAAGCTTATAACTTGCTATACAGTTCTCTCTGAAACTCTCGAACACATCGGTTAGCAACAACGTGTCAATCTTCATGTAGAGGCTACAATATTCTCCTAACGTTCGAACCTTGAAGCGTTTCCACACTTCTTTAGCATGTTGATAATCATTATCACTAACGTGACAATCGTTCAGACGGCTGTAGAATGCCTCTTGTGGTGGTAGCTCCGTGTCGTTAAGCTTACTGTAGGATGTTATGTATTCATAGGGAAAGACACCCTTCCTTGTCAAGAGTTTCAAGTCTGTCTCAGACAGGTGTTTAAATTCCCGTTGCACGGTACGTAGTTGGTTCGGTCCGCTCAGGTATGATGATAGTTTATCGAGACTTGAGCTAAGGAATTTGAATGAGTCAATGAAGCGGAACTTTACGCATTTTTTACTGCGCCAACCCCCCTCGCCAGTATCTGCCACATGTTTGGTGAAGGATATGTACTTCTCCTTCGTTATTGGTAGAAGGTCAATTTTACCGTCAAACGCCTTCGCTAAGGCCATTATGACGAAGTGTGCGTCATAACCTGATAGGTTGTGGAATACAACTGGTACTGTATGTGGTATCCTATATCCTAGATTGCAGCTTGCATGAGCTGCACCGCGGTAGGCGCCTGTGAGGTGACAGTGGTCACGCACTTTCCCGTCCCCCGCATCAGTGAACGGTTTCACACATATGTGACAGTGTTCAGCTCGTTGGTGTTGTAGCACTTCAGCACCTGTTAGAGCGTTCATTGGAACCACTCGGCTGAATATCTTCTTAATCCGTGTGCCTAACATATGCAGTTCTCTGGCGAACCACTCCATGCATCCAGTTTCACTGCTGTAACAGCTGTAGTGGCAGAGCGACTCGTCATATGCGCAGTGGACGTAGTAGCCGATGCTGAATGGACGGTGACGTTGGTATGGCAGTGAACTCCCTTGTTGACGACCTTGCTTCTCGCTCCCGACGGTCTCCAGCCAGCACTCTATGTCAGCATAGATTACGAAAGGCATGCGTTCCTTGTGGCTGTAGTTCTTAAATTTCAACCACCTGTCATCCCCGGTGGGGAGCGTTATAGCACATTCATCCATCCGTGAGCAGTCGATTAGATGCATCGACAGCTTTTCCTGTGTGTTGAAGTAGTGTAGACACCTAGAATGTAATATTGAGATTTTGTAGTGTATGCTTTTGGTTGATGTATATTATAGCTTTATGATTATGAACAGAATCGTACTTACCGCTCGCATATATGCTTTGAGCGTCGGCTTTTACTAATTTCCGTGGACAGTAGTCGTGATAGGCTTCTGATGCATGCATAATGGTATTTGTGTGAGGTCTTTCTGCTTTCAATCATTAGCAGGTTAGCATGTTGCTGGCGCTTGTTTTTTGTTATGCGGAGTGGTACACATCTGTTCCGCTCCCACCCAAACACGTTCACGGAGATGTTATTGCGTTTTTCAAATGCTGAAATCTGTTTTAACCTCATTGGAACTTCTGTCTCACTGGTATTCAATGTATCTGTATAGTGTGGGTATGATGATGTTCTAGAAACATTTTGTATGCCGGAGTTCTCGACGGGGTGAAGGCTTGCGGTGACTGCCCAGAAAAAGCATGTGTCGTCCACACAATTGATATTTATGACGGCTTTCTTCAATTGTATGGCTCTTGGTAGAGGTATGCTCCCTCCTGGACAGATGGGCTGGTACCTGTTTATATTTATCATTAAATGTAGAACCCTCCGCAGAGCCCAACCGCTATCACGTTCTTGAAATTCCGACATTTGTGTTAATATTGGATGTTCCACATCGCGTGTGTACCAGCGACGTAAGTTGCTAGATGGATCAAGCTCGCTGTTCCGCGTATTGAACCCCTTCACGCTGACTGTTCCGTCCAGCACATATTCAGCCTCCATGGTTACATTCACCTTCACATTACGGTGTTGGTTGATACCCTCAGTTACACGTCTGGTTACCATTCTTCGTGCATCATGAAGGAAGTGTTTGGGATCGATGTGCTGTGAATTGATAACAGCGCTTGTGGAAATCCGATCCATGAATGCTGATTCGATCTCTACAAGAGTGAGGCTGGATGCTCTTGTTGATTGTGTGTCACCATGTAACCCTCTACCAACACGTACAAACCGTTCCTGCACTGTCACTTTCAAGCACTTTATACGCGTTAGAACACATACTATATGACGTTTTGTACCAATTGATAACATGTCTCTATTCTTTTCAGTGTGCTCGGCTATGAGAGCTAAACACTCGTCGCACTGATTCAACCACTCGCGGTATTCGTTCACGTTCCGTAATAATATCGATGAAGCTTTCAGCTTCTTCAACATATCGCTTGTGATATCCATGATTACGTGTATGCTTACAAAATCTGAATGAGGTATCGCAGTTCGTTTTATATGCATGCGGGGAGGGTAGGGGAGTCTTCATTGTAAGTGTGCTCGCTACCAATATCTTTCTGCTGTTACGACATTTTGGGTCGCTGTCGGGGGACCTTGATTTTCTATCGATACTGCATTTTTAGAGTATGGCAGTAGCTGTTAGGGTCACAGGGACAGTTGCTGATGTAGCAATTTGATGGCTACGTGAGCTCAAGGTTACTGTGTCGTATGCGCTTCGTTGGTAGCTACGTGAGATCAGAAATTTTCAAGGTTGCTGATGCAGCAATTCGCCCTCGTGCATATCGATGGGTAGATTGGGTTTCAAGGTTAGCTGACCAGGTGTCTAGTTTCCGTCAGCAATTTTCAAGGTTGCTGATGCAACAATTCGCCCTCGTGCATATCGATGGGTAGATTGGGTTTCAAGGTTAGCTGACCAGGTGTCTAGTTTCCGTCAGCAATTTTCAAGGTTGCTGACACAGCAATTCGCCCTCGTGCACATCGACGGGTAGACGCGGTGACGTCACCGCGCGAAATTTTTGGTGTCCCAGAAACCGCTTTGTTTAATCTACTACCACCCTTCCTGGTGAACCACAGGGCCTGGGTCTTGTGAGCGGCGACCCTGAGTTCGGGCCCCTTGATTGCCGCTACGACCTTCGCCGTGGCGTCTTCCGCGGCGCGTAGCACCGATCTCCATACCATCCCGCGCGCGACGATGATGGTATCGTCCGCATAGCAGACGACCCCCACGTACGCCGGGAGGGGCACCTCCAGCACCACGTTGTACGCGATGTTCCACAGGAGCGGTCCAAGTACCGACCCCTGTGGGACACCGCGCGTGACCTCCTTCCGTTGGATTGCCCCTGACCCATCCTTGAATTCGATCCGCCTATTCGACAGATAGGTTCGGATGACTCGCTGTAGGTAGATGGGGATCTCGTGGGTGGCCAGCGCACGCTGGATGTCTTCCCAGGGAACCCTTACCTTACCCTTACCTTCCCCTTACCTTCCCCTTACCTTACCCTTACCTTCCCCTTACCTTACCCTTACCTTACCCTTACCTTTTTTTATATACGTAGGGGGAAATCCGTTATGGATCCCCCCTCCCCCTGTGGAGGGGGGAGGGGTATGTTGGACTCGCACCAACTAAAACCCCCTACGATGGCCTTCCTAGAGATCTAAGTCTAGAGTCCAAAACCCAGACGCCAACAAGGCGTCCACGTCTGAACTCCGACTTTGAAAGAGCCCGGGCAACAAAGTAGCATTCATCCGGTCTCTTATAGATTCACAAGGTCGGTCCACAAGGTCGGTCCATATCTCCCAGTCTATGACTTCATCCTTTAAACAGTTGGACAATCATTTCGGCCATCGAAATGATTGTCCTCGTCCACGACTCTATAGTGGGGGCCAACAGTCCACAGCCATTGGACCCCGGAGTTCACGGTACTTGACCACGGTAAGTTGTTACGTCCTACTTCAGGATAAAGGCGCACTATTGTCGTCTGCGTCTTTTCCTAGTTCCTTTTCTTCCCGGATCTTGATTCTTCTCACGTTCTCTTTCTAGGTCTTCCTTTTGCTTCATCACTGATTCGCAGTAGTTCGCGACAGCCGTCCAGTTGTCTTTGTCTTCCGTCATTTTCTTTATCAGAGCGGTCAAAGACAAGTCTTCTCCGATACTTTCCATCAATACTTCCCTATCTAACGTCCAGTTAGGGCAGGTCATAATCGTATGATCGGCATCGTCCAAGGGGAAACTGCAGTGTTGGCATTTGGGATCTTCCTCCTTGCCAATCCTTTTGAGGTAGGCCCCAAAACACCCATGTCCCGTCAATGCTTGACATGTCCTGAAGGTAATGCCGTGCTTTCGTACCTTTTTCGACCATATCTCTAGTATAGGGCCAATTTCTCTTACTGATCTGTGATCATTATTTATCAATAGCCAGTTTCTCCATTTTTCATCGATGTCTTCTTTTAGTTTAATTCGTAGTCTTTTAATCGCCTCTTTTTTTGGATTTCCACGGTAGTTTTTCATACTGTTTTTTCTCGTTTCATAGTTTTCAGCAATTGCTTCTGTTTCGAGTATCCAGGGGGGCTGCCAGCTAGAGCACTGGCTGCATCGCATGAAATAGTTTTGTATCCCCGAATTACTCGCGTTGCCATAAGTCTAAAGAGCGTCGTGATTTTTTGCGCATTACTAGCCTTTATACCTCCATTCGCCCAGACAGGGGCCCCATAAAGCATCATAGATTTCACCGTTTGCATGAATAACCTCCAGACTTTCCACCCTTGTACCTGACAATTCGGGGTGAGTCGATTTAGTGCCCTGGCTGTTTTCTGGGCTTTATTATTAATCGTCTCAAAGTGTTTTGTAAACGTCCATTTGCTATCTAGTGTCAGGCCAAGATATTTTATATCATTCTCAATTTGTAGATTCGTCCCGTCCATTTTAAATGTGTATCTCCATGATGGGCGTACACTGCTTTTGTTAATAAACCACGTAATTTGGGTTTTATTCGTGGATACTTCGAGGTCAAGGTTTCTAATTGCCTTCAAAACTTCTGCTGTTGCCCTTTCAGCTTTTATCTTCGTAGACTTTCAGTCTTTGTCTCTCGCAACGATTAACGTATCATCTGCATAGCAGAAGATACTGACTTTCCTGGGTAGCTTGGTCTTCAGGATGATGTCACAGGCGATGTTCCACACCGAGCCCTGCGGAACCCCTCTTTCGACATCTCGGATAATCTCTTCTCCATCTTCATTCGTATATTTTATCCTCCTTTCTGACAGGTAGTTCCTAATTATCTCTCTAAGATAATCAGGGATATTAAAGTATTCCAGTGCTTCAATGATCCTGTTCCACGGTAAGGAATTAAATGCATTGGCTATGTCAAGTGACACAGCCAAAGCGAAACCCCTTCCGGAAACAGATCTATCCGTGTACTTCTTGATTTTCGAGATCGCGTTCATAGTGGATTCCCCTTGGCGAAATCCAAACTGATTTTCGTCTAGGTTCGGGCCGGTTAAGTCCATATGTTGGTGGATTCTTTCGACAATAACCCTTTCAAAGAGTTTTCCTACCTCATCGATTAGACATATGGGTCTAAAGGATGTAGGAGCTTCAATCGGTTTATTTGGCTTCTGTAGAAGGACCAAATCGGCTACTTTCCACTCTGTCGGATATTTTCCGAACTTCAGACAATTATTGAAGATATCTTGTATCCTAGGTCCAATTGAGTTTAAACACGTCTTCCAAATTACTCCGTGTAGCCCGTCGGGCCCCGGCGCTTTGTTTGTTTTAAATTTTTTAGTCGCGTTTTTTATCTCCGCAATCGTAATTTCCAACTCACTTGACCATGCTAGTGTATGGTTTTGTCCGGAGTTTCCCGTGGAGTCCCTCGTATTCGCAGGTCTTTTAGGAAAGAGCACCGAAACAATATCATCCACGAAATTGGCATCCAAAACCTCAGTTAGAGGTGGGATTCTGGTTTTTAGTTTCTCCGTCACAATTTTGTATGGGCGTCCCCAAGGGTCAGATTCGACCGTGTTCCTCAATTCGTCGTAAGCTTTAAATTTCTCCTTGGAGATTTCTTTTTGTAGCAATTTCCTATTGTTTCGATAATTTCGGTATAATTCTTCCATAGTATCTGTGTTCCTGTTAACTTTCCTTTTTTCCTTAGACTATAGCCTTCGCGTCCTGATACAATTATGTCTGATTTCTTCGATGTTCGTAGTCCACCAATAGACACTAGTTTTGTCAGTGGATTTGCATGATACTTTCCCGATGGCCGTTTTGCATATATAATGCATTTCTCTTTGCAGTGATTTGACTTGCGTATTTATATCCGCGTCTTTTATTCCTTTGTACGGCCAGTAAGTCGCATCGGCTGCGGCGATTAATAGGTCTTCGTTCATAGTTTTAATTTTCCATCTTGTTTTATTGTATTTATTTGCATGATTCATGCTTTTGTCTGCGCCGAGTTTTAGGTCCAGTTCCATGGTAATGTATCTGTGGTCAGATAGTGTTTCCTGATTCTTATCCGTTTTCCATTTAGAAATATGCTTGGACAGTGAAAGGGAAGACCAAGTCAAGTCAATGACTGATCCTCCATTTTTCCGGCTACAGGTATTAGTGTTACCACGATTGATACAGGTCAAATTGAGGGATTTAGCCCATTCCACATGGGTTTTCCCTCTTCTATTGTCGATAGGTGCACCCCACACTTGGGATTTAGAATTAAAATCGCCAAGGATTAGGAAGGGCTTAGGTGCGTTTTTTGTGATGCAAGTTTCGATCGCGTTCAAGTAGTCTTTAAATTCATGGTGCTTCTTTTTTGGCGAAATATAACAGCCAATCACAATAATTTTACCCCAATTGACTGCTACATACCCATTTCCAGCTTCTATTACTCTAATTAGGGGTGATTTGTTGTTAGCACTGTTTCTTCTAATTATAGCGACCGTTCCATTCCTATCGCCAGCCCAGAATGGGTGTTTTGGAATGAGGTATGGTTCAGCCGCTATCGCTAAATGAATATTGTTTTCCTGCATGTTTTGTATCAAGAGGTCCTGAGCACCTCTACATCTGTTTAGGTTGGCTTGGACTATACTAGCCATTATTGCCGGTTGACATTGCCTCCTCCGGGCAAACCACATTTTGTGCTTCTTGCTGATTCTTCCTGTTAGCTCCTTGCGTGTTAGTGTAAAATCTACTCTTCTTGCTATGGTTCTCCGGGTTTTTCGAAGTACAGTCCACACTGCCGATCCTGTGATCCGATTTCCGTCCATTTTCAAGGCAAACTATGCAGTTAACAGGCTTAATGCAGTTATGCGCATCGTGTTTGCCCGTGCCACACCTATAGCACGTTCCCGCGCGCTCCTTGTTCGTGTACGCCGCACTCACGTGTCCCCATTCGAGGCACCGATAGCATTGAAGCGGTCGGTGTCCTATGATCTCTATTTGTGCGACCACCCATCCAATTTTGAGCCTACCTGTCATTAGTTTTTCGGCCGCGTTTACCGGACATCTAGCCCATACCGATCCAAGACCATTATAGGCCATCCTAATTTCGCCTATTTTAATTTCTTCCGCGTCGCACTCCGTATATTTAACAATTGCTTCTTTAACTTCACCCACGGTGACCGAGTCGTCTAGGTTTTTAATTCGAATGTCTATTAATTTCGGCGGTTTTGCAATTTTTACACCGGTACCGCAGAAGGCTTGTTCTAGTTTTAGCTTTAATTTATTGGCCTTATTTGCTGAGTCGTCCCCTACAATTTGGAGAATCAGAGCCCCGGTAATGGCTCTTTTGGGCCTTATTTCGTCGATTTGCAGTTCCTCGATATTGATGTCGGATTTCGCTTTCTTCATCGCATCAGCGTAATTCATGGTCGCGTTTTGTGGGATCGTGATTGTTACTGCCGCGGTTCTTGGCACAGATAGTGCATGGCGAGTAACATATTCGTTGGTATTTAATTTCCTTTGCATGCCTCTTCCTCTTTCTTCTTCCAGCTCTTCCTTGTTTGTATTGGCTTTCTTTATTTCCGATTTGCTTTCCTCGGGTTTCTTCATTTTCCTTGCGTTTATTGAATTATCTCTACTTCTTAATTCTTTGCTATCTAATATATTCTTGTCCCTCTTTCTTCTTCCAATAGTGACCCATTCGTTTTTTTTCTGACTGCCTGTGGGTATCCCCTTGCTATGGTCTTGCTCCTGTCACAGGGGCAACAAACCTTTCAGCGAGGGGCTCCTCTGGTTTCGTCTTCTCCGTAGGTAACATATGTTTTCCATCCAATTTCTTTTCCCATGTGTTAAACTTGCTTTCCACCATTTTCCCAATACGTGTAATCAGGAGACTCGGTAGAGTCTCGCGCCAAGTAGAAGTTCCCTCTCCATATATATATGACACTCCGGCGCGCGACAGCCGAGGCTATATTATCCCGAACACTAGCTGTTATCCTTAGTTACCAAACTTTCACCTCGATTTATGCGAAAGTTAGAGCCCCAAGAATTTATTTCAGAATTTTGTATTTCATCGTTGATTTTTCTGAATCCAATGAGCCAAGAATCATGTGGATCGGTCCAGTCGTTCCGGAGATATGAATTTCCTCTTTTATTTTTCTCGTGGTAAAGGCAAAGCGGATTAAGAGTTTCATCGTCCGGATTAATACAATTCCTAAAAATGTTACTCTCACGTGTTTCACGCGAGATGGCACCACTGCGAAGTGCTGCAGAACGCTGTGCAGATAACATGGTTTTATACCGACACAATGGTTATGCCATGACTGCTGATGTGTCAAAACAATGATGACGGTTATATGAATGTGGTACAGTCCGATCAGGAGACTCGGTAGAGTCTCGCGCCAAGTAGAAGTTCCCTCTCCATATATATATGACACTCCGGCGCGCGACAGCCGAGGCTATATTATCCCGAACACTAGCTGTTATCCTTAGTTACCAAACTTTCACCTCGATTTATGCGAAAGTTAGAGCCCCAAGAATTTATTTCAGAATTTTGTATTTCATCGTTGATTTTTCTGAATCCAATGAGCCAAGAATCATGTGGATCGGTCCAGCCGTTCCGGAGATATGAATTTCCTGTTTTATTTTTCTCGTGGAAAAGGCAAAGCGGATTAAGAGTTTCATCGTCCGGTTTTATACAATTCCTAAAAATGTTACTCTCACGTGTTTCACGCGAGCGGGCGCCACCGCGAAGTGCTACAGAGTGCTGCGCAGGTAACATGGTTTTATACCATAGCAGACTATTATGTTTTACACCATGGCTGGTTATGTGTCATACGCGATGGCTGGTTAGGTGTGAATGCTATGTGATAAATCATTAATAAAACACTGTACTGTACGTTATTTATTAATAAAACATTGTACTGTACTTGCCCCTCGCTCTGTGATCTTGTGATTATTGCGAATTATGATTATGAAAAGTCCTAAAAGTGAGAAGTCCGTGACTCACAAATCGCTGCATTTGGTTGTCAAGTGTGCAGCACTTGCTTATAGAAAACTTGAGCATTAATTAACGATTGTGGACTCCTTGAGTTACGCACGTAACAGTCTAGATACTCTAAAATTCATTAAAGTGTGTATGAAGATAAGCTATTCTCACAGACGCACTCTTAACCTTGCTGTACCTTGATGATGACTGCTAAGTGCATAGCTCAGGGAGCGCAGAATTCAAAGTGTTGCGATTTGATGAACAGGTGCTAATATCCTCAAATGGTGCATGCTGTACTGTACTTGCCCCTGTCTCTGTGATCTTGTGATTATTGCGAATTATGATTATGAAAAGTCCTAAGAGTGAGAAGTCTGTGGCTCACAAATCGCTGTATTTGGTTGTCAAGTGTGTAGTACTTGCTTATAGGAAACTTCAGCATTAATTAACGATTGTGGACTCCTTGAGTTACACACTTAACAGTCTAGATACTCTAAAATTAAAGTGTGTATGAAGATAAGCTATTCTCACATACGCACTCTTAATCTTGGTGTACCTTGATGATGACTACTAAGTGCATAGGTCGGGGAGCGCAGAATTCAAAGTGTTGCGATTTGATGAACAGATACTAATAACCTCAAACGGTGCATGATTGTTTTAGCTCCTTAGCTGAAGCGTTCCATGAGCTGCGATCTTGACAGTCAAGGTACATTCAAAAATTAGATAAATTAGTCTGCATATGATTTATAATTAATCATGCGACACACTCATACACAGTCTAATTCATCTAATTCATTTAAGTGCATCGTGACTGTCAGGTTCGCAGTTCAAGGAATGCTTGAGCTAAAGAGCTGAAATGACATAAGCAAGCAGTGATTACCAATCATATGTCATTGGGGCCAATCATATGATATGGCTATTGGTAATCGATACTTGCTTATAGTTTTGTTACTACTAGCCATTGTCAGTAGTTGCTTATAGAAAACTGCAGCATTAAAGATTGTGCACTCCTTGAATTACACATTTGACAGTCAGGATTTTAGACTGTCAAGTACGCAACTCAAGGTACGCACAACCTTTAGTTGCTTACTTACATCACTTTAGCTGATTTAGCTGAAGCGTTCCTTTAGCTGCGAACTTGACAGTAAAGATACACCAAAATAAATTACATAAATTAGGCTGCGTTTTGAGTGTATCGCTTTAGAATCTTTACAATTAATCATGCGACATACTCATACACAGTCTTATTCATCTAATTCATTTACGTGCATCATGATTGTCAAGTTCACAGTTCAAGGAATGCTTAAGCTAAAGGGCTAAAATGACAGAAGCAAGCAATGATTACCAATCATGTGTCATTTGGGGATATGGCTATGTTACATACTGTAATAAATAGAGAATATATTCTTGAATGAACGACCAAAAATGCATGATATCAGCCCCCCCCCCCCAACACCCCCCCCCCTGGACATAAAAAATGTTAAAAAATGCGCCAAGTAGTTTTGTCTACCTCTCTACAGTTTAATCCCACAGCAAAATTTACCAAAAATATAAACGGATATCATTCAAAAGCCAAGCCAATCATCAAAATTAACAAAAAAATTAATCAAATTCCAAAACAATCAAAATTAAATAAAATAAAATAAAGTCTACAAAAACTTGGCAAACTGGCCATGCGAATGACGATAGAGGGGTGTTTTGTCTCGGTCTTAATTACATCACGTTTCCACGCAGCCAGTTTGCCATTTTTGTAGACTTTATTTTATTTTATTTAATTTTGATTGTTTTGGAATTTGATTAATTTTTTTGTTAATTTTGATGATTGGCTTGGCTTTTGAATGATATCCGTTTATATTTTTGGTAAATTTTGCTGTGGGATTAAACTGTAGAGAGGTAGACAAAACTACTTGGCGCATTTTTTAACATTTTAATGTCCAGGGGGGGGTTGTATTTTTCTTCAAAATATGAACAACCAAAAAGGCGTGAAATCCCCCAAAATACATTAAAATGTAAATAAAAGCGCCAAGTAGTTTAATGATCCAAAAATGGAATAGATATCACACAAGAAAGCCAAGTTTTCAATCAAAGATACCACACGTTAATTATTTAATTAACTTGCATCTCAAGCTTTAAAACTTGGCATGTGCAAATTTGTGTCAAGGTAGTCATATGCTAGTAATATTTTTTGATTGGTAATTAAGTATGCACATTCCAAGTTTTAAAGTTAGAGATGCAGGTTAATTAATTAATTAACGTGTGGTATCTTTGATTGAAAACTTGGCTTTCTTGTGTGATATCTATTCCATTTTTGGATCATTAAACTACTTGGCGCTTTTATTTACATTTTAATGTATTTTGGGGGATTAATTGTTCTTCCCACTGTTTATGGGATTCTTCTTTCCTGTAGTGTGTGTCTCTTCATTTCTAGCGTCTACTCTTGTTAATGTCTCCAGTTTATTTTTCGTTTCTCTTAGCTCAGTTTCGAACCATTCCATCCTGCATTTAAGTCTCTCATTTTCGATCCTGAGAGACGGATTGTTGTTCTCCTTGCTGATGGATCTGGATACTAGGATTTCGATTCCAGCCTTCATCCGGTCAGCAGAGTCTCTTAACGCCTTAACAAGGTTTCCTTTTATGTTTTTCGATTTGTTGGTAACGTCTTTTATCGTATCTACCGCCGCGAGTAAGTCTTCTCGTACGTCGCACGTTTGCATTCTCCTAAGTTCTCGATCGTTCTGCACGTCTTGCGAGAACTTTGCGCTAACACGCGTTGTAAGACTTCTCTCACTGGCACGAGTTTTGAAGCTCTTGTCACTCGCACGCGTTCTGAAGCTTCTTTCGCTTCTATTCTCGTCCAAATCACTTTCCTCATTCGTTCCTTTGTTTATTGCGTCCGTTTCCATTTCCTTGTCCTCATTGTCTTCGTTGTTGCCTGATTTTGTTTTCTTCTTCTTCTTGGAACTTACTTTTATTCTTTCTTCACTTATGTTCTTTTGGATCACAATTGTTCTTTCCTTAGGCTCCTCAAATTCGAATCCTGAAGTTACTTCTGCTTCACGAGATGTAATAGGTGACGCATTCTTTTTTCTTCTCAGTTTATCCGCGCTGTCCGCCTCCTCTATCTTTACTCCCGCTGCGCTGGTGCTGGCACCGTCATCGAGACCCTGCAGGATCTGCACCTCTTCATCGTCTGAGTTGGGAAACTCCTTATCTACTCCTCTCTGACACTTTTGTAAGTTTATATTATTATCGTCACAATCCATTTTGATCCTTCTCCCAAGACTGTCATCAATGTGTGTGTGGTGCATGTGCTGTTTGTATGTCTGTGTGTGTGTGTGTATGCGATCCTGGATGACGCCGCAGAAGCAACCCCACCAGGGGCCGCAGCAGCCAGCCACCCCCGCGGGCGGCCAAGCTTTTCAAGGCATCCGATGGGTGGCCTCGGAGGAGCCCCCCGGGACAGACTGCAGGGTTCTCATCCGGTCACCGTCCGGCACTACAGATCCGCCCGAGATTATTCGCCCCTGATAGGTCAGCCTCCACCGCTGGTTAGGCGGGGTTCGGGACCCTGTACTAGGGAGCGGCCCGGGAGTGTCCAACCCAGTTTATCCTCTGTACCCTCCCGTGGTACCCCCCAACGAGTGCGACCGGCCACGCCCCCCCGGAAGGAAGAAACTCCACAGCGCCCCCCCCCCCCCCCCCACAGCATCGCGTGTATGTAAGTGTAGCGTTGTAGTCTGGAAAAAGAGATGTGCCTCCCCGCACCCTGCCCTGAAGGGGCAGTCCGTTGGGGAGGAATGTCAGTGTGTATGTGAGTGTATGTGTGCTTTCGCGCCCGCGCGAGTGTGGATTTTTTATAGAGGTTGACCCCTCGCGGTCCGCACCCTGGTGCCCAGGGATTTGGCCCCCGGTCTCCGACTCCGTCCCTTCCGGGCCCCGCCAAGGACCGGTAGGGGACGAAGCCGGAGGCTCCGGTATTAAGGGGAGGGCGGCGAAGCCTCCCCTAGAGCGCCATCCCTTCCACGGCCTTAAAAGGACAAGGAAGGGCTGCCCCCGGCCCCCTCTCTTTTGGTGGAGGGTTCACCTCGCCGATGCAGTCCGCGGCAGGCTCCTTTCGAAGACCTGCTCCCCTCCGGGCCATGCCCCTTGGGAATCCCCCTATCCGCAACCCGGGGACGCGCCGTGTCGGGAGTCGGCAAACTCCCATCCCCTCACAGGGCCCGGGCGGGGCCTCGAGGCAAGTCCCGAGTTCCCTAACCCAGTCCCCGCGAAGGGCACGGTTACCTTACCCTTTTTTTTTTTTTTTTTTAACGCAGTGAAATCCCTGACGGATACCCAGTCTCCTGGGGGGAGGACTGGGTTATGTGGGGTTTGCACCCACTAAAACACTGCGGTGGCCGACCCTAGGTGGAAAGGGGAACCCGAGGTCTCCAGAGGCACACGACCGGGGACCCCTACACCTGTTGCCTCGGAATGGTTGAGGCTCGTCGCTCGGGAACAAGAGCTCCGGAAAATTCAAAGTTAAGATTTTGTGGTGATGCAGAGGGCCACACTCTGCACCACCACTCGTCGCGATGCGCCGTGCGATGGGCTTCGGGGCCCCCACCCGGAAGGCCCTGGCTCATCGGAAGAAGGAAAGCGTCGGGCGGCTAGAGACGACGCCCTCCGCCTCCTCTCGCTCTCCTCTTCCTTCTCCGTTCCTCCCTCCGCGCCTGTCTAGCAGGCAAGGCCATCTCTCTCGCGCGCTCTGCTGCTTCCTTCTTTGTGAGGACCTCCTCACAAAAGGACGCAGCCGCTGCCCACTTCTTCTTGTCCGCCACCATGGCCCTGACCATGGCCTGGAGGCTGACGTCCTGGCCCAACACGCCTTTAAGGGCATGCCTTTCCTCCTCGAAGGCTTGGCACCCTTCGAGCGTGTGCTCAGGAGTGTCCTCGACCCCTTCCTCGCACATGAAACATGTCGGCGTTTCCTCGGCACCTATCTCGTGCAGGTACTGACCGAACACCCCATGCCCAGTCAGTAGCTGCGTCATCCGGTATGACAGCCCGCCATGTCGGGTTCCCAGCCACTCCGAGAGGACCGGAAGGAGTAGCCGCGTCGTGCGGCCTCTGCCTGAGCCACCTGACTCAAGCTGCTGCCTCCACTCTTCGATGGCCGCAGCCTCAGCCACCGCGCGGAGTGCGCTCCTGTCGCCTACCGACAGGTTTCTCCCGGTACGTTGGGCCCCTCGGACCTGGCTGAACATGCTGGCCTCAACACCGGCCTGTAGATGAAGGGGGAGGGATCTAGCTAGCAGCAAGGCTGCATCCCCGGACACGTCCCGGTAGGCACGCGCAACACGGAGCGCCATGCCCCGTTGGACCCGACGCAGCATTTGGCGAATGCGGCTGCTATCTTGGGCTTGGTTCACCCAGACAGGGGCGCCGTAGAGCAGCATGCTCCTCAACACTCCGCCATACAGGCGGCGGACTTCGGTCCTGGGCCCCCCCAGATTTGGGAGGAGAGACGCCAGTAGTCTCCCTGCTCTCTCGACCTTGGGTACGAGTGTGGCGAAATGGCTTTCGAAGTGCCATCTGCCGTCCAACTGCAGGCCCAAGTACCGCATGGTCTCTCCCGCCCGGACGTACGTTCCCGCGACGTTTACCCACGTGGTTGGGGGTTTCTTCGTCAGGGGGAGCCCGTGAAACCAGATGGCCTCTGTCTTTTGGCCGGCTACTGTCAGCCCTAACCCCCTAATGGCCCTCACAACGCACTCAACACCTAGCTCAGCCAGGCGGACGGTGCGTTTCCACTCCCTCCCGCCCGCCAAGACGAGTGTGTCGTCCGCGTAACACACGACTTGCACTCCGGGTGGTAAGGCTGCACGTAGGACCACATCGTACCCGATGTTCCAAAGTAGCGGGCCCAATACCGAACCCTGCGGGACGCCGCGTGACAGGGTTTTCCGGCCAATTCCTCCGTTGCCCGCGGGGTACTCCGTCGCTCTGCCGCGAAGATAGTCAGCGACTGTCTCCATTAGATAGCTCGGGGTGGAGAAGTGGGCCAGTCCCTCGAGGATCGCGCTCGCTGGGAGGGAATTAAAGGCGTTCGCTATGTCTAGCGACACCGCCAGAGCAACCCCTCCCCTGGCAACCGCCTCCTCTGCCATGTCGCGGACGCAGGACACAGCATCCAAGGTGGACATGCCGCGTCGGAAGCCGTATTGGCTCTCAGCAAAGCTCCGACCAGAGCCTTCTATATGCTTGATGATGCGGGTGGCCAGTACCCGCTCAAAAAGCTTCCCCACCTCGTCTAGCAGGCAAATTGGCCTGTATGCGGATGGGTCTCCCTCCTGCTTGCCAGGTTTGGGGATAAGGACTAGCCGTCCCGTCTTCCAAATCTCTGGCACGCGTCTCTTCTTCAGGCAGCAGTCGAAGAGGCCGCGGATTCCTTGCCCCATTTCTCCGTGACACCAAAAGAGAACTTTTGCAGGCACGCCATCCGGGCCAGGGGCCGTATTTTTGGCCTTGAGTTTGTGGACCGCGCTCGACCACTCCTCGTCCGCGATGACTAGGACCTCCTCCATCTGCTGGTCCGCGTTTAGTGGCAGCAGAGGCACGCCGCTGGGGAAGAGGTGGTCAAGAACCCGATCCAAGGACGCGGGCTCCATCATTTCCGTGACGGCTTGTCCTCGTCTTCGGAGTTTCCCCATGACTACTCTGTATGGGCGGCCCCAGGGGTCGCTGTGAAGGGTGTCAAGCAGCTCGCTCCATGCGGTCCTCTTTGCCTCCCGGATGGCGTGTTGGAGGGTGCGTGTGGCCTCTCTGTAGGCCGCGTAGAGAACGTCCTCCTGCTCCATCTCTCTATTCCGCCTCCTGCGGTAGCGGACGTACTGGCGGCGTTTGGCGCAGCATGCCTTGCGCAGGCGCGCCAAATCATCACTCCACCAATAGGCCGATCGACGTGGGGTGGCGTCGCCTACTCGCCTCATTGATGCATCGCATACTTGCGTCATTTTGTCCTTGAGGGGAATTGCCTCTGCGTCGACATCCTGTACATCTGGCCTGGTCTCCGGCCACTGTACTGCCAGGCAGGCGGCCTCCATTATGTCCCTGTCTGCGCTAGGCAGCGACCATCGGGGGGTTTTCCCAGTTCGCACGGGCTGTGGGTGGGCTGCCCTTCCTTGCCGTCCATCTCCGAGGCTGATCTCTATATACCGGTGATCGCTGAGGGTCTCGGTCCCCTCCAAAACCGCCCAGTTGCCTACTAGGCCTTCAGCAGCTGCATTCGCCCAGGATAAGTCGATTATAGACCCTCCCGTGCGTCGCACACATGTCGGCACCGTCCCTCTATTTAAGAGCCTCAGCCCCAGGCTCGCGGCCCACTCCAGGGTCTCGTGACCCCTTGCGTCGGTAGCGCGGCCGCCCCATGCTCTACGGTTACCTTACCCTTTTTTTTTTTTTTTTTTTTTTTTACGCAGTGAAAATCCCTGACGGATACCCCGCCTCTCTGGGGGGAGTGACGGGGTTATGTGGGGTTTGCACCCACTAAAAACACTGCGGTGGCCAACTCCAGATGATCCGAGGTGACCCGGGATCTCCCGGGGAACACAACCGGGACACCTCCACCTGTGCCTTGTTACTTAAGGCTCATCCCGCGGGAAACATTGTGTTCTCGTTCTCGTAAAAAATATCTCATGAATTTTGGTGATGGCAAGGGCCACACCCGCCACCACCAAACGCCCCTGAGCCGTTGTTTGGGTTTCCGGGCCCCCACCCGGAGAACCCCGACTCCTTGAATGAGCGCGCAAACGCGCACATTCAACTCGACCAATCTTTCATCGAGAAGAGAGGTCGTGGAAAGTCAGGCCTTTTAACGGGCACGGCGATCCAGCCGCCCTCTCCTCGCCCTCACCCTGGGAGCTGCCCGTCTAGCCTGCCTAGCCGGTAGCTCCCTCTCTCTCGTGCGTTCGGCGACCTCCTTTCTAGTGAGGACTTCCTCACAGAACGTAGCCACCGCCCTCCATGTATCGCGGTTCGCGACCATGGCCGGGAAGAGTGCTCCCAGGTCAAGGTCCGGACGGTTACCTTACCCTTACCTTACCCTTACCTTACCCTTACCTTACCCTTACCTTACCCTTACCTTACCCTTACCTTACCCTTACCTTTTTTTTTTTTTTTTTTTTTTTTTTTTTCCGTGGGGAAAATCCATCATGGATCTCCCGCCCACCTGAGGAGTGGGCGGGGGTATGTCGGACTCCTACCGACTAAAAACCCCACGGTGACCAACCATGAAACCCTCCAGGGCTGGTAACTGGGAACGCCTAAGCATACTTCCGGTCCCAGCCCTGATCGGCCTCTCGGAGCTAGTGCGATCTCCCTCCATGGTCTTACGACCACAACGCCTACGCAGGTCACGTGCGTAGGCGCTTCCACCAAGAACCCCTTTGTCGCGGAGCACTGATCCTCAGGCAGTAATCCACGGGGTTCGGAAAAAAGATGCGGGGCAGGGATGGTTGTCCCTCTCGCGCGTCCTCCTCTCCCTCCCTTCAGTCGAGGATGAAGGGGTTGCGTCCCAATCTTCGACGTCGTCCCGTGCGGCTGCGTCCGCGTCTACCGGGCGCGTGATTCCGCTCCCTCTCCCGCTCGGCAACCTCCTTCCTCGTGAGCACTGTCTCGCAGAAGGTTTCGACTGCCTTCCACTGCTCTTCTCCCTCCGTCATGGCTCGGGTGACTGCCTCGAGCGTCAGGTTCTGTCCGATGACGCGGCACAGGTCCTCCCTTTCCTCTCTCCAGGCAGGACATGCCTGCAGCGTGTGGTCTGCATCGTCCAGATCCGCATCGCAATGGTGGCACGCGGGACTGGCCTCCTTCCCAATGCGCGCCAGATACCCTCCGAAACAGCCGTGCCCGGTAAGTACTTGGCACGTTCTGTACGACATTCCGTTGTGCCTAACGGCATTCGCCCAGGCTATGGCCACGGGACCGACCGTCGAGGCTGACCTCCTGCCACTGCCGGTCTGGTCTAGTAACCAATTCACCTTACCCTTACCTTACCCTTACCTTACCCTTACCTTACCCTTACCTTACCCTTACCTTACCCTTACCTTACCCTTACCTTACCCTTACCTTACCCTTACCTTACCCTTACCTTACCCTTACCTTACCCTTACCTTACCCTTACCTTACCCTTACCTTACCCTTACCTTACCCTTTTTTTTTTATTATTTTTTTTTTAAGAGGGGAAAATGCCTACGCATACCCCACTCTCCTTGGGGGGAGAATGGGGTTAGGTGGGGCTCGCACCCACTAAAGACCCCTCTATCGCCTTGCGATGAACCCCTTGCTGGTAATGGAGCGTCCCGGGATCCTCTGCGCAACCGGTAGCCCCTGAGGCATGCTGATATCAGCGCATACTTCCCCTCCCCCTATTTATCGAGGGAGCTGTCGTCTGCTCGACCCTCTATGAGTATTGTGTCTTCTTGGCCCTATGGCAGACTGGACCCCCAAGTCCAATCTCTAGGGCTCGTGTCCTTTGCCAGATGGCGGCGATGACACCTTAACGGAAGGTGAGAGGGGAGGGTTGAGACCCTTAGCGACGAAGGGCTGCCCTCCGGTTCCTCTTCCTTAACTTACTTCTTTCGATGCGTCTCGGGATATTCTTTTCCCTCGTCCGCTCCTGCTCTTCTTTGGCGGTCATGACCGCTTCACAGTATTCTTGGACCGCAGTCCACTCGTCTTCGCCCTTTAGCATGAACCCCACCAAGGATTCTGTGGATAGAGGGCCAGTATATCCCCTCCTTCTGAGTTCGTCCCTCTGTACAACGAAGGCTGAGCACTCCTGTATGGTGTGGATCACAGTGTCCTCTGGCGCCCCGCACATAATGCACTCGGCACTGACTTCTGCACCTATCTTTGCAAGGTAGACCCCAAACGATCCGTGGCCCGTTAGTATTTGGGTCATCCGGTATGTAGTGACCCCATACGCCCTATCCATCCACTCATCGAAATGAGGGAGAATGGCTTTAACCGCCGGCTGCCTCACTCAAGTCCATCCCAAGGATAGTTCCTTGTCCCACTTGGACCTGGCGGAGAGCTGTGAGAGATGCCTCGTCTCAGCTCTGTCCTTTTCGTCGAACAGAGTGCAGCACTCTTTATAGAGTCTACCGCACCTATATATCTCCGCCTCTACCTCGGCTTGGTGATCTAGTGGCAATTGGCCTGCCAGGATTACTGCCGACGCGAACGGGAGATCCCTGTATCCTCTAGCCACCCTAGTGGCGATTTTTCTCTGCATGCTTCGCAAGAGAGTCTTCCTCCTTGTGGCGCCCTGCGGGTTTGTCGCCCATATCGGGGCCCCATATAATGCCATGCTTCTCAGCGTGTTAGCGTACAAGCGCCGTACATTGAGGCAAGGGCCTCCTATGTTGGGAAGGAGGGAGCCCAGGAGACGTCCCGTCCTCTCTATTCTGGGGGCTAGCCGCTCCAGGTGCTGCACAAATCTCCAGCGACCGTCCAGCGTCAATCCCAGGTATTTGAGGGTGTCCTGAATCCGTATGTATGTTCCTTGGACCCACAGGAACTTCTCCGGGGGGGAGGAAGTGAGCGGGAGGCCGTGGAGCCACATGGCCGCGGTTTTTTCCGACGCTAGCCTTAGCCCAAGGGAACTTATGTGGTTGGCGACACACGCCACTCCAACCTCGGCTTTCCTGAGGGTGCGCTGCCAATCCTGTCCAGCTGCCAGTACCAGCGTGTCGTCCGCATAACACAGAACGGTTATGTCTTCCGGGACCGCTGCTTCTAGAGTGGTGTTGAAACCTACGTTCCATAGCAGGGGGCCAAGGACAGATCCTTGGGGGACACCTCGGTTTACCTTCCTTCGTAGAACTTCTCCATCCGATCCCGGGTATTGGATCGATCTACAATCCAGATAGTCGCGGATCACTGCCTTTAGGTAGGGCGGTAACTTGTGCCGATCCAGAGCCTCCATAATCAGCTCCCATGGGAGGGAATTGAAGGCATTGGCTATGTCCAGGGACACAGCCAGCGCCACCCCGTCTTCCTGCACCACCGGGTCAGAGATCTCCCTCATCTTACTTATGGCGTCCACGGTGGATATGCACCGTCTAAAGCCAAATTGATTTTCCGAAAGGTCCGGGCCGTCTTGGGACAGGTGGGCCATAATTCGGGAGGCCACCACTCTCTCGAATAGCTTGCCCAGCTCATCCAGGAGGCAGATGGGCCTGCAAGCCGCGGGTGAGTTCGGGTCCTTTCCAGGCTTCGGTATCAGCACCAGGGCGGCCTGTTTCCATATATTCGGTACCCGTCCGCATTCGAGGCAACGATTGAATAGGCGCGTTATTCGTCCGCCTAACTACTGGAACGCTTTGCCCCATACCTTTCCTGGGATGCCGTCCGGTCCAGGAGCGCCCGACTTCGTCAGCATCTTCTCGACAGCTACCTGGATTTCTCCGAGGGTGATGTACTGCTCCTCTTGTAAGGGAGGAGCAGGGTGATCCCACGGCGGAAGATCCTGGCCTGCCGGGAAAAGTTTGGAGATGGAGTCCTCTCTTGCAGTTGGGTCCATGGCTGCAGTGAGAGGGGGGCCTTTTGGTCGGAGACGACCCAACACTCGAAGGTATCCCATCCCCCACGGGTCCCTATTTAGGTCCTCCTCCAGTTCCTTATGGGCTCTGGATTTGGCCTCTGCGATTGCCCGCCGAAGGTCCGTAACTGCAAGCCTGTACTCGCTGTATAGGGCCTCCTCTTGGGACTGGTCTCGATGTCGCCTTCTCGCCCGTCCGTAGCGACGTCTCGCTTGCCAGCAGGTTTCGCGAAGGGCCGCAATCTCTGGCGACCACCAGTAAACAGCGTTCCTCGGTCTTCCGCCCTTGGCTCTAGGCATCGCGGTATCGCACACACCCGAGAGAATCCTGCGAAGCCGTTCCGCCTCCGCATCCGGATCGACTGGAGCGTCCGCCGGTAGCTTTGTCCAGGAGACGACGCTGATGGCCGCTTCGAGGAGATCCTCGTCTACCTTCCGCAACACCCAGCCTTTTTTAGAGGGAGGGTTCCTGTTTGTGGTTGCACCGGTCATGGCGCGGACTTCCATCCACAGGTATCGGTGGTCGCTGAGGGTTTCCTTGTCCGTTAGGACCTTCCAGCTCCTGATGTCGCTTGCCGCGCTGCCGCTTGCCCATGTCAGGTCCACTATGGAGCCTCCTCTTCTGCGGACGCAGGTGAATTTGCTGCCCCGATTGATGAGACTCAGTCCAAAGTTGTCCGCCCAGTGGATGACGATGTCCCCTCTAGGATTTCGTCTGCGGTCGCCCCAGGCAGGGCTTCTGGCATTGAAATCCCCTCCTACGATCCAGGGTCTCGTTCCGGAGCAGCCCAGGGTTAGGCCAACCTCCCGCAGCAGTCTGTCAAACCTATTGACATCCCAGCTTGGCGGGGCGTATAGGGCGACAATCCCATATTGTCCCCATACCATGGCGACGAAGCCTTCGCCTCTCTTCAGGATCCGCGGGACTGGGATTCCTGGGAGAGGGGAGTGGACGATGGCCACCGACCCGAGCAGGTCGCCCGTCCATCGCGGATGGTCGGGGATGCGGTGGGGTTCGGCAATTAGCGCAAGGCTAAGAGACTGCTCGGCCATGGTCTGCATGAGCAGATCTTGGGCCTTGGCCGAGCAGTTTAGGTTCGCTTGAAGGATGGACGTGGGGGCTCGATGGCCCATCATTGAGGGGCAGTGTCCATGGCCTCCTCCTGGCCTGTTCCTCCTTCCTTCTTGCCTTCGGCGGTTTTCTTCTTAGGTTGGAGACTGGGGGCGTTCTTCGCCGTGGCTACCTCGTCCTCAACACGGTTGGTGGGCGCGGCGTCTGGCCTCACTGACCTCGCCGGAGCTCCCTCCTTAGCGGTAGTGGGGTACGCTGACTTCGTGACCGGGGGTGGGCTGCAAAGAGCTGAACCTGCCCGGTGTTTGCAGGGGGCTCCCCTTTCCGCGCAAATGACGCAGTGTGGCTTAGCTGTGCACACACTCGCTTTGTGGTCTGCCGCCCCGCAATTATAGCAGAGCGAGCTTCTGTCCACCTTGCTTCTGCATAACTGCATCGAGTGGCCCTTTTCGAGGCACCTAAAGCATTGCATGGGGCCGCCTCCAACCACTTTGATCCGTGCAACCGACCACCCAATGCGTAACTTGCCGGCATCGGCGACCTTCTTTCCAGCAGCCGCTGAGCACCTCAACCAAATGGAGCCAAGTCCGCGCGATGACTGGCGCACTTGCCCCGTCCTTATCGTGTCAGCTGCGCATCCAGTCTCCCTGATGATGGCCTGGACAACTTCTCCAGGGGTGACGGAGTCGTCGAGGTCGAACAGCCGGAGATCTGCGCTTTTTTCAGGTCGCGCTATTCGGACATCCTCACGGTCCGCGAACGCGGAGTGAAGGTGCTCACCCAACACCCGAGCCTTATCCGCGCTGTTCTCCCCACGGACCTCCACAATGATCCCTCCGTTGATTGCACGTCTCGTGTGCAGCTCCATGGAGTCAACATCGATGGACTCTTTCCTCTCCTCGATCTTCTCCTTTGCCATGGAGAGGGCTCTGGCGTATGTGAGCTCGGATCCAGGCGCTAAGGTAAGGGTGACCGCCGCGTGCTTTGGCACCCTTATCCTCCGGGGCTTCTTTCCCTGACGATCCGAGGAGGTCTGGGGGGCCTTCCTAGTTTTGGAGGGAGTGCGCGTGTTGTCCGGGGTCCCCTGCACCTTCGCTTTGGCCTTCCTGCCGACTACCGTGGCCCACGTAGCTCCCAACGGAGGTTTTTGCTCCTCGTTGACTTGAGGTGGGTTCCTGGTTGCGATGCCCGAACCTCCTGGCTGCTGGTCGTCCGCCGGTTTGACCACCACCGACGAAGTAATTCGAGGCTTCGCCTTTGATCCGGCCTTTGCTTTGGTCGGGAGCGCGGGAGGAGCGTTTCCAGTCTACAGGGGGACCATTGGTAGGTCCCGACGAAGCCGCTGCTCCAGTTCTGCGAAGCGGGACTCCATTAGATCCGAAATCATCTTTAAGAGGTCCACGTGTGATCGCGTCGCTTCCCTCTTTGCCTCCACTGCCGCCTCTCGAGCTTTGCCCCCGCGTGTATTGGGGGATGGTTCCGGAGGGGCCTTCACCGCTGCCACCATCTTGGAGCCGCTCGCCGCCGCTGCCGTCGATGGGGCTTTTTGTCCCTCGGCGAATTTGCGGGCTGAAATCTCCCCCTTCAAAATCTCAACCTCGCGTTCCAGTCTAGCAACGTTGGATCTTAACTCCATGTTTACTATTTCTAGCTGCTTATAGTGCCCGGAGGTGTCGGAACGCTCGGTGAGCTCCATCACAGCAGCCCTTGAAGTGAGAGCATCCACCCTGAGTCTTCGGATCAGATCACCCTTGACGTTATTGGACGCAGCAGCGATCGTCTCGATGTCTCGGGTACTCTCGATCACTTTCTGGGCGATATCCACCGCCGGCATAGCCTGGAAGTTTCTCCCCAGCACTACCAGGGATGGGATGCCCCTGTATGCGCTGGAGCGCCTAGGAGACCCATCGCCGGCCGTTTGGGAGTCTTCGTCATCGTTGTTGTTGTGCCTCCTTTTTTTCCTTTTAGCTCCTTCCGACTTCACTGCCGAAGTGGAGGTCCTGGTCTTCCTGGGATTGGCGGTCGTTTCTTCTTCTTCGCTGGAGGAAAATATCCTGCGAAGCCTCTGATGGGATGAGGTTCTTGACCGGGGAGGGGAGCGACTCCTTCTGCCTCCCGGGGTAGCGTACTCCTCATCGTCTGGCATCTCCATGTCAACATCCGTACCGACGACATCTTGGACTCCGGAGGTGGCAGCCTGTCCTTGCGAGGCTTTCGCCGGCTGGGAGGCGGAGCTGCTCATGGCAGCAGCCCCAGCCAGGTTCGGCATCGATGTGGAGGGGGGGATTCCACGGGTATAGGATAGGGGGGGAGGCATCTCACCACTCGAAACCCGACCCCTGTCCCGGTCTCCCCACCCCACCTCAATGGTCCCTTCCGTCGTGTTGCCGTCATCGGGGGGAGGAGGGGGTTGCTTCCTCCTACCTTTCGATCCTCCTACATCGGTCCACTCTCTTATCCCTGGACTTGCCGTGTCGTCGTCGTTTGTTTGCGCTCTCGTGGCTTTTACGGTGCCGTCGGCCAAGTGGCCAACCGACGGGCCGCTGCGGTTGCAGGATGACGACGTGCTCGGGCCCGCTTGCCCGCCCTTACACGCCGGTACTGAGGATTCGCACCTCTGCACCCTAATCCTTATCTCTTTTTTAGCTTCGTCCATGGTTGATTTAGTTTCGGGGTTTCTTCCCCTATCCCCCTTGTGGCGGGGGAGAACCCCGGGGAGCCGCCCCGGACGGTGTGTGCGTGAGTGTTCCCCTCTGGAATGTACTGCCCCGCGAGGCAGGGTGCCCAGAGGGGAGTGTCAGTGTGTATGGATGTGTGTATGTGTGGTCTCCCCCTTTTGTAGGGTAGGGGAGAAACAACCCTGCCACTTTGTTAGAGGTTGGCCTCCTCGCGACCCGGCCCTAAGGCCAGGCCCCCGGTCTCCTCATCCGCCTCTTCCGACGCTTCGCCACAGCGTGGTAGGAGGCGGAATCGGATATTCCGGTGTTAGGGGACGGGTGGCGCACGCCATCCCCAGGGTGCCAGTCCCTCCGCCCCGAAGGACACAGGGTACCCCCGGCCCCCTCGCTTTCGGTGGAGGGGTCACCTTACCGATGCTGTCCACGGCAGGCCCCTTTCGGGGTCCGTGCCCTTCGCGGGGACCGGGTTAGGGAACTCGGGGCTTTCCCCGAGGCCCCGCCTGGGCCCTGTGAGGGGATGGGAGTTTGCCGACTCCCGACACGGCGCGTCCCCGGGTTGCGGATAGGGGGATGCCCTACCGACATAGTCGGGTGGGTAGCAGGACCCCGAAAGGGGCCTGCCGTGGACAGCATCGGTAAGGTGACCCCTCCACCGAAAGCGAGGGGGCCGGGGGTACCCTGTGTCCTTCGGGGCGGAGGGACTGGCACCCTGGGGATGGCGTGCGCCACCCGTCCCCTAACACCGGAATATCCGATTCCGCCTCCTACCGCGCTGTGGCGAAGCGTCGGAAGAGGCGGATGAGGAGACCGGGGGCCTGGCCTTAGGGCCGGGTCGCGAGGAGGCCAACCTCTAACAAAGTGGCAGGGTTGTTTCTCCCCTACCCTACAAAAGGGGGAGACCACACATACACTCACACTTATACACTGACACTCCCCTCTGGACACCCTGCCTCTCGGGGCAGTACAATCCAGGGGGGCACACACACGTCTACACCGTTCGGGGCGGTTCCCCGAGGAGTCCCCTCTGCCTCAGTGGGGGGTCGGGGAAGAAACCCCTAAATACAAATCAACTATGGAAGGAGTCAACAAAGATTTGAAGGTTACGGTGCAGCGGTGCGACTCCGCAGTACCGGCGAGGAAGGGCGGGAAAGCAGGCCCAACCTCGTCGTTATCCAGCAACTGTAGCGGAGTGCCGGTTGGCCACTTGGCCGGCACCACCGTAAATGCCACAAGAGAGCAACAAACCAACGATGACGACATGGCAAGACCAGAGGACAACGAGTGGACGGATGTGGGAGGATCGATGGGGGAGATCCCCCAAAGGCCTCTCAACCGCGGCGATACGTCGCAGGAGAGTAGTTTAGAGGTGGTTAGTGATGACCTGATGGAGACCGAGGTGGAAGCTTCCTCGGGAGGGGGGACGGCTACGCCTTCCGGCCCATCGACGACGAACACCGTGCCGACCTCTAAACCAAAGAAGAGAGCGAAGAAGGACGGGCCAGCGGCGGCACCCAGGCCGACGCCCGACGGCAGGCAAGTTGCGTCCTCGTCCGACGAGGATGAGAAGCGCCGGAAGACGACGAGGAAGAAGCCCGGCAAGAAGCTGGTCGAAACGGTGACCACGTCGAGGGAGATTCGCAAGAGTTCCGTGGAGGAGGTGGGGGCTCAAGTGGCAGACCTCATGGATGAAGTTAGGGGCATGGCTTCCTGCGCCAATAACCTCAGTGGCCCTTACGTGAAAAGGCTCCGTGCCGCGGCCGAATTCACGACAGCCGCCATTCAGGAGATCGTGGCCAGAGCGGCCAGGAGAGAGCCGGCCGACTCTGCCCTGCGAATCGAGAACCAGCGCCTGCAGGCAAGGTTACTCGATCTGGAGAGGCAGGTCGAGTGCCTCAAGAGAGAGGGGACAAGGTGCCAGCAGCAACCGGTGCCGGCACCACCACCCACGCCGAGGCCGCAGCAGCAGGAGGGGCGAAAGGAACGGGAGGCCTGGGAGAACGCCCTGGTCGAGAGAGTTGGCCGACTTATCGACAGCAAGTTGGCGGCTCTATGCCCCCAACTCTCGGACGGGGCGACAACGAAAAAGGCGACCGCACCAAATCTTCCCCGGACTGGGGAGCAAAATTGGCATGCCAAGGGCAGTGGCACCAGCGTGCAAGGTGCACCAACATCTACGCCAGCCCCGGCCGACCCCACTCCGTCCACCTCCACCTTCACGGGGGAGTGGACCTATGTGGAGAGGAAGCTATTAAAGAAGAAGGGGAAACAGAAGAAGGAGGGTGAAGACCCAATGAAGACCCCGGCGCACCAAGCTCCGAAGCAACCGGGTAACCGCCCGGGAAAGAACGCGGGAGGGGAACCAGGCACGGGTCCTGCGCAGAAGGCGAGGAAGGTCGTCCCCCCTCGAAAAGGAGTGGCGCCCAAGAGGACTGGTGGGAACGCGAAAGCTAGACCTCGGCTTCCGTGCCCGCCCAGATCCGCGGCGGTCACCATTACGGTGCCAGAGGATGGAACGACGACCTACGCGGACGTCATGCGGAGGGCGAAGGAAAAGATCGACCTTGCAGCGCTCGACATTGCGGCAATCAGACCCAAGAGGGCCGTGACCGGGGCACTCATCCTGGAAATACCAGGAACCGAGTCCTCCGAAAAGGCCAAACTGCTGAAACAGCAGCTCGAGGCAAACCTGGCGGGCACCGGCGTGAAAATCGCCACCCCGTGCAAACTTGCGGAGCTCCGCATCAAGGGCCTGGACGATTCGGTTACCTCGGAGGAAGTAAGCGAAGCGATAGCTGCTCTCACCAATTGCAGCAAGGGGGAGATCAAGACCGGTCCTGTCAGAAAAGGCACCAACGGCCTAGGGTCAGTCTGGGTCAAGTGCCCAGTTACTGCCGCAAAGAAGACGGCGACGAGCTCGCTCAAAGTCGGTTGGGTAGTGGCACAGGTGGAGATTCTCGAAAGAAGACCCTTGCAGTGCTACAGGTGCCTGGAATGGGGGCACGTACGCGTGAAGTGCCCGAACAAAGATAGGGCAAACACGTGTTACAGGTGCGGCGAACCCGGTCACCCTGCAAGAGGGTGCGAGAAGGCACCCAGCTGCATAATCTGTGCCGATAACGGCCGACGAGCCGACCACCGTGTGGGAAGTGCAGCCTGTGCATCCAAGCGGCCCAAGAAGGGAGGCATACCCGCCGTTCGGGCCAAACCCACGGCAGAAGAGGAGAAGCGGACCAAGCGTCCCGGAAGAGAAGAACGCCGCCTGGAGGAGGCGATGGACACGACCCGCTAATGCCTCGTCTCCTCCAGACGAATCTAAACAGGTGCAAGGCGGCCCAGGATCTGCTAATGCAGCAAATGGGTGAGCAGGACGTGTCCCTGGCAGTGGTCGCGGAGCCCTACCACGTCATGGACCATCCATTCTGGGCGGGGGACCAAAGAGGAGACGTGGCCATGGTTAGACGTGGGGGCGCGCAAAAGGAGCCACCACTCACCAGAAAACTCGTCGCGGGCGACGGCTTCGTTGCAGTCAGTTGGGGCAAGGTCACGGTGTTTGGCTGTTACATATCCCCCAATTGCGGCTCGGCGGAGTTTCGGGATTTCCTGGGGAAGCTACGGGATGCCATCCAGAGATATTCCGCGCGCCCGATCCTCGTACTCGGGGACTTCAACGCCAAATCAGCGCTGTGGTCCTCCCCGAGGACCGACAAGAGGGGTAGAACCCTCGAAAGATGGGCCAGGTCACTCGACCTGACCTGTTGCAATCAAGGCGATCAACTCACATGCGTGAGGAGAAACGGCGGGTCCATTATCGACCTCACATGGGCCTCCAGACCCCTGATTCGCGCGGTAAAGGATTGGCAGGTGGAAAATTCAATGGAGACGCTGTCGGACCACCGCTATATCACCATGACGCTGGAATGGCCGACGCACCAGGGTCCCGGCGGCGGGGTTCCCTCCCGTAAGGGAAAATGCCCTCGCCCACCCAGTAGATGGAGAATCAAGACGATGGACGAAGACCTCCTCAAGGCAGCCGCGGCAGCAACAGCCTGGCCCCGCCCGACGAACACGGAGGATACAGACGTGGACGTGGACGTGCTGGCCGATCAACTAGAGGCAGACATGGGCAGAGTCTGCGACACTGCGATGGCGAGGCTTCTGGGGAAACCCGCCCCCTTCAAGCGGGTTCACTGGTGGACGGAGGATCTAGCCGACCTCAGGAATGCGTGCCACAGAACCAGGAGGCGCTACACCCGGGCACGGAGAGCCGCTAATCCCGCCACGAGGATCGACCGACTGTACGCGGACTATCAGGCCTCCAGAAAGAGCCTGCAGTACGCCATCAGGAGGGAGAAATCCAGGTCCTACGATGCCTTGCTGGATCTCGTGGAGGCCGATCCCTGGGGCCGGCCCTATAAGTGCGTGACGGGGAAGTTGAGGCCCTGGACCCCACCACTCACCGAGATCCTCGAAGCCGAGTTCGTGGAGGAAATCGTCACCACTCTCTTCCCCGCCCGTAGGGAAAGAGACGCAGAGATCATCGCGGACAGACAGTCCACCCCCGGTTTTGACTGGACTCCCGACCTGATGACCACCCCCGGTGAGATCAGCAGGGCCGCCGCGAAGGGCCTCGGGGCCAACAAGGCACCCGGCCCGGACGGTATACCCGGTAGGGTGTGGAAGCTGTGCCTAGAGGACATGGGGCCCAGGCTGATGGGGCTCTACAACGAATGCCTGAGGACCGGAAAATATCCGACTCCATGGAAGAAGTCCCTGTTGGTACTGATCCAGAAGAGCGGCAAACCCGCCGAAACCCCTTCCGCCTACAGACCGATCTGCCTGCTCGACGAGGTGGGCAAAGTGTTCGAGAGAGTGATATCACTCAGGATTACCGAGCACCTGCAGGGCACGGGGCCGAACCTGGACGCCCGCCAGTTTGGCTTCCGCGCGGGAAAGTCGACCATTGACGCGGTCTTGTGGATCCGCGACTTCGTCGAGGAGTCCACTACCAGGGGTGGGGTTGCGCTCGCCGTGTCCTTAGACATATCGAACGCATTCAACTCCATACCCTGGAAATGCATCGAAGACGCTTTGGTGGAACACCAGATCCCCCCCTACCTGGCGAGGATAGTGCGGGCGTACCTCTCGGACAGAGCGATCTGCTTCAAGGACGAATCGGGCACCCGTGTATCCCGAAGCATCGATCGCGGCGTCCCGCAGGGTTCGGTCCTCGGACCCCTCCTATGGAACCTGGCGTTCAACAGCGTCCTAAAGACACCCATCCCTGCGGACACGGAAGTCGTCTGCTACGCGGACGACACCATAATCGTGGCCCGCGGAATGGATTGGAGGGCCACCGTCAAAACGGCGGAGCAGACCACGGGGAAGATCGTCGCCGCTATCGAGAACCTGGGCCTGAAAGTGGCTGCAGAGAAAACCCAGGTGATGTGGTTCGTAGGGAAACGCGGCACCACTGCCCCTCCCTGGCGACCACACATACAGGTTGGCAATTCCAGGGTGAAGATAGGGACCCAAATTAAATACCTGGGTCTCCTGCTGGACAACCACTGGACCTTCGAGGCGCACTTCGAGGCCCTAGTCCCGAAGGCCCTGAAGATGGCGGGCGCCCTCAACCGGCTCACCCCCAACACCAAGGGACCTGGAGGAAGAGCTCGCCGCCTCTACATGCAGGTGACAAAGTCCGTCATGCTCTACGGAGCTGCGGTCTGGGCGTCCGAGGGAATCCCGTCGGCTAAGATAAGGCAAGCTATTGACAGCCTGTTCAGGAGAATGGCGCTGCGCACGATTCGCGGATACCGTACCGTGTCGCACGCAACGGCCAGCGCCCTCTCCGGGTGTCCCCCCTGGTCTATGGAGGCGGAGGCTGCGGCAACGGAGCACCGGCAAAAGCGCAGCATCACAAACAGCATCCAGGATGGGACCAAGAAGAAGGAGGAACTAGCAGCCCTGAAGAAGAGGACGAAAGAGGGTCTGCTCGAGAGATGGCGGACGTGGCTCCAGGATCCGTCGAGCAACAAAGGCAGTCGAGGCGCCGTTGCGGTTGGACCCCTGGCCTTTCCCTGGGCAGCGGCCATGAGGGAGAACGGCATGACGTACCGGACATGCCAACTCCTCAGTGGTCACGGTTGTTTCGGAGGTTACCTGGCACGCATCAGGAAGGAGGCATCCCCGGCGTGTCATCACTGCGATGCAACCGTGGACGACGCGGACCATACCACCCAGGTATGCCCAGCCTGGGAGGAGGAAAGGCAGGCCTTGCGCAGCGCCATAGGCCAAGACCTTGCGCTCGACAGCACTATCCGAGCCATGGTGGAAAGCGAAGACAAGTGGAAGGCGGTCGAGACCTTCGCGGAGAGCACCCTTACCAAGAAGGAAGCGGCCGAGCGGGAGAGGGAACGGACCCACGCTCCCAGCAGACGAGGGCGTAACCGCGCCAGGAGACGGGCAGGGCGCAACCCGTACATCCTGGAGTAATCGGAGGTACGGCGGTGACATCGGAGGACTCCCCTCCGACACACACATCGCGAATTCCCGGGGGTCCCTGACTGAGGATCAGAACCCCCATACCCAGGAGTTTGTGGTAGGGGTGCCTAAGCCCGTGGCCGGTGCAGGCACTGAGGTCCGTTAGACCACTCGAAGAGGAGCTAAGAAGCTCCGATGGGCCGAGCAAGGCGGGGGCCGGAAGTATACTTCGGTGTGACCGGCTTCCCGTCCTGGAGGGTCCCGAGGCTGGCCATCGCGGGGGTTTTAGCCGGTAGGAGTCCGGCATACCCCTGGTCCACTCCTCAGGTGGGCAAGGGGATCCATGAGGATTTCCCCCGCGTTAAAAAAAAAAAAAAAAAAAAAAAAAAGGCCCCTTTCGGGGTCCTGCTACCCACCCGACTATGTCGGTAGGGCATCCCCCTATCCGCAACCCGGGGACGCGCCGTGTCGGGAGTCGGCAAACTCCCATCCCCTCACAGGGCCCAGGCGGGGCCTCGGGGAAAGCCCCGAGTTCCCTAACCCGGTCCCCGCGAAGGGCACGGTACCCTTACCTTACCCTTACCTTACCCTTACCTTACCCTTACCTTACCCTTACCTTACCCTTACCTTACCCTTACCTTACCCTTACCTTACCCTTACCTTACCCTTACCTTACCCTTACCTTACCCTTACCTTACCCTTACCTTACCCTTACTTTTTTTTTTTCGTGGGGGAAATCCTCATGGATACCTCGCCATCCTGAGGAGATGACGAGGTTATGTCGGACTCCTACCGACTAAAACCCCCACGGTGGCCACCACTGAAACCCTCCAGGACTGGGAACCGGGAACGCTGAGCATACTTCCGGTCCCGGCCCTGATCGGCGTCTTAGAGCTTGCTAGCTCTTCTGCACTTGGTCAAGTTTTGACCTCAGTGGCTGCGCAGGCCACGTGCGCAGACACTCCCCGCAAGAACTCTTGAAAGCGGGAGTCTTGATCCTCAGTCAAGAGTCCCAGAGCTCGTGGTGCGCTAGAGGAGAGGGTGTATACCCTCCACTAACACCAACCCTCTAATTCAAGATGAACGGGTTTCCCCATCTTCTTGCCCTTCTTGCGCGGCTGCGTTCGCGTCTGCCGGGCGCATGAGACCGCTCTCTCTCACGTTCGGCCGCTTCCTTCTTCGTCAGCACAGCCTCGGAGAAGGTTTCGACCGCCAGCCACTTGTCATCGCCCTCTGTCATGACGCGGGTTACCGCGTCTAATGCGAGGTCCTGTCCTATAGCCCGACGTAGTTCATCTCTTTCTTGGCTCCAAGCGGGACATACCTGTAGCGTATGCTCCGCATCGTCCGTGTCCGCGTCACAGTGGTGGCACGCCGCGGAGGCCTCCTTCCCGATGCGTGCCAAATAACCTCCAAAGCAACCGTGTCCGCTGAGGAGTTGGCATGTCCCGTACGACATGCCATTCTTCTTCACGGCAGCGCTCCAGGGGAGGGCCACTGGTCCGACCGCGAGGGCTCCTCTGCTGCCCTTATTGCCGGCCGGGTCCAGCAACCACATCTTCCATCCTTCCAGCAGCATCTCCTTAACCCTCTTTTTCAGGGCTGCCACTTCTTCCCGACGCTTTGACTCGTCCGCAACGCTCTTGCAGATGTGGCGTTTCTCTTCAAAGGCCTCCGCAGAGGCTTTCGCTTCCATCATCCACGGGGGGCATCCGGACAGTGCGCTCGCCGTGGCGAACGAGACCGTCCTGGATCCGCGAATCGTGCGTATCGCCATACGTCTGTACAGCCTGTCGATGGCCTGTCTGCTTTTGGCCGTGACGGCCTCTTCCGCCCAGATAGGAGCCCCGTACAGTGTCATGGATTTTATGACTTGCATGTACAGCAGCCTCACCTTTCGTCCTGGCCCTCTCGTATTGGGGGTTAGTCGACTCAGCGCACCCGCGGTCTTCAGCACTCGCGGGGTCAGGGCCTCGAAGTGTGCCTCGAAGGACCACTGGCCGTCCAGTAGGAGACCCAGATGTTTCATTTGGGAACCGATCCTAATCTCCTCGCCCCCCACCTTGATTTTCGTCCTCCAGAGGGGCAACGCCTTACTTCCCCTCTTCGCGAACCGGAGTACCTGTGTCTTGCTGGCCGAGACACTCAGGTGGAGCTTCTCGATAGCTCCCACCACGCTTGCCGTAGCTTCCTCTCCTGCTCGCAGCACCGTCCTCCAGTCCATCCCGCGCGCCACGACGATAGTGTCATCTGCATAGCAGATGACCTCCGTCTCCGTGGGAAGAGCCGTCCTTAGCACCCTGTTGAAGGCAATGTTCCACAGGAGGGGTCCGAGGACCGAACCCTGTGGAACACCGCGGGTCACTTCCTTCCTCGTGCGCGTCCCTGCGTCATCCGTATAGCCTATCACCCTGTGCGTCAGATAGGCTCGGATGATCCTCGTCAAGTAGGGAGGAACCTGGTGCTCGTCCAGAGCCTTCCTTATCTCTTCCCAGGGGATGGAGTTAAACGCATTTGAAATGTCCAAGGACACTGCGAGCGCCACTCCACCCCTGCTGGTGGCCTCTCGGGTGAAACCCTTCAGCCGGTGTAGCGCGTCTATGGTCGATCGGCCCGCCCTGAACCCGTACTGACGGTCATCCAGGTTGGGTCCCGTGCCGTCGAGGTGCTCCGTAACTCTGTGGTGTATTACCCTCTCAAATAGCTTCCCTGCCTCGTCCAGTAGGCAGATGGGCCGATACGAGGAGGGCGATTCGGCGGGTTTGCCGGCCTTGCGGATGAGAGTCAGCAGGGACTCCTTCCAGCTGAGTGGGTACCGTCCGCTCTTCAGGCACTCGTTGAAGAGGGCTTGGTGCCTCGGGCCCATTGCCTCTAGGCATACACTCCAAACCTTGCCGGGGATTCCGTCCGGTCCGGGGGCCTTGTTAGCCTTCAGGCTCTTGGCCGCCGCTCTTCTGATTTCGCCCGGCGTTGTCTCCAAGTCGGGATACCAGTCGGGCGAGTTATCGGCCCGAGTGGGCAGGATGGTCGCCTCTGCCTCCGTGTCCCTGCCCGCTGGGAAGAGGGTGGAGACCACTTCCTCCACGCAGTCAGCTTCCAGTATCTCCGTCAGCGGTGGCGTCCAGGGTCTCAGTTTCCCTGTGACGCACCTGTAGGGCCTCCCCCAAGGGTCCGCTTCCACCTGATCCAGGAGAGCGTCATAGGATCTAGCCCGCTCGATCCTTATCGCGCTCTGGAGTTCCCTTCTTGACGCCTGGTAGTCCGCATACAGGTCGTCCATGTTTGCCGCGGTGGTGGCGGGATTCGGTCTTCTTCTCCTCCTCCGGGCTCTGGTGTACCGTCTTCTCGCTGCGATGCAGGCGCGTCGCAGCTCTCCGAGCTCTTCGGTCCACCAGTATGCTCTCCGTCGTGGGGGCGGCTTACCCCGGAGCCTCTCCATGGCCGTGTCGCAGATGTCGGACATCTCTACCCTTAGTCTGCCGGCCATCTCCTCCAAGTTGGGCCCTTCTTCTTCTTCCGCCATCGCCACTGACGCACTTATCGCCCAGGTGGTCGCCTCGACCGCTGCCTTGAGGAGATCCTCGTTCAGGGTCTTCATCTTCCACCTCCTTGTCTTGGGTGGGAGAGTTCCTTGCCGGGGGTCCACAGGCGCATGGCGTACCGCCGCTATCTCCAGCCGCATGGTAATATAGCGGTGGTCAGAGAGCGTCTCCAGCTCACAGGCGACTCTCCAGTCCCTGATGTCCCGTATCACAGAACGGGAGGCTCATGTCAGATCGACGATGGAACCTCCGGTTGCTCTCACGCAGGTGTTTGCTCCCCCCTGGTTGCAGCAGGTCAGGTCGAGGGACCTGGCCCATCTTTCCAGGATCTTCCCTCTCTTATCCGTTCTGGGGGATGACCATAACGCCGATTTGGCATTAAAGTCCCCCATAACTAGGATTGGCTGCGCCGTGTACGCCTGTATGCAGCCCCGCAGTCTGCCGAGAAAGTCGCGGAATTCCGCTGAACTGCAATTGGGGGAGATGTAGCATCCGACGATTACCACTCTTCCCCAACTCACCGCCACGAAGCCATCGCCCGCCACGAGCCTGCTGATCAAGGGCGGTTCCCTGGAGGTGCCCCCGCGTCTAATCACGGCCACGTCCCCTCGTTTATCCCCGGCCCAGAAGGTGTGGTCCGGCACTCGGTAGGGCTCCGCCGCCACCGCCAGTGTCAGTTCCTGCTCACCCATCTGCTGCATCAGCAGATCCTGTGCAGCGCTGCACCTGTTCAGGTTTGTCTGGAGGATGCGGAACATTTATTGTGCCGTATCCATCGCCTCCTCCGGGCGGGGTTGTGCTGTTCTTTGTGGCTTTTTAGCCCTCATAGCCCGTGCAGCGGGCTTGCCTCCATTTTTCCCCGGATGGTACGCCTCCAGTTTTCCCCGGACGCGCATGACGAGCTGCCTATCCGATGGTCGGCTCGTCGGCCGTTCTCCTCACAGATGAGGCACTTGGGCGCTTTTTCGCACCCCGATGCGTGATGCCCGAGTTCGCCGCACCTATAGCAAGTATCGGCGCGGTCTTTGTTGGGGCACGTGACACGGATGTGTCCCCACTCGAGGCATTTAAAGCATTGGAGCGGCCTTCTCTCCAGAATTTCGACCTTAGCCACCACCCAGCCAATCTTGAGACTGCCAGCCGCCACTTTCTTCGCGGCGGCGACTGGGCACCTGACTCAGACACTGCCCAACCCGTTGGGGCTCTTCTTTATGGCGCCGGTCCTGATGGCCTCACCGGGGCACTCCGAGAGAGAGGCAATTGCCTCGGATACCTCGCCCGCGGTAACTGAATCGTCCAGTCCCCCGATGCGCATCTCCGCCAGCTTGCATGGAGTGGCGACTTTGACGCCCGTGCCCGACAAGGTTTCCTCCAGCCGCTCCCTGAGCAGCTTGGTGTTTGCCGTAGACCCGGTTCCCGGGACCTCTAGGATTAGGGCCCCGGTTACGGCTCTTTTCGGCTTTATCGCCGCTATCTGCAGAGTCTGGAGGTCAATCCTCTCCTTCGCCCTTCTCATCACGTCCGCGTACGATATCGTACCGCCCTCCGGCACCGTGATGGTCACAGCCGCTGATTTGGGTGTACGCGGGAGCTGGGATTTGGCTTTCGCCGTTTTCCCGCTGTTCTTCACCGCAGCCCCCTTGGGGGGTTGAGCGGAGCCCAGCGTCCTCGGGGCTTGCGCCGCTTGCTGGCCTGCCTTGTTCTTCGCCTGCTTCGCCTGCTTCTTGGTCACCATAGTGACCCAGTCCGATGAAGTGGAGGGGATCGGCGGCGGGGGATTGGCGGGGTTGCCTTCCCGTCGCGTCCCGCCGCTCGAGCCCGCTCGATTATCCTGTACTGGGGGCGGGGGTAGGCGAGGTGCCGGCGTCGCCTTTGCTTCCTTCGGTGGACGCGGGTTCTCCTTCGCTTTCGCCAAGGCTTGGGGCCTCAGGGATGCCATCTTCTCATCCAATACCTGGCCTACTCTTCGAATCAGTGCGTCCTCCCAAGCCTGTCGATCCGTTGAGTCATCGTTGGGCGATGCTGCCTTCGTGTTGGCTGCCCGGTTGTGCTTGATCTTCTCAAGCTCCTTCCTCGTTTCGTGGATCTCTCTCTCCATGTCGGTGATCCTAGCCTTGAGACGTTCATTTTCGAGCCTCAGGGTAGGGTCGCTCACCTCCTGCCGCGTGGTCCTCGTCACTAGTTCGTGAACCCCAGCGGTCGTGAGGTTCGCGGCATCCCTCAATTTCTTAACGAAGGGGCCCTTGAGGTTCTTGGAAGTGGACGCCACCGACCTCACCACGCCCATGAGGTCCATCAACTGGGCTCCCACGTCCACCGTTTTCTTGGTGCGAAGCTCCTTGGCACTAGCTATCTCTTCGGACAGCTTGTATTTGGCTCCCTTGGCGGGAATGTCCTCCGCCTCGGTCCCGGATGATTGAACCGTTGCCGGTGCCACTGGACGAAGGAAATCAGCGGCCTTCCAGCCGGTGGTCATGTCGCGCTTGTCACCACGCATCTGCTTCTTAGGCCGAACTTTTTGGGCCTTGCCACCGGCGTCACCTCTGTCTGAGGTGACGGTGTCCCGTCCCGTGTCTGTGTCCCCGTCGCTTTCCGAGGATGACAGAAGAGGGAGTGTTCTCTTTTTCCTCTTAGCGCAGACGTACTCCGCGCCCGAGACTGGGACTGGGTCGATAACTCCAGCCTCCGTGATCTCTTCCGTGTCCATTCTGTCCATGTCAGTAGCCAGGTCGTCAAATTTTCGGGAGGGCTTTCCCCCATCCCTCGTGTTAGGCACGCTTGTGGCATTTAACGAGACGCCGGCCAAGTGGCCAACCGACGAAACGCTGCAGTTTTCGGATGACGACGAGGTTGGGCCTGCTTTCGCACCCTTCCCCGCCGGTACTGCGGATTCGCACCGCTGCACCCTAACCTTCAGTTCATTTATTACTTTGTCCATGATTGATTTGATATCGGGGTTTCTTCCCCTATCCCCCCTGTGGCGGGGGAAATCCCCGGAGAACCGCCCCGGACGGTGTGTGCGTGTGAGTGTGCCCCTCTGGAATGTACTGCCCCGCGAGGCAGGGTGCCCAGAGGGGAGTGTCAGTGTATAAGGATGTGTGTATGTGTAGTCTCCCCCTTTTGTAGGGTAGGGGAGAAACAACCCTGTCACTTTGATAGAGGTTGGCCTCCTCGCGGCCCGACCCTGAGGCCTGGCCCCCGGTCTCCTCGTCCGCCTCTTCCGACGCTTCGCCACAGCGCGGTAGGAAGCGGAATCGGAGATTCCGGTGTTGGGGGATGGGTGGCGCACGCCATCCCCAGGGTGCCGATTCCCCCGCCCCGAAGGACAGAGGGTACCCCCGGCCCCCTCGCTTTCGGTGGAGGGGTCACCTTACCGATGCTGTCCACGGCAGGCCCCTTTCGGGGTCCTGCTACCCACCCGACTATGTCGGTAGGGCATCCCCCTATCCGCAACCCGGGGACGCGCCGTGTCGGGAGTCGGCAAGCTCCTATCCCCTCACAGGGCCCGGGGGGATCGCGGAAGCGATCCTTACCCAGTTCCCGCGAGGGGCACGGTACCTTACCCTTACCTTACCCTTACCTTACCCTTTTTTTAATTTTTTTACGCGGAAGAAATCTTCGAAAGACACCCCGACCTTCTGGGGGAAAGGTTCGAGGTAGTGCGGGATTTTTACCCGCTAAAACCTCCACGGTGACCATCTTCGGGCGTGGGGGGAGCCCCGGGATCTCACAGGAACTCTACCGTTGCTCCTCTACGCCTTGCCTCAGATGAGGCTCTTCCACGCGGTTTGCTCCGCGTACCTTCCAAAATTGTGTTGGAAGTGCCAGGGGCACTCTTGACACTGCCCCTTCCCGAGTTGCAATCTGTCGGTATCCGGGCCCCCATCCGGTTAGCCTGCGACTGCTACGCCCTAGGTAGCTATCGAAGGCTACCTGGCGTCGATGCTTGTTGACGGCAGATACTGGCGTCCACGTTTCCTGCGGGTGCGCTGCCGTCTCCTCTCTCGACGGAGAGTGTGCGTTTCCTCCCGCTCTCTCTCTCCCGGGCCTCCTTGATTCGCATGACCTCCTCACAAAAAGAGGTCATTGCATCCCATTTTGCGGCACTATCGATCACAGCGCTGACTATGGCCGTCAGCGATAGGTCGTGGCCGATGTCGGCTCTTAGTGCCGATCGCTGTTCCGCGAAGGCCGGGCACTCCATCACTGTGTGATCCGGGGAGTCGTGTTCCTCTTCACACATCATGCACTCCTCGCTCTCCTCCGCCCCGATTCGGGACAGATAGTCACCGAACACCCCGTGTCCGGTGAATACCTGTGTCGTGCGGTACGTGAGACGCCGTGGATGGTACGGTACGTGAGGGGCCCCATGGCCCCGCTCCACCCATTCCTCTAATCGCGGGAGGATAGCCTTGACCGCGCGCCGCCTCGCGCCCCTGCCCTCCGCCAGTTGGCGACGCCATGTCGTCGTCGATGCCTTGAGGACCTCCCGTCTCAGGTCCTCCGTCTCCTGCTGGGACATGGGTTCACCGTCGCGCTGATGTGCCCGTGTTGCGCGGTAGACACTCGCATCCGCATCTGCCTGATTCAAAGGAATCATCGCCCTATTGGCCCCCTAGATTTAAGCCATGTTATCTAGTATTGTAAGACTTATCTAGTCATGCGCATTCGGCCCCGCAGCCGACTACAAGATTATCGATCCGCCTATCGATCCGCATAGATTCCACCAATGAACGTAGCGATCGGAACGCTCCCTCGCGGAAGCGTGTAGAACTTGCGCTTCTTCTCCGGCCGGCTTCCTGGTTCCGCCATAACTGTGATTTCATCTCAAGCGAACGGACGCGTCCCTTGAGATCGAGACTTTTTGAAAGAGATTGTGTGTTGATCTGAACCGCTAATTACCAAGAATCGTACCGCTAACTTACTCTTTGTGACCTCTGATAGGACCTGTGGTGTTTTTGCCACCGGGCCGCTTAATATACAACGCAACATTCCGTACGGCGAGTACTTGACCCGCCTCAAGGTATTTTGAATAAATATTGTCTAACTCTTACTGAATTCCAACTAGCCTGAATCCAGAGTCACGCATTTACCGCAAACACCCGCCAAAACGGAAGCGGTTTCATGGGCAAGATCGCAGTAGCCCCGTACAGCTCTTACGGCTATGCGCCTCTGGGCCCTGCGCAGCATACTGCACCTCAGCCGGGCGCTCCCGGGGTTGATCGTCCACACTGGGGCCCCATACAGCGCCATGCTCCTCAGGACGTTCGCATATAACCGGCGCACCTTCGTACACGGCCCTCCGATGTTAGGCAGAAGAGATGCCAACATATTCCCGGCCTTCTCTACCCGTGGGATTAGGCGTTCAAAGTGCGACTCGAACCGCCAGCGGCCGTCCAGCGTCAGACCGAGGTATTTGAGGTGCTCCCCTACGCGGATGTACGCCTCGTTGACCCACAGCCAATACTGCGGGGGCTTCCTAGCCAGTGGCAGATCGTGGAACCACAGAGCCTCTGTTTTATTCGCACCCACCTCCAGGCCAAGGGCACCTATCGCCGCTATGACAGAGGCAACCCCTAGTTCCGCAAGGCGAAGAGTTCTACCCCAGCTCCTGCCGCTCACTAGCACCAGAATGTCGTCCGCATAGCAGACGATACCGACGCCAGCAGGTAGGGCGGCTCTTAGGGTCGCGTCGTAACCGAGATTCCACAGGAGTGGACCCAAAACGGATCCCTGCGGAACCCCTCGGCTAACGACGCGGCGCAGTATATCACCCCCCGGTCTGGGATAGATTATTTCCCTGTCTCGCAGGTAGTCCCTGATGACAGCCTGGAGATACATGGGGACATTATGGGTTGCGAGCGCCTCGACAATCATGGCCCAAGGCAGGGAGTTGAATGCGTTACGGATATCCAGCGATACCGCAAGTACCACACCCCCTCTCGCCACCGCCGCGTCCGCGAGGGACTTTACGCGAGATATTGCATCGATCGTCGATCGGCCTTGGCGATAACCATACTGGCACTCAGCCAGGTTAGGCCCGTGACAGGACATATGCTCCAGAAGACGTGAGGTCAGGATGCGTTCGAAAAGCTTCCCCACCTCGTCCAGCAGGAAAATGAGGCGACAGGCCGAGGGAGTCCCCAGCGGCTTTCCGGGTTTTGACACTTACCTTACCCTTACCTTACCTTACCCTTACCTTACCTTACCCTTTATTTTTTTTTTTTTTTTAAGAGGGGAAAATGCCTACGCATACCCCACTCTCCTTGGGGGGAGAATGGGGTTATGTGGGGCTTGCACCCACTAAAAACCCCTCTATCGCCTTGCGATGAACCTCTTGCTGGTAATGGAGCGTCCCAGGATCCTCTGCGCAACCGGTAGCCCCTGAGGCATGCTGATATCAGCGCATACTTCCCCTCCCCCTATTTATCGAGGGAGCTGTCGTCTGCTCGACCCTCTATGAGTATTGTGTCTTCTTGGCCCTATGGCAGACTGGACCCCCAAGTCCAATCTCTAGGGCTCGTGTCCTTTGCCAGATGGCGGCGATGACACCTTAACGGAAGGTGAGAGGGGAGGGTTGAGACCCTTAGCGACGAAGGGCTGCCCTCCGGTTCCTCTTCCTTAACTTACTTCTTTCGATGCGTCTCGGGATATTCTTTTCCCTCGTCCGCTCCTGCTCTTCTTTGGCGGTCATGACCGCTTCACAGTATTCTTGGACCGCAGTCCACTCGTCTTCGCCCTTTAGCATGAACCCCACCAAGGATTCTGTGGATAGAGGGCCAGTATATCCCCTCTTTCTGAGTTCGTCCCTCTGTACAACGAAGGCTGAGCACTCCTGTATGGTGTGGATCACAGTGTCCTCTGGCGCCCCGCACATAATGCACTCGGCACTGACTTCTGCACCTATCTTTGCAAGGTAGACCCCAAACGATCCGTGGCCCGTTAGTATTTGGGTCATCCGGTATGTAGTGACCCCATACGCCCTATGCATCCACTCATCGAAATGAGGGAGAATGGCTTTAACCGCCGGCTGCCTCACTCGAGTCCATCCCAAGGATAGTTCCTTCTCCCACTTGGACCTGGCGAAGAGCTGTGAGAGATGCCTCGTCTCAGCTCTGTCCTTTTCGTCGAACAGAGTGCAGCACTCTTTATAGAGTCTACCGCACCTATATATCTCCGCCTCTACCTCGGCTTGGTGATCTAGTGGCAATTGGCCTGCCAGGATTACTGCCGACGCGAACGGGAGATCCCTGTATCCTCTAGCCACCCTAGTGGCGAATTTTCTCTGCATGCTTCGCAAGAGAGTCTTCCTCCTTGTGGCGCCCTGCGGGTTTGTCGCCCATATCGGGGCCCCATATAATGCCATGCTTCTCAGCGTGTTAGCGTACAAGCGCCGTACATTGAGGCAAGGGCCTCCTATGTTGGGAAGGAGGGAGCCCAGGAGACGTCCCGTCCTCTCTATTCTGGGGGCTAGCCGCTCCAGGTGCTGCACAAATCTCCAGCGACCGTCCAGCGTCAATCCCAGGTATTTGAGGGTGTCCTGAATCCGTATGTATGTTCCTTGGACCCACAGGAACTTCTCCGGGGGGGAGGAAGTGAGCGGGAGGCCGTGGAGCCACATGGCCGCGGTTTTTTCCGACGCTAGCCTTAGCCCAAGGGAACTTATGTGGTTGGCGACACACGCCACTCCAACCTCGGCTTTCCTGAGGGTGCGCTGCCAATCCTGTCCAGCTGCCAGTACCAGCGTGTCGTCCGCATAACACAGAACGGTTATGTCTTCCGGGACCGCTGCTTCTAGAGTGGTGTTGAAACCTACGTTCCATAGCAGGGGGCCAAGGACAGATCCTTGGGGGACACCTCGGTTTACCTTCCTTCGTAGAACTTCTCCATCCGATCCCGGGTATTGGATCGATCTACAATCCAGATAGTCGCGGATCACTGCCTTTAGGTAGGGCGGTAACTTGTGCCGATCCAGAGCCTCCATAATCAGCTCCCATGGGAGGGAATTGAAGGCATTGGCTATGTCCAGGGACACAGCCAGCGCCACCCCGTCTTCCTGCACCACCGGGTCAGAGATCTCCCTCATCTTACTTATGGCGTCCACGGTGGATATGCACCGTCTAAAGCCAAATTGATTTTCCGAAAGGTCCGGGCCGTCTTGGGACAGGTGGGCCATAATTCGGGAGGCCACCACTCTCCCGAATAGCTTGCCCAGCTCATCCAGGAGGCAGATGGGCCTGCAAGCCGCGGGTGAGTTCGGGTCCTTTCCAGGCTTCGGTATCAGCACCAGGGCGGCCTGTTTCCATATATTCGGTACCCGTCCGCATTCGAGGCAACGATTGAATAGGCGCGTTATTCGTCCGCCTAGCTGCTGGAACGCTTTGCCCCATACCTTTCCTGGGATGCCGTCCGGTCCAGGAGCGCCCGACTTCGTCAGCATCTTCTCGACAGCTACCTGGATTTCTCCGAGGGTGATGTACTGCTCCTCTTGTAAGGGAGGAGCAGGGTGATCCCACGGCGGAAGATCCTGGCCTGCCGGGAAAAGTTTGGAGATGGAGTCCTCTCTTGCAGTTGGGTCCATGGCTGCAGTGAGAGGGGGGCCTTTTGGTCGGAGACGACCCAACACTCGAAGGTATCCCATCCCCCACGGGTCCCTATTTAGGTCCTCCTCCAGTTCCTTATGGGCTCTGGATTTGGCCTCTGCGATTGCCCGCCGAAGGTCCGTAACTGCAAGCCTGTACTCGCTGTATAGGGCCTCCTCTTGGGACTGGTCTCGATGTCGCCTTCTCGCCCGTCCGTAGCGACGCACAGTGGCCGATTTGGGTCTAATACGCGCGCATCGCACTTTCTGACCGACAAAATTCAAAGGCACGGGAATGAAAATTGAACATTATATCCTTGTTCTGGATAGTATGAAGCACAAAAAATGTTAGTAAATTAATTTTTTATCTCATATAGTTTTGAAGTTAACGACAGATTAGTATAGTATGTTCCCATGTACTCAAATGGGGGACTTTAACTTTTGTATATTGTTTCGGGAACCTCGTGGAACCTCAGGGTGTATTTTTTTCCTGAAACTAGATTTTTTTCCGCGTCTTTTGACATATGTTTCATCTGCATAAAGTTGCATTAACGCGTGTTATGAATTAATACAATTACAAAATTGTGTTTTAGTGAAGAAAATATCGAAAGAAACGATATATTGATTCGGGAACCTAATGGAATCTTATGGTGTATTTTTTTCCTGAAACTAGATTTTTTTCCGCGTCTTTTGGCATATGTTTCATCTGCATACAGTTGCATAAACCTGTGTTATGAATTAATACAATTATAAAATTGCGTTTTAGTGAAGAAAATATCGAAAGAAACGAAGCATTTGGCAGAGAGGTAACATGAGGAGGAGAAGTGGGGGAGGAGGAGGAAAGACAGGTTGGAAAATGAGGAGAACAGCGAGAATGGAAGTCAAAATGAGGTGTGGACACTAGAATGGGGTGAAAGATGAAGGATAAATGAAATCGGTGCGACCGAGGACTATAGTACTGATAGAAAGGAGAAAACGGTAGAAAATAAGGATAGATCTTCCTCGCTTTATCTTATCCTTAAGATATAAACCATACAAAAAGGACGAGTATGAAAATAGCCAGTTTTGATGCCTATTTTCCATGCATTGTTTAGAACGGTGACACGATTTCCATCGCTTCAAATACAGAGTAACAAAAGCTCGAACTATTCCTCTGTCAATATTTTTACCAAGGTTCTCGACATAGGAAACAATGGCTTCCGTTGCCGCCTTTTTTCCAGATTTGTCTTTTATTAATGTCGCAAGGAACCGCTTGGACATATTTATCGAGCTGCCTGACATGTTTCTACGCCAGATATTGCGAAACTATGCAAACTAATGAGAAAAATATATTGTACGACACACAATACTCGTGATGCAGACGGTACTAATCGCTGCAGGAACTTGGTTTCAGGCTAGTTGAATGAATCTTCTTGCGAAGAATTATATCTCATTACCATTGTCCCTCTTGGTCCCTTACGAACGATTTAAACAAAACAGCGATTGGGGAAGTCGGAGACTACACGTGTCTCGTGTGCAAAGTTTGCCTCGTGTGTAGTCTAAAAAAAACATATGCCAAAAGACGCGGAAAAAAATCTAGTTTCAGGAAAAAAATACACCATGAGGTTCCATTAGGGTCCCGAATCAATATACAAAAGTTAAGGTTCTCCATTTGAATTCATAAGAACATACTATACTAAACTGTCGTTAACTTCAAAACTATTTGAGATAAAAATTTAATTTACTAATATTTTCTGTGCTCCATACTATCCAGAACAAGGATATAATGTTCAATTTTCATTCTCGTGCCTCTGAATTTTCATAAAATCCGATGCGCGCGTTTTATACCCAAAACGGCCACTGTGACACTGTAACAATTTATTAAAAAGCTAATTATGGGCTATTATTAATCCTTATGTCACAAGGATGAAAACAAACCAAAAAAATTGAGAATCGGTTCAGTGGAACCTGAGTTATTGGCCATGCGCGCATATTAGACCCAAATCGGCCACTGTGCGACGTCTCGCTTGCCAGCAGGTTTCGCGAAGGGCCGCAATCTCTGGCGACCACCAGTAAACAGCGTTCCTCGGTCTTCCGCCCTTGGCTCTAGGCATCGCGGTATCGCACACACCCGAGAGAATCCTGCGAAGCCGTTCCGCCTCCGCATCCGGATCGACTGGAGCGTCCGCCGGTAGCTTTGTCCAGGAGACGACGCTGATGGCCGCTTCGAGGAGATCCTCGTCTACCTTCCGCAACACCCAGCCTTTTTTAGAGGGAGGGTTCCTGTTTGTGGTTGCACCGGTCATGGCGCGGACTTCCATCCACAGGTATCGGTGGTCGCTGAGGGTTTCCTTGTCCGTTAGGACCTTCCAGCTCCTGATGTCGCTTGCCGCGCTGCCGCTTGCCCATGTCAGGTCCACTATGGAGCCTCCTCTTCTGCGGACGCAGGTGAATTTGCTGCCCCGATTGATGAGACTCAGTCCAAAGTTGTCCGCCCAGTGGATGACGATGTCCCCTCTAGGATTTCGTCTGCGGTCGCCCCAGGCAGGGCTTCTGGCATTGAAATCCCCTCCTACGATCCAGGGTCTCGTTCCGGAGCAGCCCAGGGTTAGGCCAACCTCCCGCAGCAGTCTGTCAAACCTATTGACATCCCAGCTTGGCGGGGCGTATAGGGCGACAATCCCATATTGTCCCTATACCATGGCGACGAAGCCTTCGCCTCTCTTCAGGATCCGCGGGACTGGGATTCCTGGGAGAGGGGAGTGGACGATGGCCACCGACCCGAGCAGGTCGCCCGTCCATCGCGGATGGTCGGGGATGCGGTGGGGTTCGGCAATTAGCGCAAGGCTAAGAGACTGCTCGGCCATGGTCTGCATGAGCAGATCTTGGGCCTTGGCCGAGCAGTTTAGGTTCGCTTGAAGGATGGACGTGGGGGCTCGATGGCCCATCATTGAGGGGCAGTGTCCATGGCCTCCTCCTGGCCTGTTCCTCCTTCCTTCTTGCCTTCGGCGGTTTTCTTCTTAGGTTGGAGACTGGGGGCGTTCTTCGCCGTGGCTACCTCGTCCTCAACACGGTTGGTGGGCGCGGCGTCTGGCCTCACTGACCTCGCCGGAGCTCCCTCCTTAGCGGTAGTGGGGTACGCTGACTTCGTGACCGGGGGTGGGCTGCAAAGAGCTGAACCTGCCCGGTGTTTGCAGGGGGCTCCCCTTTCCGCGCAAATGACGCAGTGTGGCTTAGCTGTGCACACACTCGCTTTGTGGTCTGCCGCCCCGCAATTATAGCAGAGCGAGCTTCTGTCCACCTTGCTTCTGCATAACTGCATCGAGTGGCCCTTTTCGAGGCACCTAAAGCATTGCATGGGGCCGCCTCCAACCACTTTGATCCGTGCAACCGACCACCCAATGCGTAACTTGCCGGCATCGGCGACCTTCTTTCCAGCAGCCGCTGGGCACCTCAACCAAATGGAGCCAAGTCCGCGCGATGACTGGCGCACTTGCCCCGTCCTTATCGTGTCAGCTGCGCATCCAGTCTCCCTGATGATGGCCTGGACAACTTCTCCAGGGGTGACGGAGTCGTCGAGGTCGAACAGCCGGAGATCTGCGCTTTTTTCAGGTCGCGCTATTCGGACATCCTCACGGTCCGCGAACGCGGAGTGAAGGTGCTCACCCAACACCCGAGCCTTATCCGCGCTGTTCTCCCCACGGACCTCCACAATGATCCCTCCGTTGATTGCACGTCTCGTGTGTAGCTCCATGGAGTCAACATCGATGGACTCTTTCCTCTCCTCGATCTTCTCCTTTGCCATGGAGAGGGCTCTGGCGTATGTGAGCTCGGATCCAGGCGCTAAGGTAAGGGTGACCGCCGCGTGCTTTGGCACCCTTATCCTCCGGGGCTTCTGGAGGTCTGGCTCCGAGGAGGTCTGGGGGGCCTTCCTAGTTTTGGAGGGAGTGCGCGTGTTGTCCGGGGCCCCCTGCACCTTCGCTTTGGCCTTCCTGCCGACTACCGTGGCCCACGTAGCTCCCAACGGAGGTTTTTGCTCCTCGTTGACTTGAGGTGGGTTCCTGGTTGCGATGCCCGAACCTCCTGGCTGCTGGTCGTCCGCCGGTTTGACCACCACCGACGAAGTAATTCGAGGCTTCGCCTTTGATCCGGCCTTTGCTTTGGTCGGGAGCGCGGGAGGAGCGTTTCCAGTCGACAGGGGGACCATAGGTAGGTCCCGACGAAGCCGCTGCTCCAGTTCTGCGAAGCGGGACTCCATTAGATCCGAAATCATCTTTAAGAGGTCCACGTGTGATCGCGTCGCTTCCCTCTTTGCCTCCACTGCCGCCTCTCGAGCTTTGCCCCCGCGTGTATTGGGGGATGGTTCCGGAGGGGCCTTCACCGCTGCCACCATCTTGGAGCCGCTCGCCGCCGCTGCCGTCGATGGGGCTTTTTGTCCCTCGGCGAATTTGCGGGCTGAAATCTCCCCCTTCAAAATCTCAACCTCGCGTTCCAGTCTAGCAACGTTGGATCTTAACTCCATGTTTACTATTTCTAGCTGCTTATAGTGCCCGGAGGTGTCGGAACGCTCGGTGAGCTCCATCACAGCAGCCCTTGAAGTGAGAGCATCCACCCTGAGTCTTCGGATCAGATCACCCTTGACGTTATTGGACGCAGCAGCGATCGTCTCGATGTCTCGGGTACTCTCGATCACTTTCTGGGCGATATCCACCGCCGGCATAGCATGGAAGTTTCTCCCCAGCACTACCAGGGATGGGATGCCCCTGTATGCGCTGGAGCGCCTAGGAGACCCATCGCCGGCCGTTTGGGAGTCTTCGTCATCGTTGTTGTTGTGCCTCCTTTTTTTCCTTTTAGCTCCTTCCGACTTCACTGCCGAAGTGGAGGTCCTGGTCTTCCTGGGATTGGCGGTCGTTTCTTCTTCTTCGCTGGAGGAAAATATCCTGCGAAGCCTCTGATGGGATGAGGTTCTTGACCGGGGAGGGGAGCGACTCCTTCTGCCTCCCGGGGTAGCGTACTCCTCATCGTCTGGCATCTCCATGTCAACATCCGTACCGACGACATCTTGGACTCCGGAGGTGGCAGCCTGTCCTTGCGAGGCTTTCGCCGGCTGGGAGGCGGAGCTGCTCATGGCAGCAGCCCCAGCCAGGTTCGGCATCGATGTGGAGGGGGGGATTCCACGGGTATAGGATAGGGGGGGAGGCATCTCACCACTCGAAACCCGACCCCTGTCCCGGTCTCCCCACCCCACCTCAATGGTCCCTTCCGTCGTGTTGCCGTCATCGGGGGGAGGAGGGGGTTGCTTCCTCCTACCTTTCGATCCTCCTACATCGGTCCACTCTCTTATCCCTGGACTTGCCGTGTCGTCGTCGTTTGTTTGCGCTCTCGTGGCTTTTACGGTGCCGTCGGCCAAGTGGCCAACCGACGGGCCGCTGCGGTTGCAGGATGACGACGTGCTCGGGCCCGCTTGCCCGCCCTTACACGCCGGTACTGAGGATTCGCACCTCTGCACCCTAATCCTTATCTCTTTTTTAGCTTCGTCCATGGTTGATTTAGTTTCGGGGTTTCTTCCCCTATCCCCCTTGTGGCGGGGGAGAACCCCGGGGAGCCGCCCCGGACGGTGTGTGCGTGAGTGTTCCCCTCTGGAATGTACTGCCCCGCGAGGCAGGGTGCCCAGAGGGGAGTGTCAGTGTGTATGGATGTGTGTATGTGTGGTCTCCCCCTTTTGTAGGGTAGGGGAGAAACAACCCTGCCACTTTGTTAGAGGTTGGCCTCCTCGCGACCCGACCCTGAGGCCTGGCCCCCGGTCTCCTCGTCCGCCTCTTCCGACGCTTCGCCACAGCGCTGTAGAAAGCGGAATCGGAGATTCCGGTGTTGGGGGATGGGTGGCGCACGCCATCCCCAGGGTGCCGATTCCCCCGCCCCGAAGGACAGAGGGTACCCCCGGCCCCCTCGCTTTCGGTGGAGGGGTCACCATACCGATGCTGTCCACGGCAGGCCCCTTTCGGGGTCCTGCTACCCACCCGACTATGTCGGTAGGGCATCCCCCTATCCGCAACCCGGGGACGCGCCGTGTCGGGAGTCGGCAAGCTCCTATCCCCTCACAGGGCCCGGGGGGATCGCGGAAGCGATCCTTACCCAGTTCCCGCGAGGGGCACGGTACCTTACCTTACCCTTACCTTACCCTTACCTTACCCTTACCTTACCCTTACCTTACCCTTACCTTACCCTTACCTTACCCTTACCTTACCCTTACCTTTTTTTTTGTTTTTTTCGTGGGGAAAATCCATCATGGATCTCCCGCCCAGCTGAGGAGTGGGCGGGGGTATGTTGGACTCCTACCGACTAAAAACCCCACGGTGACCATCCATGAAACCCTCCAGGGCTGGGAACTGGGAACGCCTAAGCATACTTCCGGTCCCAGCCCTGATCGGTCTCTCGGAGCTAGTGCGATCTCCCTCCATGGTCTTACGGCCACAACGCCTACGCAGGTCACGTGCGTAGGCGCTTCCACCAAGAACCCCTTTGTCGCGGAGCACTGATCCTCAGGCAGTAATCCACGGGGTTCGGAAAAAAATGCGGGGCAGGGATGGTTGTCCCTCTCGCGCGTCCTCCTCTCCCTCCCTTCAGTCGAGGATGAAGGGGTTGCGTCCCAATCTTCGACGTCGTCCCGTGCGGCTGCGTCCGCGTCTACTGGGCGCGTGATTCCGCTCCCTCTCCCGCTCGGCAACCTCCTTCCTCGTGAGCACTGTCTCGCAGAAGGTTTCGACTGCCTTCCACTGCTCTTCTCCCTCCGTCATGGCTCGGGTGACTGCCTCGAGCGTGAGGTTCTGTCCGATGACGCGGCACAGGTCCTCCCTTTCCTCTCTCCAGGCAGGACATGCCTGCAGCGTGTGGTCTGCATCGTCCAGATCCGCATCGCAATGGTGGCACGCGGGACTGGCCTCCTTCCCAATGCGCGCCAGATACCCTCCGAAACAGCCGTGCCCGGTAAGTACTTGGCACGTTCTGTACGACATTCCGTTCTGCCTAACGGCATTCGCCCAGGCTATGGCCACGGGACCGACCGTCGAGGCTGACCTCCTGCCACTGCCGGTCTGGTCTAGTAACCAATTCTCCCACTCATCCATGAGCCGTTCCTTCAGCCTACCTTTGAGGGCAAACAGCTCTCTTTGTCTGGCTTCCCCCTGGAATCGCACCCTGGTGCGCTGAGTCTCCTCGAACGCCTCTGCGGAAGCTTGGGCCTCCATGACCCAGGGAGGGCATCCCGTCAGCGCGCTGGCAGCCACGCCAGACACTGTTCTGTACGCCCTGATCGTGCGTAGTGCCATCTGTCTAAACAGGCTGGTAATTGCCTGCTTAATTTTCACCTGGAGGGGCTCTTGTGCCCACACCGGCGCCCCGTACAATACGACCGACATCACGACGTGCATATATAGCAAGCGTGCTTTCCTTCCTGGCCCCTTTGTGGTGGGGGTTAGCCGGTTCAGAGCGCCCGCCATCCTGAGGGCCTTTGGGATCAAGGCCTCAAAATGTGCCACGAACGTCCAGTTACGGTCCAGCAGAAGTCCGAGATACTTGATCTGGGACCCGATTCTGACGTCGTTGTCTCCTACCTTGATCCTGGTTCTCCAGGGGGAAGCAGCTGTCCCTCCCCTCTTTGTGAACCACATGGTTTGAGTCTTGGCCGATGAGACCTTCAAACCGAGGTCCTCGATAGCTTTGACGATGCGTCCCGTTGCCTCCTCCGCGGTGTTCCGGACGGTTCTCCAAACCATCCCGCGAGCCACGACGATCGTGTCATCCGCGTAGCACACGACCTCCACGTCCGCGGGGAGAGCTGTCCTCAGTACCCTGTTGTACGCGATGTTCCACAGAAGGGGTCCTAGGACCGAACCCTGCGGAACACCGCGGGTAATGCGCTTGGTAACGCTCGTTTCCGAACCGTCCGTGTAGACGATGAACCTGTCCGACAGGTAGGCCCGTACTATCCTCGTCAGGTAGGGTGGAACCCGGTGTTCTCCCAGCGCTCTCTCTATGTCCTCCCAGGGGACCCTAACCTTACCCTTACCCTTACCCTTACCCTTAGCCTTCTTACCCTTCTTACCCTTCTTACCCTTCTTACCCTTACCCTTACCCTACCTTACCTTACCTTACTCCGTGCCCCTTCGGGGGGTGGGGTTGCTGGACACCGACACGGCGCGTCCCCAGGTGGCGGATAGGGGAATGCCCTCACCAGGCTTGCCTGGCGGGTACCGGTGAAATAAAATAGCCGGCGCGGACCAAAACCAGCTAGGGGAAGGAACCCCGAATAACAAACCAAATATGGACGGTACGACAAAGGAGAAATCGGTTACGGTGCAGGGGTGCGATTCCCCAGTACCGGCGTCCGAGGGCGAGCAAGCGGGCCCTCTGGCGTCGTCATCCAACAACCGCAGTGTCGCGTCGGTTGGCCACTTGACCGACGCGGCATAAAAAGCCACAAGTGAGCCCTCCACGGAGGAGCGAGGGGCGGTTTCGCAGCAGGCGGAGGCGCGAGGGTGCGTGAAGTGGGCGGCGAAGCGGAAGGGGGGCAGAGAACCCCCCAGATGCGGACCCGTTCTCCTCGCCAAGATCGACGGCCTGAGGCGCGACATCGAGAAGGCAGAGGAGCGGGCGGAGGCAAGACTCCGCGAGATGAGGGAGCTCGTCGGCACGATGATGGCGGCCGTTAAAAAGGCGCCAAACATCAGCCGTACGATTAAGGACGCCCTTCCGGTGCTAGAAGAGCACTTCGAGGGAATCGGCGAGGAGCGCGGCATCTGCCGAAAGGCGCGTCGTGACCTCAACGAGCTCCGGGAGGCGCCGATAGCAGCCTCCGCGGCGACCTCGGCAACCCCCGACGCCGGGGGAAGGAAGAGGGCTGCCTCTAGCCCTCCTCAACCCACGGTGCCGGAGGCCCCCAAGAAGACCAGGGGGGCATCAATTGCCGAGGAGGAAGGCACCTGGGCAGAGGTTGTCTGCCGCAAGAAAAAGGCGGCGAAGAAACAGCCGGAAGCGGCGCAAAAGTCGCAGACAAAGCCCCCGCGAGCCGGGCCCGGCCAACCACAGGCAGATTCTCAACCCGCGGAGGTGAAGAAGCCCAGAAAAGCGAAGAAGAGGAGGCCGGAGGCGATTGCCCTCAAGCCCGCCCTCGGGAAAAGGTACGCGGACGTGCTAGGCGTCGTCCGCAAGTCCGTCGACCCAAAGAAAAGCGGGATTGAGGTGCAAAACATCCGGCGCACCAGAGCGGGCGAGGTCCTCCTCGAGCTCCGCAAACCGACGGCCGATGCCAAGGCAGCCTTTTCGGAGGCTCTGAAGCAGGCCGTCGGTAGTGACAGCACCGTTCGGGATTTGGTCCCCAGATCCAGCCTGGAGATCGTGGACCTGGATGGGTGTTCGTCGCAGCAGGAGGTAGAGGAGGCCCTCAAGGGTGTCCTGGGGGACTCGTGTGGATCCTTGCAGGTGAAGCTGACCGCGGCGAACAGCCGCGGACAGCGCGTAGCTATCGTGACGGCCGACGAGCCGGTCGCCGCGAAGCTCTTGCGGACCGCCCGCATTAAGATCGGGTGGGTCCCCTGCAAGGTTCGCAGGAGGGTGACCGTGACCAGGTGCTTTAAGTGCCTGGGATACGGTCACCAAAGCCACGCCTGCGCCGGGCCTGACCGAAGCAAGGTGTGCTTCCGGTGCGGCGCTACGGGGCACAAGAGGGCCGACTGTAAGGCCGGCCCGGCGTGCTTCCTGTGCGCCGAGGTGGAGGATGACCCCGACGCCCGCAAACACCTTGCGGGCTCGGGGAGCTGCGAAGTATTTCGCAGAGCCCTCGCCCAGGCCAGGCAGCCATAATGGCGGTCACAGTCCTCCAGGGCAACTTGGGCAGGAGCAGAACGGCTGACCACATCCTGGACCAGATCTGTCTCGAGAAGAACGCTGATGCTGTCCTCATCAGCGAGCAGTACCGGGACAGAGATGGGCCAGGTTGGTACCGAGATGCCCTCGGCACGGCGGCAATATGGATCCCCAGTCCGCGACGCTTCCACGTTGCGGCCCATGGCTCTGGCTGCGGTTTCGTTTGGGTGAGGAGGAGCGACGTGACATACGTCAGCTGTTACCTCACCCCAAACGAACCCATAGCGGACTTCCAGGCCAAGCTCGATGGCTTGGAGGACGCCGACAGGGACATGGAGGGGGAGCTGATAGGGGCCGGAGACTTCAACGCCAAGGCGGTTGAGTGGGGTGAAATCGGGCCGGACTCCAGGGGTGGACGAGTCATGGACATGGTGTCCAGACTAGGACTCGTGGTGCTCAACACCGGTAACACGTCCACCTTTAGGAGGCCCGGCTACAGGGAGACTATTCTGGATATCTCCCTGGCGACGGAACACCTGGCTGCACGCTTGCAGGGCTGGCGGGTGATCGAGGACTATACAGCCAGCGATCACCAATGCATCGCGTTCCGTGTGCGCGATGTAGCGCCAGCCAGGGCCCAACACCATCGGACCCCGCCTAGGTGTAACGTCGCAAAGATGGATGCCCAGAAGTTGTCTTCGGCCCTATCACACGGACAGCGACCCCTGAGAATTCCGGAGGACGCCTCGCTCGCCGAACAGGCCCGCCTAACGGTGGAGTCCACCATGGACCTCATCCAGCGGGCCTGCAAGGAAGCCGTGCCGAGAGCGTCGCGACGAAGCACGCGCCGTCCGGTGTACTGGTGGACGAACGAGATCGCGGAGTTGAGGCGGAAATGCCTTCGGCTCAGACGGCTCGCCCAGCGAGCCCGTCGACGCGATCCCGACGCATCCCTGCAGGCCGCCACCCATAAGGCGGCGAAGAACGATCTCCGACGGGCCACCGAAGACAGCAAGCGCCGCTGCTGGAAGGTACTGGCCGAGGATCTGAACAACGATCCTTGGGGGCTGGGATACAGGATAGTTTTCCGCAAGCTGGACGCTTTTGCCCAAAGCGCCCCCGGCAACGCGGAAACTATCGAGGGGATTGTAAATTCCCTCTTTCCCAGCCACCCGAAACGGCTCAACCGTGCCGCACCATCCGACGCCCTGGAAGTTCCCCTCTTCACGGAGGAGGAACTCATCATCGCCTCCCGCTCCATGCAGAGTAAGAAGGCTCCAGGGCCGAACGGACTTCCAGCAGAGGTGCTGAAAGCCGTAGCTGTTTCACACCCAGGGCTCTTGCTTAATATGTACAACGCTTGTCTGAAGGCAGGAGTATTTCCTTCCCGCTGCAAGGCCACGCGCCTAGTACTCATAAGCAAGGGCAAGGGACCAGCAGACGCCCCATCATCGTACAGACCCCTGTGCATGCTGGACACTGCCGGCAAGCTCCTGGAAAAGCTGCTGCGACCTCGCCTCCACGCGGCCGTCCAAGCCGCTGGAGACCTCTCCGGAAGCCAGTACGGCTTCCGGAGCGGGAGGACGACAGTGAAAGCTATCCTGGAGGTTGTCGAGGCTGCCAGGGGCACGGAGCGGGGGACGCACATCTACCGCCCCGTGTGTCTGTTGGTCACCCTGGATGTGAAGAACGCATGCAACACGGTGAGGTGGGTTGATGCGTTGGACGCGATGGAGCGGCACTTCAAGGTACCCGAGTACCTCCTCCGTATCATCGGAGACTATTTGAGTGACCGCTCCATCGTGTACAGCACGGACGATGGCCCGAGGATGAAGGAGATCACTGCAGGGGCAGCCCAGGGCTCCATACTGGGTCCCGACATATGGAACATCACCTATGACGGGATCCTACGTATGGAGATGCCCGAGGGCTGCCGCCTGGGTGGGTACGCGGACGATGTTGCCGCCATAATTCTCGCGAGAGACGCGGCGGCGGCGCAGACGCGACTCAGCCAGGTGATGCGTCGAGTTCGTTCCTGGATGAGCGACCACGGTTTGGAGCTGGCACTTGCGAAGATCGAGATCGTCTTCCTGACCAAGAAACGCATCCCACTGATACGGGAAATGCTGGTGGGGGGAGTGACGGTCCAGACGAAGGCGGCCGTGAGGTACCTGGGGGTGATGCTGGACAGTCGGCTCACCTTCGGGGAAAACATCCGGCAGAGAGCGGACAAGGCGGGGTCAGTAGTCACGTTGCTGAGCAGGGTCATGGCCAACATTGGCGGTCCCAGGCCCTGCAAGAGACGACTGCTACTGCGCACCGCCGAGTCAATTATGCTCTACGGCGCCGAAATCTGGGCCGATTCGCTGCGGCATGAGTGGCACCGGAAGCGCATCGCCGCAGTCCAGCGGAGATGTGCCTTGCGGATTGCCTGCTCGTACTGCACGGTCTCGGAGCCAGCAGCTGCGGTGGTCGCTGGGGTCACACCCATCGACCTGCTTCCCCAGGAACGAAAGCTCGTCCACCAGCAAAAGGCGGCCCTCGGAAGGGACGCTGCAGCGGAGCGAGCTAGAACACGCTCCATGGAAGAGTGGCAGGAGCGGTGGGACCGAGAGTCGCGGGGCCGGTGGACGGCGAGGCTAATCACTCGACTGGACACCTGGCTTAACCGTCAGCATGGTGAGGTGGACTACTACCTCACACAAATGCTGACGGGGCACGGCTATTTCCGCGCCTATCTCCACAGGATGGGGAAGGTAGCGGACCCTGGCTGCGTCTACTGCGACTCTCGGTCGGACAGTGTCCTCCACACATTCTTCGAATGTGGAAGGTGGAGTGGGGAGAAGGACAGACTGGCGGTGGGGCTCGGAGACATAACTCCCGACACTTTGGTCGGGATCATGTTGACGAGCCCCGAGGCCTGGTCGAAGGCCGTGCCGCGGTGACCGGTGCAGTTGGGTGGTCTCTAAGACCTTCCCACAAACCACCGGCATCGTGGAGGGAGTTGCTGGTCTTCGACACGGCGCGTCCCCAGGTGGCGGATAGGGGGCCCCTCCGGTTCCAACTGGAGGGTTGCGACTCGCGTAAGCAGTCGCCGCGGACCAAAACCAGCGCACACTCACACTTACACACACCTTACACACACTCTCCCGCGGTGTGCCGCCTCTTCGAGGTGGTCCACCGCGGGGGAGCACACACACACAGAAACACACCCTACATTACACTTCAACACACACACGAGAGATGGTCTCGCTCGGGGCCGTTCTTCCCGTTCGGGGGGATGGTCGGTCGTTCTGTCGCGGTGGTACCACGGGAGGGTACAGTTGATAAACCGGGGATGGCACACCCGGGCCGCTCCCTAGTACAGGTGCCCGAACCCCATCTAACCAATGGGGAGGCTGCACTATCAGGGGCGAATAATCTCGGGGCGGGTTGTAGTGCCGGTTGGTGACCGGATGGGACCCTGCAGCCCGTCCCGGGGGGCTCTTCCGAGGCCACCCGTGGATGCCTTAAAAAGCTTAAAAAGCTTAGCCGCCGCGACGGCGCGGCCGGCCCCTCCTCGTTCTGGGGGGTTCGGATTTTCCGGGCGATGACCGTCTCTCAACACAACACAACTACGCACACACACACATACACATACACACACTACATCACACTTACATATAGACGTGGAGGGGAAAAAAAATAAAAATGGAGACGACAACGAAAAAGAATATTGAAACGTGCCAAAAAGACGACGTGGAGATTCCCAGCTCCAAGGGGGGAGAAGTGGAGGGTGACAGCAGCGCTGCCCATTCCAGCAACGGAATGAGGCCGCCTGCGACCCCCTCCGCTAGGAGGAAGAAGAAGGGCCGTGTGGTCATCCGGCCCACGGAGGACAGCACGGGCAAGTCCGATGACTCGGACACGTCCGTCGCCTCCGTGGTGTCGGTGACCGAGAGGGCCGTGCCGAGATGTTCGGTGGTGTTGAGCCGCCTGCCCGACACGGTCCTCTCCCGACGCGGCCCGGCGACGACGGAGGCTTCTGGCGGCGAAGGGTCCGATGCCTCGATGGCATCGGGCTCCTCGCGGCCGGGAGGTTCCCGGCGAAAGAGGGGGCCCCCATCCACGGGGAAGGGCGCCGGGTCGGCACTGGCGAAGAAACGCCAGGTCGACTCGGCGCGCGCTGGGACCGAGTCCCAAATGGGGCAGCCCACCGGCGGCTCAGAGCCTGAGCCGTCGGCAACACCGGGCGACCCACCGCCCACCGGAGAGGAGAGCGCCGCCCAGGCTCTCAGCCGAGAGGCTGAGTTGGCGCGGAGGCTGAGGGTCAGCTCGTCCGCGGATGTAGGTGCCCATATAATTGAGGCGATGGACGTGGTGCGTCATCTGGCGACCACCTCGTCCAACCTCAAGGGCACCTACAAACGCAGGTTCTGGGAGGCGGCCCAAGAGGCCACGGTGGCGGCGACGGAGTTGGCAGCCAGAGCCAACTCCGACGGGGAAGGGGCCCTCATTAGGGCCGAGAATAGGCGTCTGAGGGCCAGGATCGCCGACCTCGAGGGGGAGATTTTCTCCCTCTCGAGGAAGGTCGAACTCCTGGACTGCCAGGGGGCAGGACCCTCGGGCGCCACGGCGAGGACACCCTGCGCCCCCAACGATGGCCCCGTCGGCCTCACTCTTGATGAGAGAGTGATGGCGCGGATCGGGGCTCTCGTGGAGGCCAAGCTGACCCGCTTCAGGGAGGAGCTCTTCCCTGGGCGGGCGGTGAGGCCTCCATTGGGGGTGAAGGCGGCGACTCGGGCGGGTGGGTGTGAGCCCGTCCGAGCCGCCGCTTCTTCCGCGGAGGCTCCGGCGGTGGACGGTACAGTCCGCCGCCGGAAGAAGAAGCGGAAGAAGGGGAAGGGAAAGAAGGGTGGGGCAGCAGTCGAGGCTGCTGCCCAAACACCCAAAAACTCCCCGACCGCCGGTGGCCCACAGATACCACCGCCGCCCGCACCTCCCACGCAGGGAGAGACGTGGACGACGGTGGTGGGTCGCAAGCAGAAGGGCGGGCAGGGCCGCAAAGCCCCACCACCTCCTGCTGCCACGGCCAAGGCAGCGAAGTGGGCCGAAGGTGCCGGTGGGACCAAGGTGGTGCCTGGACGCCCTCCGAAGACCGCAGCAGTCACGCTGACGGTCCCGGAGGGGTCCAGGCTCACCTACGCGGAGGCGATGTCCAGGGCGCGCGAGCAGATTAAGCTCGCCGACCTGGGCATCGCCTCAGTGAGGCCCAAGCGCGCCGTCACCGGGGGTCTCATTCTCGAGATCCCCGGTGCCGACGGCGCGCAGAAGGCCGATAGGTTGGCGGAGGCGATGGCCGGTATTTTCGAGGGGTCGGAGGCGCGTATCGCCCGCCCCTCGAAAAAGACCGAGCTGAGGGTGACGGGACTTATCGAGTCCGTCACCGTCGGCGAGGTCATCTCGGCCATCGCCAAGGCGGGCGGGTGTAAGGAGGGGGAAGTGACGACCGGTGAGATCCGGTCGTCCGCCCCCTCCAAACTGGGCTCCCTCTGGCTGCGGTGCCCACTTACCGCGGCCGGGAGGATCACGGAGGTCGGCCGACTTACCATCGGCTGGACCTCCGTGAGGGTAGAGGCGCTAGTTGCACGGCCGCTGCAGTGCTTCCGCTGCCTAGAGGCGGGGCACGTGCAGCGGCAGTGCAAGTCCGCCGTGGACCGCAGCCGCCGCTGCTACGCTTGCGGGGCGGAGGGCCACAGGGCCGGACAATGCAAGGCCGGGCGGCTGAAATGCCCGCTTTGCAGCGACCTCGGCCACCCGGCCGAGCACCGACTCGGCGGTGAGGCCTGCCGCGCCTTGCGGCAAAAGGCCTCCAAGAAGCCTGCGGCGGCGAAGCCAAACCCGAAATCGGGGAAGGCTCCGCCGCCAAAGGCGAAGGGCGGCAAGGGCGGACCACCGGCGCTGGCTGTTGTCTCCAGCGTCCCGGTGGTACCGCCCTTGAAGGTCGTGGTGGCGAGGACGGCACCCAAGCCGAAACCGCCACCACGACCGAAAGTGGCCGCCCCCGCCGAGCCGGTGGAGAAGGCGGCCAAGGGGCCAGAAGCGGCCCAAAGTGGGGGAGGCTTGGAGGAGGCCATGGACACGGCGTAATAATGTCCCAGCGCCTCCTCCAAGCCAACCTCAACCACTCGCGCAGGGCCCAGGACCTCCTTGTCCACACCCTGCGCGAGTGGCGAGTGAGTTTGGCGATCGCGGCGGAGCCGTACGCCGTACCTCCCAGCGACCCTAATTGGGTCGGGGATGTGTGCGGCTCCGTCGCGATCATTCGCACCCACTGGCCCGACTTCCCCCTCTGCTCATCCCTGGAGCAGGGGCGGGGATTCGTGGCGGTGCAGTGGGGGAACCTCGCGGTGGTGGGTTGTTACATCTTGCCCAACTGCGGCCTCGATGCGTTCGAGGCGTACCTGGGTGCGGTCGGTGGGTGCATCTCCCGCACACGGCCGCGCCCGATACTCGTCCTGGGGGACTTCAACGCCCACGCTGTGGCGTGGGGCAACCCCCGGGACGACGCAAGGGGCGGGATGCTGCTGGACTGGGCGGCGCAGCACGACCTCCGGTTAATCAACCGGGGGTCGGCTAGCACGTGCGTGCGGTGGAATAGGGAGTCGGTCGTCGATTTGACCTTCGGCTCCCCGGCCACCGTGCGCCGTGTGTCCGGGTGGCGGGTTGTGGAAGAGCAGGAGACGCTCTCCGACCACCTCTATCTGACGATGGAGGTGGTCGCCACACCCGTCGCCCCGACGCGCCGCCCGCCAGCAGCGGGCAACCCTCGTGGTGGAGGAGACAACCCACCACCGCGATGGGCGCTGAGGCGCCTAGACCGGGACGCTCTCATGGCGGCAGCGATCGCCGTGGCCTGGCAGGACGGGTCGGGGGACGAGCACGAGTCTCCCGACCCGGACGAGGGGGCCGAGTCGCTTCGGGGCGCGATGACGTCGATTTGCGACGTCGCAATGCCCCGAGCACGGCCCCCCCGCGTCGGCGGGGTGTACTGGTGGTCGCAGGACATCGCTGTCCTGCGCTCCGCCTGCGTTCACCGCAGGCGCCAGTACACCCGCGCCAGGAGACGGCACGGTCAGGTCGCGGCGGAGGTGGCCCAGCTGTATGCGGCGTACCGCGAGGCAGCGGTCGCCCTGCAGCGGGCCATCAAAGCCGCCAAGGCCAAAGCCTGGGACGAGCTCGTCGCCACATTGGACGGGGATCCGTGGGGGCGCCCATACAAAATCGTCATGGGACGATTACGTCCATGGGCGCCCCCAACAACGGAGCTGCTTGACCCCCAGTTTCTCGACCGGGTGGTGGCTACTCTGTTCCCTGCGGGAGCAGAGGACCCCACCCCCGGTCGGCCTCGTCCCCGTTTTGAGTGGGACGAGGCCACCATGGGGGTCACTGGCGGCGAGCTCGACGCCGCGATTAGGCGTCTCCGGGCCCGCGCGAACAGGGCGCCGGGCCCGGACGGCATCCCAGGCAGGGCCTTGGCCATGGCCATGGGCGTCCTGGTCCCGCGCCTCGGGCAGCTTTTTAACAGCTGTCTGAGGCGCGATAGGTTCCCCCGCTCCTGGAAGCGGGCGCGGATGGTCCTCATCCGGAAGGATGGGCGGCCCGCGGACTCTCCCTCCGCGTACCGGCCCATTTGCTTGCTGGACGAGGCGGGCAAACTCTTCGAGAGAGTTATTGCCAACCGCCTCGTCCGGCACCTGTCGGCGACAGGTCCGGACCTCGACGACGGGCAGTTCGGCTTCCGTCAGGGACGATCGACGATAGACGCGATCAAGCGCCTAAGGTCCCTGACGGAGTCGGCTGCAAGCCGGGGCAGGGTGTGTATCGCTATATCCTTGGATATAGTGAATGCTTTTAACACCCTGCCCTGGTGGGTCATCAGGGAGGCGCTCGAGTACCATCGAGTGCCCCCTGAGTTACGGGCCGTCGTCGGGGACTACCTCGCCGACAGGGGCATTAAGTTCATGGGCCGGACGCAGGAGTATGAGAGGGAGACGTACGCCGGGGTCCCGCAGGGGTCCGTGTTGGGCCCCCTGCTATGGGACCTCGGCTACGATTACGTCCTGCGGGCTGCACTCCCCGCTGACTCCACGGTGATCTGCTATGCAGACGACACACTCGTGGTAGTCAGCGGGGAGGATGGGAGGAGGACCATCCGCGTTGCGGAGACGGCGGTGGCCTGTGTCGTCGCCCGAATCCACCGACTGGGCCTTCGGGTGGCCCCGCAAAAGACCGAGGCGATCTGGTTTTACGATCGCCAACGGTATGCGGGGCCGCCTCCCCAGCGGTGGATTGCGGTAGGAGAGACCCGCGTCCAGGTGAGAGATACGATGAAGTATGCGGGAGTCGTCCGTTCCATGGTGCTCTACGGGGCACCAGTCTGGGCGGACGACCTGGCGGCCAGCCGGCGCAATTGTGCCCTGCTATTCAGGGTACAGCGTCGGATGGCCGCCAGGGTCGTGCGAGGATATCGCACGATCTCCCTGGCGTCGGCCACCCTACTGGCGAGGTTTCCGCCCCTGGACATCCTGGCGGTGGGGGACGCGAGGACCTATTTGGGTCTTCGCGCCCTCCGCAACAGGGGCGGAACACCCACGGAACGGTCGGTCGAGGAGCTCAAGCGCCAGACCCGACGGCTCGTTGTCGAGATGTGGCGGGAAAGGCTGGAAGATCCAGCCAACTCCCGCCACAGAGCCGTCGGGGCGATTCTCCCGAGCCTCGAGGCTTGGTTGAGTCGCGGCAGGGGGCAGCTCTCCTACCGCGCGACGCAGGTGCTTACCGGGCACGGCTGCTTCGGTGAGTACCTGCGTCGCATCGGGAAGGAGGCGACGGCACAGTGCCACCATTGTGATGGGGACCCGGACACGGCGCAACATACCCTCCAGTATTGCAGGGCCTGGAGGGAACAGCGCCGTGTCCTGGTCCGGTATATCGGAAGGGACCTCTCGCTGCCGACGGTCATCCGACAGATCCTCGGCAGCGAGAGGTCGTGGAGAGCCTTCCTCGCCTTTTGCGAGGAAGTGCTCTCCCAGAAGGAGGAGGCGGAGCGGCGGCGGGAGAGGACGGACCCCTTCCGTCTGCAGAGGGCCCGTCCCCGCCGCCGACCCGCGCGGGGGGATCTTGTCCCCCCGCAGTAGAGCGAAGCCCCGGTCCCGTCGACGGATCTCGACCCGTTGACGGGCCGGGTGCTTGCCAAGGGGCCGCGAGGCGGCAGAGTGGTGGCTCTGTCGCCTGCGCAACCCGCCCACGGAGGGATGACCCGCCCACGACCCGCCCAGGAGGGATGGGTAATGCGGGGGCGCGGTTCCCGCCTCCTTCGCCGCTAGCGAAGGAGTGCGGTGAGCCGTGTCTCCCCGCGAGTAGTGGGGGAAGCCTCCCTCTCTCGTGAAAGCGAGAGAGCGGATGGCCGCTCCCCCACCACGAGACGTGCCTCCAATAGGGGGCGGGCGCGGGGCGGCACCGGTAGTGTTCTACCAGAGTTCCCGGTGTCGCCCCAGTCAGCGCCGAGGATGGCCACCGTGGGGTTTTAGCCGGTAAGAGTCCGGCACTACCCCGTCGCCCCCACCAGGGCGGCGGGGTGTCCATGAGGATTTCCCCACGTAAAAAAAAAAAAAAAAAAAAAAGGCCTGGTCGAAGGTCTCGGCCTTCATCAAGTCTGTCCTTCTCCAGAAAAGGAGGGACCTGGACGAGCGGGAGGCGTAGGCCCCGAATACCAATAGGCGTCACCTCGAAGTAATGTCCAGCGACGGTTCCGGGGTGGTTGCTTGGTAGGAAGGAGGGGGGTTTTAGTCGGTAGGCCCGGGTATCAACAGCCCGGGAAAGCCCGACACACGGGGAGTGACAAAGTCCTCCCTACGGTGCATAAGGCGCATTCCCCCCTCCTACAAAAAAAACTTTACTTTATAACTAATTCTGAAACTGTCAATGATAGAGTGGCAATGGCAGAATGACAATAGTAGAGTGGCAGAGTTACAGTGGCAGAGTGGTAATGGCAGTGGCAAGATGGCAATAGCAGAGTGGCAGGCTAGCATGGCACTGGCAAGATGACAATGGCAGAATGGCAATGGTAAAATGGCAATGGCAGAGTGGCAACGGCAGGTGGGCATTGGCAGAGTGACAATGGCAGTGGTAGACAGTGGTATACAGTGGTAGATTGTTGTAGTCTAGAATGTCATGGTAGACAGTGGTTGACGGTGGTATACGGTGATAGACAGTCAGTGGTAGGCAGTAGATGTTCAATTGAGAAAGTGGATTTTCAAATCGAACGCCACCACCGCTACTTGCGACACTAGCACCACCTAGCGGCGAAAGTAGGAAACCGACATTCCGAGGTGTTCTTATTAAAAGAAGAAAATGAAAAATGAAACTCTACCTACAAAAACGAAAACTTCAAAGCTGTATATTTCCTGAAAGAATGGACCGATTTGAATGTTTCACCATGCATTGGCATCAGAAAAAATACTGAATCATATGATATCATAATAAAATTGATACATCTAGCATTTAACTGCTGTTATCGAATGGATTAACGGTTGCGGGAATGCGGGACTCTGGCTTCAGTCTAGTCGGGAACAACAAGAGTTAGAAGAAGTTCTGAAGACAATAGCGTTTATTCAAAAATACCTTAGGGCGGTTCAGGTACTCGCCGTACGGTATGCTGGCGGTAATTCTTGGGGCCGGTGGCAAAAGGCACCACTCGGTCCGATCACAGGTCACAAAGTACAACGGGTTAAGCGGTACAATTCTCGGTATTTAGCGGTTCACTCGTGGATCAACACACAATCTTAATTTCGCTCGCAAGGTACGCGTCCGTTTCCTTGAGTCGAAGTCACAGTTATGGCGGAACAAGGAAGCCGGCCGGAGAAGAAGCGCAAGTTCTTCACGCTTCCGCGGGGGAGCGTTCCGATCGCTACGTTCATTGGTGGAATCTATGCGGATCGATAGGCGGATCGATCATCTTGTAGTCGGCTACGGGGCCGAATGCGCATGACTAGATAAATCTTAGAATACTAGGTAACATGGCTTAAATCTAGGGGGCCAATAGGGCGATGATTCCTGAACAACTGCAAAACTCCAATTTAATTTTTCGTGCCTCCGAAAATCTATTGTTACCTTAGTTGGGTCGGGAAAAGGAGCCCCGGCGATCTCGCCGGCCAGTCGGTTGACGCTTGCGCTTTCAACTACTTGGCGTCGAGACTCTACCGAGTCTCCTGATATGATTTGAGTGTCGATCCTACGCAAATTTCCGGCTTTTGTGGGAAAAACGGTAATATAAAGCTCGGCTGAAACCGACCAGGTCCTGAAGTTTTTATTAGTTTATCAACCTTAATCTCCACGGTGGTAGACGAAACTACCATATTATTAATATTAATACTGGCTAGTGTCTGCGCTCTGTGTCCTGTTGCCAGGGCTAGTAACATAACTGTTTTAAGGGATAAGTCAACAAACGAGAGCGTTTCCAACGGGAATAACTTTCTCAAAAACTCTAGGACTATAGAAACGTCCCAAACAGAATTATATTTAGGGCTATATAGGGCTATATATTTAGAATTATATCGGCCTCAGACGGAATGTTCCCTTTAAGAAGTGACTAATAATTGGATCTTCCCCTACTTTTTCTTTGGCAATTAAGGATATTGTGGACCGAAGAGTGTTTAGGGTGGCGTACGAGGCCCCTTCTTTAAACTTAATATTAAGGAACCTTAGAGTAGAATCCCGCGTTGGATTAAAACTATTTAAATATCTTGTATTACAAAACTCCACCCATCGTCTTAAAGCTCCTTGGTATTGCTTGATAGTAGCTGATGACAATGAGGCCAAAAGTACTTCAAGTGTCTCTTCAGGTACATTGTTTTCTAGGAACGCCTTCCGGATAAACGCGCTGCCATTAAATTTAGGTTTCCGTACCTAGGATGTTGCTTCAACCTACGTGGTGATAGTAATAAGTTTGGGTCTGGTTTAAACCTTAGTGGTTGATCTACGATCAGGGAGATAAACAGTGGGTACCAGGGTTGATTGGGCCAATCTGGTACTACTACTATTCCGGTAGCTTTATCGTTCTTGATTTTAACTAGCGTGCGTAAAATCATTGCAAATGGAGGGAAGGCGTAAAAGTTTAAACTAGTCCACCTGATTGTAAAAGCATCTATCTCTAGGGCACCTGGTATCGGTTCCCTTGTTACAAACTTCTTGCATTTAAAATTTGTATGTGAGGCAAATAGATCAATTTCCAGATTGCCAAAAAATCCTACTATTTCTTGGAAGGCCATATAATTAATCTCCCATTCAGTATCCTCATTCACATGTCTTGACAGATAATCAGCTTTTGAATTTTCTTTGGAAGGTATATATGAGGCAAATAAGAAAATCTGCCTATCTTCTGCCCATTTCCAGATTTCTCTCGCTAAAGCATTGTATTTAGGGAACTTAGTGCCTCCCATCTTATTGACATAGGCAATGGCTGTTGTGTTGTCTACTTTAAGTAAGATTTGACATTTTGTAACCTGCGGAACTAAATTTTCTAGAGCTAGCTTGATCGCAAACAATTCTTTAAAATTAATATGCCATTTCTTTTGATCGTCAGTCCATAAACCGTTAATTCCATTTCTATTTTCTACAGCACCCCAGCCTAAGTTAGATGCATCTGTGTAAATTGTTACCTTGAAGTCTCCAGTTTTTATGAGGTTTATACTATGTTTTAAGTTTTCTTTCCACCATTCTTGATCTGGTAAAATTGACTTTGGTATGTTCATAACTTGACCATAATCACAACTATTTTGCAATAAAGCTAGGAACTTTTCCCTCTCAAACATTTTGGTTGTTAGCGGCAAGGCATTTAATTTGGGAATTTGGGGAGCAACCCAGGCAGTGACCCGCGATGCAGGGGGCTCTGAGGGTACACATAGTGCCAAGGGCTCGACTGCAACCGAAAGTCCAGGTACAACAGACACCCCGACGCGGTACTGTCAATAATCGTAAAATTAGGAATGTGGGTCTTTCGGAGCTGGCCACAAAGTGGGGGTAGCCAGTATTGCCTCCCGGTAAGAGGACCGTGAAGAACAGCACGGGACTTACGCGAGAACTTCCAAAGGGGACAGTACCCTAACATCAGAAGTGGGATCGCGTTAGCAGACTTCTTTTCTGCGACGAAAGCCAACATGCAAAAATGGCTGACGAGAGTAGTGCACCTGATGCTGTTCCCTTCGAAGCACTTTTTCGACAATTCCTGGAGAAAATGGCGAGCACCGTCTCTACACCGGGTGTGTCAGGAATCGCGTCCGCGACAAGTGTTGACGCCATTCCAGAATTCGGAGGTGCGGATATTGGCGAAGATGCAAAGAAATGGTGTGAAACAGTAGAGGAAATAACTCGCGAGCTACCAAAACCACAACGACTGACTCTGGCTACGCATGCCTTAATCGGACCGGCTAAGAAATGGTACCAGACATGGTACCAAACATGTGAAGGCCCCCCCGTACATGGGAGAAATTCAGAGAAGAACTATGTGCTGTTTTTGTTCAACGATACATGCATTATGAGGGGGTTTCCCTTCGGCCGGCCGTGATTTAGCCGCTCGGAAACCCTGCCTGCATAATAGCCGGCCTGGCTATCGGCCGCTGGTCCTCAACTTCCTGAAAACGCGAATCGGGCGCCAGGTTCCGCGGACGGAACCGAATTTCTATGTTCGCGCGTGGGGAACGCTGGTATCGAGGGCAGCTGGCTCGTCCGCCGGTACTCCTCATGGTGGTTCCTCCCGGCTAGCTGAGAGAGGGGTTCCTGTCGGGGAAGAAGGAGAGGCGAATCGACAACCCACACGGTTGGGTAACAATGACAATTTATTCCACGGTCGTTATGGCAATTTCAAGGGCCCTCGCTTGGGCAGACCGTCGCTCGGCCGATCACAAAATAGCCGGACCTACGAGTGGCCCGGCACCTCGGCGTTCCCGTCGCCGCTTACAATCTAAACCTTAATCCTACGTGAGATGATTTGCGTACGCGGATGATTCTAGGAGCTACGATGCTCCGGCAAAGGTTACGAACTCGTACGTTAACCAGCTGTTCGTCGGTTACAAAGAAGGCCCCGATGCCTTGCACGTGGGTGTGATCCGCGTTCGAACGGGATTCCGCCACAATGGCGGGCGTACGTCCGTTTCTCGGCCGAAACCTTACGATCTAATTATCCTAAGTAGATTAAACAAAGCGGTTTCTGGGACACCAAAAATTTCGCGCGGTGACGTCACCGCGTCTACCCGTCGATGTGCACGAGGGCGAATTGCTGCGTCAGCAACCTTGAAAATTGCTGACGGAAACTAGACACCTGGTCAGCTAACCTTGAGACCCAATCTACCCGTCGATATGCACGAGGGCGAATTGTTGCATCAGCAACCTTGACTATTGCTGATGGAAACTAGACACCTGGTCAACTGACCCTAAGCTCAAATTTTCCCGTCGATATCCGCGAGGTTGAATTGTTGCATCAGCAACCTTGATTATTGCTGATGGAAACTAGACACCTGGTCAGCTAACCTTGAGACCCCATCTATCCGTCGATATGCACGACGTTAAATTGCTGCGTCGACAACCCACACACACACACACACACACACATGACAACCCTGATCTCACGTCGCTACCAACGAAGCCCATACGACACAGTAACCTTGAGCTCACGTAGCCATCAAATTGCTACATCAGCAACTGTCCCTGTGACCCTAACAGCTACTGCCATACTCTAAAAATGCAGTATCGATAGAAAATCAAGGCCCCGACAGCGACCCAAAATGCCGTAACAGCAGAAACATATTGGTAGCGAGCACACTTACCATGAAGACTCCCCACCCTCCTCGCATGCATATAAAACGAACTGCGATACCTCATTCAGATTTTGTAAGCATACACGTAATCATGGACATCACAGGCGACATGTTGAAGAAGCTGAAAGCTTCATCGATATTATTACGGAACGTGAACGAATACCGCGAGTGGTTGAATCAGTGCGACGAGTGTTTAGCTCTTATAGCCGAGCACACTGAAAAGAATAGAGACATGTTATCAATTGGTACAAAACGTCATATAGTATGTGTTCTAACGCGTATAAAGTGCTTGAAAGTGGCAGTGCAGGAACGGTTTGTACGTGTTGGTAGAGGGTTACATGGTGACACACAATCAGCAAGAGCATCCAGCATCACTCTTGTAGAGATCGAATCAGCATTCATGGATCGGATTTCCACAAGCGCTGTTATCAATTCACAACACATCGATCCCAAACACTTCCTTCGTGATGCACGAAGAATGGTAACCAGACGTGTAACTGAGGGGATCAACCAACACCGTAATGTGAAGGTGAATGTAACCATGGAGGCCGAATATGTGCTGGACGGAACAGTCAGCGTGAAGGGGTTCAATACGCGGAACAGCGAGCTTGATCCATCTAGCAACTTACGTCGCTGGTACACACGCGATGTGGAACATCCAATATTAACACAAATGTCGGAATTTCAAGAACGTGATAGCGGTTGGGCTCTGCGGAGGGTTCTACATTTAATGATAAATATAAACAGGTACCAGCCCATCTGTCCAGGAGGGAGCATACCTCTACCAAGAGCCATACAATTGAAGAAAGCCGTCATAAATATCAATTGTGTGGACGACACATGCTTTTTCTGGGCAGTCACCGCAAGCCTTCACCCCGTCGAGAACTCCAGCATACAAAATGTTTCAAGAACATCATCATACCCACACTATACAGATACATTGAATACCAGTGAGGCAGAAGTTCCAATGAGGTTAAAACAGATTTCAGCATTTGAAAAACGCAATAACATCTCAGTGAACGTGTTTGGGTGGGAGCGGAACAGATGTGTACCACTCCGCATAACAAAAAACAAGCGCCAGCAACATGCCAACCTGCTAATGATTGAAAGCAGAAAGACCTCACACAAATACCATTATGCATGCATCAGAAGCCTATCACGACTACTGTCCACGGAAATCAGTAAAAGCCGACGCTCAAAGCATATACGCGAGCGGTAAGTACGATTCTGTTCGTAATCATAAAGCTATAATATATATCAACCAATTGTCTCCAAGAGCATACACTACAAAATCTCAATATTACATTCTAGGTGCCTACACTACTTCAACACACAGGAAAAGCTGTCGATGCATCTAATCGACTGCTCACGGATGGATGAATGTGCTATAACGCTCCCCACCGGGCATGACAGGTGGTTGAAATTTAAGAACTACAGCCAGAAGGAGCGCATGCCTTTCGTAATCTATGCTGACATAGAGTGCTGGCTGGAGACCGTTGGGAGCGAGAAGCAAGGTCGTCAACAAGGGAGTTCACTGCCATACCAACGTCACCGTCCATTCAGCATCGGCTACTACGTCCACTGCGCATATGACGAGTCGCTCTGCCACTACAGCTGTTACAGCAGTGAAACTGGATGCATGGAGTGGTTCGCCAGAGAACTGCATATGTCAGGCACACGGATTAAGAAGATATTCAGCCGAGTGGTTCCAATGAACGCTCTAACAGGTGCTGAAGTGCTACAACACCAACGAGCTGAACACTGTCACATATGTGTGAAACCGTTCACTGATGCGGGGGACGGGAAAGTGCGTGACCACTGTCACCTCACAGGCGCCTACCGCGGCGCAGCTCATGCAAGCTGCAATCTAGGATACAGGATACCACATACAGTACCAGTTGTATTCCACAACCTATCAGGTTATGACGCACACTTCGTCATAATGGCCTTAGCGAAGGCGTTTGACGGTAAAATTGACCTTCTACCAATAACGAAGGAGAAGTACATATCGTTCACCAAACATGTGGCAGACACTGGCGAGGGGGGTTGGCGCAGTTAAAAATGCGTAAAGTTCCGCTTCATTGATTCATTCAAATTCCTTAGCTCAAGTCTCGATAAACTATCATCATACCTGAGCGGACCGAACCAACTACGTACCGTGCAACGGGAATTTAAACACCTGTCTGAGACGAACTTGAAACTCTTGACAAGGAAGGGTGTCTTTCCCTATGAATACATAACATCCTACAGCAAGCTTAACGACACGGAGCTACCACCACAAGAGGCATTCTACAGCCGTCTGAACGATTGCCACGTTAGCGATAATGATTATCAACATGCTAAAGAAGTGTGGAAACGCTTCAAGGTTCGAACGTTGGGAGAATATTGTAGCCTCTACATGAAGATTGACACGTTGTTGCTAACCGATGTGTTCGAGAGTTTCAGAGAGAACTGTATAGCAAGTTATAAGCTTGATCCGGCGCACTACTTCACCCTCCCGGGTTTCACATGGGATGCAATGCTAAAGCACACCGGTATAGAGTTCGAACTATTAACAGATATCGATATGCTTCTATTCATGGAGCGTGGAATACGCGGTGGACTGAGCCAGTGTTCACATAGGTATGCAAGTGCCAACAACAAGCACCTACCAACATATGACCCTGCAAAGAGCTCTACATACCTAATGTATTTCGATGTTAACAATCTCTACGGCTGGGCAATGCCCCAACCTCTACCGTATGGAGGTTTCCGATGGATCGAGCAGAATGATGAAGATGCAGTAGCAACCTTTGACATAAAAGCTATTCCGGAGAACAATCAAGTGGGATACGTATTAGAAGTCGATCGGGATACGTATTAGAAGTCGATCTACAATACCCACAAAATATACATGATATGCATGCTGATCTCCCCTTCTGCGCAAACCACGAGCTCAGCCCGCTGCAGCGGAGGGGGAGCAGACGGAAAAAACTGCTTGCTACACTGAACAACAAGACACGGTACATAATACACTATCGACATCTACAATTGTGTATGAAACATGGGTTGAAGCTGCTGAAGGTGCACCGTATCTTGGAGTTTAAACAGTCTCCATGGTTGCGTGATTATATACAATTAAATACACACTTACGAACACAATCCACCAACGATTTCAGCAAGAATCTCTATAAACTAATGAACAATGCTGTGTTTGGTAAGACGATGGAGAATGTGCGTAACCATGCTGATGTGAAACTCTTCACGCAATAGTGCGGTCGGTACGGTGCAGAGACAGCGATCGCAAAGCCTAATTTCCATAGCCGTACAGTATTCTCAGAGGATCTCATAGCTGTTCAAATGCGGAAGCTTAGCATTAACATCTCTAAGCCTATATATGTTGGAATGTGTATTCTAGAAATATCCAAAATATGTTTATACAAATTCCACTACGAGTACATGCTCCCCAAATTTGGTGAAAGTTGTAAGGTTATGTATACAGATACTGATAACCTCATCTATGAGATTAGCTGTGACGATATCTATGAGATCATGAAACAAGATTTGACACAATTCGATACTAGCGACTACGATGATAACAACCCCTACGGTATACCGCGTGCAAACAAAAAGGTTCCAGGATTAATGAAGGATGAGAATTGTGGTTTGATCATGACAGAATTCGTTGGGCTGAGATCTAAAATGTATGCCATACGGGTACATGGTAAAGAGAGATGCGAAAAGAAGATAAAGGGTATTAAGAAAAGTGTTACAGCCAAGTGCATACAGTTCGATGATTATGTTAGGTGTCTAAGGAATAATGTTGAGAAAACCGTAGAACAAAACTGTATCAGATCCATACGTCATAACGTTTTCACAATACGCGAGAAGAAACTCGCTCTCAGCCCCCACGATGATAAACGATATATTCTCCAAAATTCGATATGCACACTCCCTTGGGGACACTTTAGGATATGTAGCACTGAAGAATGAATTAACCATATGTTTCAGGAGGTATGAGACAACACTTTGTAGAGACTAGTTGACTAAGGAGCTGTTTATTGAGAGATAACAAAGATCGTTCAATGTTTTTTTTTAGAGTATATACAACAGCACTTTTATCAATCCATGAGTTATGTGTATTATTGAACCCCAACCACTTCACATACAACTTATCACCTCCCCTCCGCAACACCTTTTCAACTAAATGTACATCTGGATGCGCTGTCCTGAGTAGCTCTTGCTCGTAGAATCCACCTGCAACCGGATCGCCCCCAGAATCTTTGAGAGAGTATGTCGCTGGATTTGTCCGCTTAACTGCACAAATCTCAAACACCTCTGTCGACCAATTCGGTGTATATCCCTTATCGAAGACTGTTTTGAACTTGCTGACACGCCCCTTATCACCAACACTGAACTTCGCAGGTCCAAGTATCTTCAGGTTGCTATACACACTTGTCAGGAGGTGCTTCTCATTGCTACAATTAACATCCATGGGACGCATCTTGATAGTTCTATGCTTGCGACTATTGTAGTCGGACACTAGCGAGGCAAGGGTGTTAATCCAGCGGTAAGACCCGTTCAACGAGAAGGACTTCCACATCGCATTCTTAAGTGTGCGGTTGAAACGCTCCACTACAGAAGCTTTCATGATGCTGAATGTGGAGTAGTGGTTAATGGAATGTTTTTTCATACAACCTTGAAAGCTCATATTATAAAACTCCTTACCCATATCCGTCTGCAGGTTTCTAGGTATTTTCGCATCACTGCGTAATATGCTTGCAAAAACCTTAGATACATCGGTTGCACCTTTGCTCTTGAGAGGGAGAGCCCACGCATACTTACTAAACACATCTATTACCGTTAGAATATACTGGTGCCCTCGATTATCCTTTGCGAATGCTCGAACATCTACGAGGTCGGCCTGCCATAGATCGTCAATCCCATGAACGATGACACGTCTGCGTGGAAAGTTACGTCTGGCCGGCGCATGCAACTCCTCAACCAGTTTCGTTTTTATTTTGCTCATGTTTATACCGCTACACCTCAACCGGCAAGTTGCTTCCGCACTTCAGCTGATACAAACACACGAAGGGAAGCTGCCAGATCACGCTTAGTTTGAGACTCACGCATATTAAGCACTTCCTTCATTCGATCAAATCTTTCACCAACTTCAGAGCGAAGTTTACTCATATGGTTATACATATATCGTAAGTTTACAACATCACATGAGGCCTCGGGGTCTGCTGCATGCTCAATCCTGGCATCTCGCGCATTGAAAGTTGTCCCCTCTAGACACAGCGCAATATTACTAATGCGAGACTCACTCGTATCGGTCACACCCTTCATTAGACGAAACTTTTCGTCAATTTCAGAGCGAAGTTTACTCAGGAGGTCGTACATATATCGTAAGTTTACAACATCACTTGCAGCCTCAGGGTCTGCTACACGCACAATCCTGGCATCTCGCGCATTGAAGGTTGTCCCCTCAAGACACAACGCAATATTACGAATGTGATTCACTGGCTGTTGAGTACCTTCCACACCCGCTCCCAGCAGCTCTCCAAACTTGTTGATTGGCATCTCCCACCATACTGAACCGCAATCTCGTAAAACATCTAATTTATAATCAGCCCCACCTCACGAAGCTCTTCAATTATGGATGTTAATTCATTACTGTGACCCGTATGACCAGCACGCTGCGAGGAAACCAACAGCCTCATACGATCCACCAGCTCATTCGGATCGTCCCAATGCACATAATCGATAGCGTTATTCGATACAACCATCGGGTATTGAGTATATGTCTCAAGTCCGCTTCCCACAGCTGATCCATCAATGGTGGGAAATAGCTTTCTTATGATATGTTTATACTTATACCCCTTATTACCCTTCTTTTGCTTTGATGGAGAGTGTTTACACTTGTGTGCACTGGATTTCAGTAGAACGTCCTTGTATGCTATGAGATCCCGTTCAGTATACTTCTTCGGATCAGGCATCTTCATGAATATCAGCTCATAGAGACCCTCAGTCCCTACGTATCTTGTTGTACCAACTACAATACTGTCATCAGCGTTCACGTCGAAGGTTGTATTACCAATACGCATTGCACCATTATCATAGAAGATGCCATACACATTGTCAGCAACATCTGTGTAGAGCAGTTGCATATATCGTTTAGCCAGAGGTCCCATCACATTGATCAGAGACTGTTCGGAACTATCCTGCAGAATTTCACGCATTGAGCTATCTGGGAGAGTAGCGTAATTACTGCTCGTTGACGGAGTAGAATCCATCGGCTCAGGAGATGTACCACTAGCATGCTCCACACTATCGACATCTCGATCCCACATAGCCTCATCAAATTGTCTCAGTCGAGCTTTCTTGATTTGAATGTTTCTGAATGGAGTTGAATGTCTCGGTGTCATACTGTCAGGACGTGACTTTTTCACTCCTACAGCTGCCGGAAGCATTTTATTTATACCATGTGGTTTTAATGGTGCATAATCATCGAGTATAGATGCCTGTGGAGGTGGTGGTGATGATTGCAATGAAAGCGACTGTCGCTTGATTGCATCACTACTATCAAAGGACTGCTGCTTGACAACGTTGCTATAACCAGCCAGCTGTTTCAGCGGCTCAAGTATCGGGCGCAGGTTTGTCTCCAAAGCTGCGTCAGCATCATTCTTCCCCACCTTCAGCGCGAGATACTTCTTGCGTATAGCAGCACTAGTCTTAGCTATCTCCTTCGCAACCGTCTCCTGTTTAGCACGCTCCATATTCTTCTTCTCTTCATCCATTATACGTAGCAGTTAAAATACGACAACTGGTTCCAACGACACCTTTAGAACGTATGATCGCAACGCTGAAATCATGGTGTTATATCCTCATGACTGATGATTGCAAAATCGCTAAACCACACCGGTACCGACCACCATCTACAGGACTGCCCTTGTCTATAACGAGGAAACCATACTTTTTGTCCCAGCATTTCACACATAACTCTGTGAACCTTTCGAGCGGCATGTCGGTATTGACATGATCACAATATACGTGTCTAAGATTCGTGCCATCCTGCTTGAATAGTATAATCATATTCGCATTATCACGGATCAGATGCTTCGGTATTCGAGCGTATGACTGACTCAAGTAAAAGCAGTCTACATTTGAGTGTCTACCCATAGCGAAGTATTCCCGCATTACATTCTGATCATCACAAGCAACGTCATCAAAGATAAATACCGAGTTCGGTAACGCATCGGCTGGTGATATCACACTAGCGTTCTCTGCAAAGGGGAAATACCCCAAGTCCTCCACAGATGATAGCACTTCTTCCAAATATCTGTATTTAGGTTGATTCAGCGATTTTGAGTATACATATACATTCTCAAATCGCAGTCTGTTTGGACTCTCGAGTAGTCCTACCATAGTGTTAGGCTTTCCACAGTTTGATGGACCACATATTACGCATCGTATACTACTGGGTAGAAGTGTGCCATGCCTCCGATGTTCATTAGGTTCATTAAAAGCACGACTTGTAGGTATTATAATACTCATAGGCTGTTTCACAAAGCGCATGGTGGGAGGATGCTTGTACTCTACTACAGCAATACGTGATTCGGAGCAGTATATATATATGTTGCATAGTCCAGGTAGGCAGCTTGACAAACTTGTCTAGCTCGGTTGGTGAGTCAACCGATCGGTTCTACGGGTTGATTCAGCAGTTCGGTAGACCTGTTAGTCTCAAGTTAGCAGTTCAACCGATTTGTTTTAGCAGTTCAACCGATCGGTTTAGCAGTTCAACCGATCGGTTTTAGCAGTTCAACCGATCGGTTTAGCAGTTCAACCGATCGGTTTAGCAGTTCAACCGATCGGTTTTAGCAGTTCAACCGATCGGTTTAGCAGTTCAACCGATCGGTTTAGCAGTTCAACTGATCGGTTTAGCAGTTCAACCGATCGGTATAGCAGTTCAGTAGGCTTGTTGGGGTATCTATTAGCGGAAGACTGGCTATATAATATGGTTGAGAACTAGCTGATATGTTAGTTCAAGGGCAGCTATGCTTGAGGAATCATCTCTATGGCTAGACTCCTGAATAAAGTAATTGATTCCCTACCAATCGAACTGCATGTGCCTGGGTATCAATTTTGTGGTCCTGGTACGCGTTTATAGCGCCGATTGGCTCGTGGAGAGCAGGGAGTTAACCCTTTGGACGCCGCGTGTAGAAGACACGACATTGCATATTCTCAGCGGAAGGATATAGAAGGTCGCCACGAAGCTGACAAGATATTGAGTGAAAGCGCACTGCAACGTCTAGCAGCTAAGGATTCTACACTTGGTGAACGAGCAGCAGCCGCAGCTGTCTGGACGGCTATGAAGACGAAACGTAGACTAGGAATGGGAGTAGGAGGGAAGAAAAAACCACAAGACGGTAAAAAGAAAAAGAAGACAAAACGGTGTAGGTTAGGTTAGGTCAATAGCCAAACGTGGAGGCTTTTTACCGCTACTGTTTCCTGCTTTGGGCGCCCTAGGAGCATTGGCTACAGGAGCCTCATCTATAGCCAAATCCCTCGCTGCTAAGAGAGCTGCTCAGAAACAGCTTGAGGAAATGCAGCGACACAACCGTGTGATGGAGGGACAAGGCTTATACCTATCACCGTACAAGCGGGAAGAAGGGGTAAAGACCAAAAAAAAAAACGTTAAGCAGGAGGGGGAGTTTGACTACTAGTATGGGTACCTCAAATTACCAGCTGGAAGACTGGTGGAAAGACATACCACACTTCCGAGGGGTGTTCATGCGTGATAATTTACCAGGTGAGGCAAAGGCTCGCGAGTGTGGTATAGTTAATCTAGACAGCGATCGAGGTCCTGGGACGCACTGGACGGCATACGTTAAGCATGGCGCAAGTGTAAAATATTTCGACAGTTTTGGGAACCTTCGTCCTCCGAACGAATTGGTATGCTACTTCGGTAATGTGACAAGAATCAGATACAACCATAGACGTTTACAAGAGTATGATGAAAGCAACTGTGGTCAATTATGTGTGAAATTTCTCCGCGGGAACCTATTATAAAAAACTGCCGGCGATCCCTGGTGGATATACTTCCCACCAAACCTTCATACTGAGCACACATAGTGGATGATCTCTCTTGCAAATGTCACTAACATTCACTCGGAGCGAGATCGTCGGTCAGAGCCGGGGCCCTTGGATCGCTCCAGCCCGGAGCTGAACTCCCGCTCCAGCTCCGAAGCTGAACTCTCGCTCCAGCTCCGGAGCTAAACTCTCGCTCCAGCTCCGGAGCTAAAGTTTAGCTCCGGAGCTGGAGCGAGAGTTCAGCTCCGGGCTGGAGCGATCCAAGGGCCCCGGCTCTGACCGACGATCTCGCTCCGAGAGCTTTTTCTCCGAGCTCACCCGACAGTCACGACACATCAAAGTTAGACTGTATATATATATGGGGATATATATATATAACTTATATAATATAATTTTAGCCAGTTTTAGCCAATATAATTTTAGCCAGTTTTACACTTTTTATTCAAACGAATGAGAAGATCGAGCGCGTCCACCTCATGACCAATTTGGGTTTAATTTGCATTTGTTCAGGAAATTAAAAATTTTCAACTCATATTATTAATGGTAAGTGATTGCAACGCAAATGAAAAATCGAAAGAAAAGACGTAGAAGAAAAAGGACACCACTGCCCACTCACTACTCGGGGCTTGGAGCGAGAGAGAGAGAGAGGGAGAGAGAGCCGAGGCGCAACCCTCGGTCAGAGCCGGGGCCCCTGGATCGCCCCAGCCCGGAGCGAGACCCACGGACCCAGGCCCTCGGAGCGCTCCGCCCCGGAGCTAAACTCTCGCTCCAGCTCCGGAGCTAAAGTTTAGCTCCGGAGCTGGAGCGAGAGTTTAGCTCCGGAGCTGGAGCGGGAGTTCAGCTCCGGGCTGGAGCGATCCAAGGGCCCCGGCTCTGACCGACGATCTCGCTCTGACAGCTTTTTCTCCGATCTCACCCGACAGTCACGACACATCAAAGTTAGACTGTATATATATGGGGATATATATATAACTTATATAATATAACTTTAGCAAGTTTTACACTTTGCAATTGAAACGGATGAGAAGACAGAGCGCGTCCACCTCATGATCAATTTGGGTTTAATTTGCAATTGTTCAGGAAATTAAAAATTTTCAACTCATATTATTAATGGTAAGCGATTGCAACGCAAATGAAAAATCTAAAGAAAAGTACAAAAAAAAGAAAATACCTCTCTGCTGAGAATGGAACCCCGGTTCACAAGACTGCGGGTCAAACGCTTTGCCGCTAGACCACTACGCTCCTTACAGGAATGTGCTCCTTGAGTATCTGATGAATTGTTTCCCGGAGGATAAGGTGGTAAGAATATAATGAGGTCTATAGGGATTTATTGGGCGTCGGCGCTTACACGCCGCCGCGCTAGATGTCGAGCCGGCGTGGCATGAAATTTTGATACCAGAGTGCACAGTTAACCCATTTGGATATATATGGATTGGAGAATTGTCAATTTGAGTTTTGCACAGCTCATCGTGAATTCCGATCCTTTGGATATCATTTTTGCAACGGGGGTTCGAGAAATGTTGATTGGCTTTGTGGGCAGCAGGTGCCGGTATTGAAGTAACGAGGTGGTGGAAAAGATAAGTTTTCCTACTATATTGAGCTAAGGACTAGGGGCCAGACAAATGCTCGTCGACTGGTATGACACGGCCCTGCCGAGCTGTCGAATAAGCCTACCAGCGCCCCCACCCGAGCCAAGCGGACGGTTGACTCACTACTCGGAGCGAGACCCCTCGGCCCGCGCAGCTGGATCGCTCCAGCCCGGAGCTAAACTCTCGCTCCGAGCTCGGATCCAAAGTTTAGCTCCGGAGGCCGAGCGCTCCGGGGGCTCGGCCTCCGGAGCAAGGGTTCAGCTCCGAAGGCTCGGCCGCTCGGCCTCCGGAGCAAGGGTTCAGCTCCGAAGGCTCGGCCGCTCGGCCTCCGGAGCAAGAGTTCAGCTCCGAAGGCTCGGCCGCTCGGCCGACGGAGCAAGGGATCCGCTCCGAGGGCTCTACCTGCCGGCCTCCGGAGCAAGGGAACCGCTCCGAGGGCTCTGCCGCTCGGCCTCCGGAACGCAGGTATGTTCCGAAGCGAGGGATCGAAATTTCGCTCCGTATGCCAACCCTGCTTAAAATACCATCATTTACACAGTTTACTTGAACTAGAAGCCATTAGAAAGGTTTCTCATACCACTCTTAGGGAATTTGAAGACACGGCCACCAACCACTTGACAGCCTTAGCTAATCTGATGAGTCCATTAGAAAGATGGGAAGGTTTGGTCACCTTGATTTTGTCCAAAAAACTCGACCCAACCAACTTAAGGGAATGGGAAAAATCTATTGTTACGGCCACAAAAAATCCTACTCCACGCGACTTGATGGACTTTATTGAAGGGCAGGCAAGATGCTTAGAACGTACAGTGCGGACCTCGCAAGGTACAAATACTTTCAATCAGCAGTCAAAGAATTACGAAAACAAAGGAAAACCCGACAGATTAGCATCGCATGTCGTTAATACAGTGCCAACATGCACTGTTTGTAAAGGAAGCCATTATTTGTCTCAATGCGACCAACTAAAGGCCATGTCGCACCAAGATAGGCATGAGACGATTAAACGTGCAAACGCGTGTTTCAATTGTTTGAGCACGGGCCATAGTGTAAAAACTTGTACTAGGGGCAACTGTCGGATGTGTGGCAAATGCCATCACACTCTATTACACAAAGACACTGCAGTAGACAGCAAGAAGCCCATTGATTCGTCAAGTCTTCCGGTCCAGTCATTGTCCGCGTCAGTCTCGGATAGTCAAACTGTTTTATCCACCGCAGTAGTTTATTTGCAAGATATTCACGGGAAACGGCACAAGTGTAGAGCCTTGCTAGATGCCGGTTCACAAGCTCATTTCATAACACAAAACATGCTAAAGAAATTACAACTCCCAACCAGGAAGAGTGATCTCGTAATATCTGGAATCGGAAATCAATCTAGTCCAATTCAAGCCCTTGCGCAGGTAGACTTGCTCTCACGATGCAATAGCTTTCGGGACACCATTTCTTGCTGCGTCATTAAGCAAATCACTGAGCATCTACCGAGAGATCCGTTAGCGTCTCATCAAATGTTCGTGCCATCTACCAATTTACTCGCGGTGTCGTAACCCGACCACCAATAACTGCAAGAGTGCACATTAACAAGTAGACCAACGGGCCTTCCGAAATCAACTGCCTAAGCAGTATTTCGTAACGCCCAGAGTCCAATGCATGACCTCCTTAGAAGAAGAACACGTCAACAAAAATTAACCATATAAAAGGCCAAACACAACAATTCGAGGGGCAGTCCCGAGTGGTACGACCTCACCACGGACCCACACCCGGTCCTAATAGACGACCGACGACGACGTTCAATCTGCGTAAGCGTAAGAAACAATTATAAGTATCAAATAAACTACACGTCAACCGCACAACCTTGGATTGGATACTAATCCTTAAGTGAAGAAAGCCCAAAAAACTATAACGTGCTAGACTACAATCGGGTTCACTCCGGTCAACCCAGTCTTCGCACAACAGCGGACCCTACCTTTAATCAACCCGGTAAAATAGATTTGCTCATAGGTGCCGGTTTGTTTTGGAAGATATTGTGTGTTGGCCAGCAGAAAGCTGGCTATGGAGATTTACTCTGGCAAAAAACTAGTCTGGGTTGGGTTTTAGCGGGAGAAATTAGAAACAAACATGGAAACCAATCGCCTTCGGCCTCTTGTCATTTAGCGACACAAGGTCACCTTAATCAAGATCTCCAGAAATTTTGGGAGATCGAAGAAATTCCATTTCCAAAATCAAAGGGTGCGCAGCACCCCATAGAAGAGTTTTTTGTAAAAACAGTTACTCGCCTCAGCACAGGCAGATACGAGGTTTCGATTCCGTTCAAGGATAATAAGGGTGAATTGGGTGAGTCATTTACTCAGGCTTTAAAGAGATTCCAATCGATGGAACGCCGCTTTGATCGCGATCCTGTTCTTGCACAGGACTACAAACGGTTCATGTCGGAATACATTGACTTAGGCCGCATGATCAAGGTGACAAATAACTCTGCTACGCATTGTTATCTTCCACACCACGCAGTTCTCAAGGGTGATAGCACAACCACGAAGCTGCGTGTAGTCTTTGACGGTTCCGCAAAAACTTCTTCCGGAATTTCGCTCAACGAAACACAGATAGTAGGTCCCACGGCCCAGAGTGAGTTACTCTCGATTTTGCTTCGTTTTCGCACCTACCGATTTGTTTTGTCGGCAGACATCAAAATGATGTACCGCCAAATCCTCGTACGGAAAGAGGATCGGGCTTTCCAAAGAATTTTGTGGAAAACGGACCCACAAAAACCAATTGAGACATTTGAATTAAACACTGTGACGTATGGCACAGCTTCCGCGCCATACTTAGCGACCCGTGTGCTTAACCAAATCGAGCTAGACTGCCTTCCCCATTCCGCGTTAGCACAAAGGGTCATATTAGAAGACTTTTACGTGGACGATTTGCTCACCGGTAGCAATGACTTCGAGGAAGCAAAGATGCTCAAACGCGAGTTGACAGATACACTAGCACAAGCTGGATTAGACCTTCGCAAATGGGCCAGTAATGACTACCGTGTCAGTTCTGTTAGCGATCGAGTTGTCAATTTTCATTCCGCGGAGAAGAATCCCAAAACTCTAGGCCTCCTTTGGCATGTTGAAACCGACACATTGAAGTATTCGATTACGCTTAAGAAAAATCTACGCATCACAAAGAGAACAGTACTGTCAGAAATTGCCCAGATTTTTGATCCCCTGGGACTAGTCGGCCCTATTATTACCCAAGCAAAATTAGTCCTGCAAAGGCTGTGGCAGCTCAAACTTGATTGGGATGAGAGCTTGCCACAAGATTTACACAGTCAATGGGAAAGATTTAGAATTGAATTAGATTCATTGAAAGATATCCGTATTCCTCGTCACACTATGTGTAGCCAAGCCCACACCTTGGAACTCCACGGTTTTGCTGATGCTTCTCAGAAGGCATACGGAGCCTGCCTGTACATCAAGTCACTTCAACATGACAATATTACACAATGCTCACTCTTGTGTGCCAAATCGCGAGTTGCACCCTTGAAGCGAGTTACACTACCTCGGTTAGAATTATGTGCAGCAGTTCTACTGAGTCAATTATTAGAAAATGTTACGTTACATCTTCGCAGCAAGTTTAGAAAAACATACTTGTGGACAGACTCTACAATTGTTTTGGCTTGGTTAAATAGCTCACCCGACCGATGGAAACCTTTTGTAGCCAATCGAGTCAGTCAGATCCAGCAAACCACGAAACATTGTACCTGGCGTCACGTCTCAACACATGATAACCCAGCGGATTTAATCTCGCGAGGTTGCAGTCCAGCCTCTTTATACTCTTCTAGTATTTGGTGGTCTGGGCCTTCGTGGTTGCCGTTAAACTGCTCTGAGTGGCCTTCCGGCCCATCTCAGGAAGATCACATCCCAGAGGAGAGAACCTCCCAACTAGTGCACGTTGCCACACGTCAATCTCCTATTCAGTGTGACTTTCTTACTAAATTCTCATCTTACTCTAAATTGTTGAGAGTTTTCGCGTATGTCCAACGGTTTATTACACAGACCCTATTACGATCTAAGGTCAAACTTACACTTACTCATCTCGCACCTCAAGAATTCTCTGACCATTCCTTCCAATCAGGTTGCATTTCAACACAAGAACTCGCCTATTCCGAATTCCTCATCATTAAGTCGGTTCAATTAGAAGCCTTTCCAAGTGAATACGGCACCCTACAATCAAAGGCCTCGTTGCCTAAATATAGTCCATTACTTTCGCTGAATCCGTTTTTAGATTCACGCGGATTGATCAGGGTGGGTGGCAGACTTGTCAATGCGTCAATTCCATACAATCACCGGCACCCAATGATTCTACCTGCGAAGCACTTCCTCACGCAAATTATTATTGAAGCTGAACATCGGCGACTTTTCCATGCAGGCGCGCATCGAACGCTTGCACCCTTGCGCTGTAAATTTTGGCCATTGTCAGGCCGTAGTCTTGTAAGAACCATTATACATCAATGCGTCACTTGTTTTAAGGTGAATCCCACGAACACTGGATATCTCATGGGTAACTTACCCGCGGCTAGAGTCACCCCTGCGCGACCATTTTCAACCTGCGGAGTTGATTATGCCGGACCCTTTCTCATAAAGGAGAAAGGTCGATTTCGAACTGCTCATAAAGCCTATACTTGCATTTTCGTTTGCTTTGCTACCAAGGCCACGCACATTGAATTGGCAATCGATCTTAGCACCAACGCATTTGTTAATTGTCTTCAGAGATTTATCTCGCGCCGTGGCAGGCCCAACGTTATTTGGTCTGATAATGGTAGCAATTTCCTTGGCGCGCGTAACGAACTTGGCGATCTTGGAGCTCTTTTGTCTCGTCCAGATCACAAGTCTACCATGGTTAATGTAGCATTGGAGGACCGCATTCAATGGAATTTTATTCCACCCCACTCGCCTCACTTCGGAGGACTTTGGGAAGGGGCGGTTAAATCGATGAAGGGACATCTCAAGCGTGTCATAGGTGACCAGCGTCTTACCTATGAAGAATTTTATACGATACTCACACAAGTTGAAGCCTGCCTTAATTCCCGCCCGTTTTTCCCACTTAGCCACGATCCCGAGGACCTTACCCCTCTCACCCCTGCTCATTTCTTAATCGGGGACAGTTTAGTTGCCTATCCACAGCCTCATCTCAGTGACATCCAGCTGAACCGCCTGGATCGGTACCAACTTATTCAGCGAGTCATCCAGGATTTTTGGAAGAGATGGCAGACCGAGTATCTCCATACTCTTCAACAGCGTACCAAGTGGCGCACACCTACCCCTTCAGTTGCTAAGGATGCCCTAGTCATCATTAAAGAAGACAACCTGCTGCCTCTGCATTGGCCTATGGGACGCATCTTGGAGCTCCACCCTGGCCCTGACAACACTACCCGAGTTGTCACTGTGCGCACCGCTACAGGCACCTTTCGTCGACCCATTACCAAAATTTGCGTACTTCCTATTCCTTCGTCTTCTGATACCGCGTCCATTTAACGTCAAAATTAATTGGTTCCTTTGTTATTTTTTGTTTACTAATCTCTACTATTCTTGCGTCTTAGTCCATAGTTCGTTCCTTCGCATACCGTTCTTGCTTCTTATTCTCGAAGGTTCTGATAATAGTTCGCTGCGCTCTCAAGGTGGGCGGGATGTTCGATAACATGCCACAGCCTTTATATTTTGCCTTCGTATTCTCGATCTATTCCTGTCTACCTTTTCCGACTCTCTTAATCTCTTTATTACTCTTGGATATTCGTCAATTGCCGACATCTGCTTACCAGACATTTCCTCGAACACTAGGTCATATTGTTTTACGAGACTTTGCTCATTTCGCCATCGGGGCACCTCCGCACCCCTACCTGGTTTTTCCGCTACCCCCCGAGTTCGGCTACGGAACGCCGCTCGACCCTCTCGCGCTGACCGTCTCTGTACCTGCCGTACTTGGCAGCTCCCGGCGTCAAAATGTACCCCCACCACCTTTAACTGACCAATCAGCGTGCGTCTTTCCATTTTCTCACCTACCAAAATTGTATATATATTTCTGCATTTTCTACTCCGATTCATTACCGCTACTACAACGCTACTCATCGCTACTACGCTGTCCTTGAGACACACCAAGAATCAGTCTTTTTCAAGACTCATCCGAACTTCTCACTTGTAACCTGGCATCAAGAAATAAACTCATCTTCTTGAGTGAACATTGAGTCGGCACACCACGTGCAATTTTCGAAGTTCCTGCCCTGACCAGCGGGGAATTTGGGGAGCTCAAACACCTGCAGAAGTCCATTTAATTCTGGGAGAGTACTTTTTCTACAAGGTCTTAATACCCGATCAATTAAGAATGCTCAATGAAACCACTGTGTTACAAAACACACGTTTTGGATGGATAGTGTCCGGGGCAGTATCTACGATACAGAACGGTCAACCCAATGCGCGATGTCATGTAGCAACATCGTTAGAAACAGAACTGGAAAGATTCTGGAAATTGGAGGAATGTGTTCCCATTAAACACCTATCTTTGAGTGAGAAACAATGTGAAATATTATATAAAAATACCACCACAAGAGATACAACCGGGAAATATATTGTACGGTTGCCATTCAATGATAAAAGGGAACAATTAGGCGAATCCTTTAACTTAGCTCTGAAAAGATTAGAGGCGCTTGAAAGGCGATTCATGCGGGATCCAAATTTAAAGATTCAGTACACGAAGTTCATTAACGAATATGAAACTACAAGACCTATTCAACTCAGCTGAACATCAATTTAAGGATCAATTACCCCTCATAAATGAAGTATCCTTTCCCAGAACAATTGTTTTGGCGAATAGCATAGAAATACAATTACACGGGTTTTGCGACGCAAGCGAGGTGGCCTATGGGGCCTGTGTCTACATACGATCTAGAACCAATGAAGGTCGCGTGTCTATAAGACTACTATGTGCTAAATCCAGAGTAGCACCGTTAAAGACACAGTCGATACCACGTTTGGAGTTGTGCAGTGCAGTGCTGTTAACCAGATTAGTAAAAATGATCAAGGAGTCCTTACGACTGAGGATTGATAAGAACGTCCTATGGTCCGATTCGACCGTTGCATTGCAATGGATATATACTTCACCGCATTTACTAAAATCTTTCGTAGCGAACAGAGTTTCAGAAATCCAGGAGTTAACAGAGCAGGAGAGTTGGAAGCATGTGGCAACGCATGACAACCCAGCCGATTGTATATCCCGGGGTCAATTAGTTAGTGAGTTCCTGGAGAATAAATTATACGCGAATGGGCCTGAATGGCTAAATTCGTCACAAGAACATTGGCCCGTACGGCAACTGGTACTTAAAGATCTCCCAGAAGCTAGAAATACAATAACATGCTTGATAACAACTACGATACCCGATTGGCTAACGAAATATTCCTCCTTCATTAAACTACAAAGAATCGTAGTTTGCTGTCTAAGAATGAACCCCAGATGGCGAAAAAATATGACCACAGGCATTAATATCTCGATAAGAGAATTAGAACACGCGCATGATGTAATCATCAAGATTGTACAATTGGACTCATTTACGGCAGATGTGAAGGATATCAACGGGGGCACATTGAATAAAAAAAGTAAATTACTGGCATTATCACCATTCCTAGATATGACGGGAATACTTAGAGTAGGCGGACGCTTAAAAAACGCAAATTTATCATTTGACCAAAAGCATCCCATACTACTACTGAAATCTCATCATATTGCCAGGCTGATCATGAGACACTACCATGAAACGAACTTTCATTCAGGGCCACAGCAAACCCTTAATGCCATAAGGCAAAGATATTGGCCGGTAAATGGCAAAAATTTGGCGCGTGAGATTGTTCACAAATGTACACGTTGTTTTAGAATTAAACCGAAGACTAGTTTCGAATATCCAATGGGTGATTTACCCAAAAACCGGCTAATCGCCTCGAGGCCTTTTGAAAACATTGGCATCGATTATTGTGGACCCTTTTTTATAAAGGAGAAAAGATTCCGTAACACTAAGAAAATCAAGGCGTATGTGGCCGTATTTATATGTATGGTCACGAAGGCAGTTCACTTAGAACTCGTTAGTGACTTAACGACAGAAGCCTTTCTAGCTAGTCTTCGGCGCTTTTTCTCACGACGTGGCTATGCAAGTCACATATATACCGATAATGGTACTAATTTCGTAGGAGCTCAGAGGGAACTACAAGACCTATTCAACTCAGCTGAACATCAATTAAGGGTCAAAAATGAATTAACCAAAAAAAATATATCGTGGCATTTTTCACCACCGAGAAGCCCCCATTTTGGGGGACTGTGGGAGGCCGCAGTAAAATCGTTCAAACACCACATGATTCGTGTCATAGGTGATGCCATGTTCACATTTGAACAAGTCAACACATATATCATAGAAATCGAGGCAATATTAAATTCGAGACCTTTAACTCCTCTATCTTCCGATCCCAATGATCTGCAACCTCTTACACCAGCACACTTCCTTATTGGAGTTCCGGCAAATAGGTTATCCGCGTGGCAACACATTCAAAAATTACGACAACACTTCTGGTCCAGATGGTACAAGGAATATCTAAATCAATTAAACATTCGTACCAAATGGCATGGAAACAGCCAACTGACCGTTAAGGAAGGCCTGTTAGTAATTGTGAAGGAGGACAATGTTCCACCTATGCGTTGGCCGATGGGCCGAATCATAAAATTATATCCGGGTAATGATAATATCATTCGGGTGGTTGACGTGAAGACGAACACTGGTGTCTACACGAGAAATGTTCTGCGGTTATGTCCGTTGCCAATAGACACGGAGAAAGAAACAGATAATTAAGCAATGTATTACCTTCATTTAAATGTTAATATACAATAATTCTAATATCCTGTTATATTGAAAATATCAAAATACAAGTTACGACATGTGATTTATTTACAATGAATCAGAATGTTAATTCCCTGATTGAACATAATTGTTCAAGGTGGGCGGAATGTTGCGTCTTGCGTGACATTAAGATAGATAATTTGGAAATGTGAGAATGCATGTAATGCAATAAGAATTATCATTAGCTCTTAAAAGGCTATTTAAATGAAACCGTCGCGGTGCGCGGCGGTAAAGGAAGGAGCACTGTGACGATTAGATATCGACACAGTTAAGATTAAATGTATGGGTGACACCCATAAGCCTTCGTAGCCAAGGAAATACCGAGGCAGATTTGTTAAAAACAACGGAATGAAGCAAGCGGTTCGCGGAGCTCTCTCGCTCATCGACCGTCGCCGAGCACACATGTGCCACGCATATCCGAGAAGGCAAGGAATAATACCGACCAGGATTAATATCTGAAGCACGGCGTGACCGACAAGGGCAGTCGAGGAATTGCACTAAGAATTCTTCAATCGTAAGTCTCAATTCCATAATACTAAAGAATGGGTTGGACCTTACAACTCCAACCCGAGAATTAATAAGGACGAAAAGATGGCGTTCGCCCACATAACGATAGAAACAAAAGATGGCGTTTGCCCAATAAATGTTTGGCGTAAGACTTCTACAGAAGCAGCATAATATCTGGCGTAAGACTCCTACGGAAGCAGCATAATATCTGGCGGAAGACTTCTACGGAAGCAGCATAATATCTGGCGTAAGACTTCTACGGAAGCAGCAGGATTAGTGGCTTAAGACTTCTAAGGAAGCAGCCTATCTAACAATTCATTCAATCCAATAGAACATGGACATCTGTCCAATCAACAGAAATGAATAAAGAAATTTTAGTTTAATATCCAAGTTGTAGAACAATTCATTTATATGTAGCCCTTTCCTCAGATCCGAAGTCTATTAGTTCAAAACACCAGATGTGATCCCTCATTCGTGAGATTAGTTGCCATCGGGACAGTCGATTCTCGTTCGTGTCCAGCAGCGAAGCTTCAGGAAGAGCGTTCAGTGCTCCTCCAACCAGGAAGTGTCCTGGTGTCAGCGCCTGCAGGTCATCTGGATCGTCCGTGAGTGCACAGATGGGCCGTGAATTGAGGCAGGCCTCAATCTGAGTCAGCAGCGTAGACATTTCCTCAAATGTCAAGGTATGTGCCCCCGCTTGTCCAGGAACGGAGTGAGTGGCAGCAATGGACTTCGTTTCTTGAGTGGCTTTCCCTTTTTCAGCGCAACAATATCCTCAGGGAAGGCAGCCTGCTGAGTAAGCTTGAGCCAACACGTCTCCGCTTCTTCCAGCTCAAGAGCGGAGAGACAGCTGCTCACTGCTAGGGAATCCTTTCCCCGGTGTTGCTTGGGAAGCCATCGCCTACACCAGGCAGTAATCCTGATCAGCCGCAGGAAAGAAGACGAATCGATGACCAGAGGTTCTTCGTTGGTACACTTGACTGCCACAGCGTGCACAGTCCTTCCTCGTTGCTCTGGCAAGTCAGCTGGCTCTTCGTCACGGGGAGCAGGCAGCTCCTGCTGTCGAAGGAAGCCGGGACCCTGCCACCAAAGCGGATGCTTGGGGAGTTCCGAAGGTGCAATCCCTCTGGACGCACAGTCAGCAGGATTTTCAGCTCCAGGAACATGCCTCCATGTGGCATCAGGCAGGAGCCGTTGAATTTCGGAGACTCTATTCGCCACGTAAGTAGCCCACTTGTTGGGATGGCCCTTAATCCATGCGAGGGTGACCGTGAAATCCGACCATAAATGTACTGGGGCGTATTGCAGGCGAAGGACCTCTTGAATCCGGTGTGTCAGCCGGACCAGAAGGACAGCTGCGCAGAGCTCAAGTCTTGGCAGTGAGACTTGCTGCAAGGGAGCCACCTTGCTTTTTGCAGCCAACAACGAGATTAGTGGTTGTCTCGTTCCATCGAACTGTCGAAGGTACAAGACTGCAGCATACGCTTGCTCCGAGGCATCACAGAAACCCACCAAATCCACTCCGTCCACCGAGCCCAAAGTGACAGGTCGTGGGATTGAAAGTGAGGTTAGCTCACCCCATTGGGACCGGAATTCTGTCCACTTTTCCACCAAGCTCGTGGGAAGTGCGGCATCCCAGTCCACCTTCAACAACCAAGTACTTTGAATATAGATTTTGGCTCTTACCGTGACAGGTGTGAGCCATCCAAGAGGATCAAACAGCTGTGCTGCTTGAGACAGGATGGTCCTTGTCTCCCAACGTGATGTGGTGCTCGGGTGTCTCTGCTGCCCGAGGGAGAGTCTTCAGCAGAGCCTCAGAGTTTGACGCCCATTTCTGCACGGGGAAGCCGCCCGCCATGCAGATTCTAAGGAGCTGGTCCTTCAAGACCAGTAATTGCTCCTCACTGGCCGCTCCGGTGAGTATGTCGTCCACATACATGTTCTCCTTCAGAGCCAGAGCCCCAACAGGATAGCTGGCCATCTCATCCTCTGCCAACTGGTGAATGGTGCGGATGGCTTTAGGTGCTGCAATTTTTGCAGGTTGAACAAGTCGTCCTCGCGATCGATGATGGAAAGGAAGAGATCACGAAAGGCAGGCCACTCCTCAAACTTCCCATCGAACTCTGGTAGCTGGAGTTGACGCAGGGAGCTGCGAGAAGATCGCTCACGGAGGTGAGTGACGGTGGAGTCTCTCCTGATGAGAGCCCTGTAATCGTAAAATCACCTGTAATCGTTGCCTTCTGCTCACTGTATAAGGCTTCCGCCTTTCCTTCGAAATCCAGTGTCCAGTACTCGGTAGCCTTGAGTTTCTCTCGGTGGAGCCGGAGCAGTTCAGCGTGGCCGGCGTCAAAGCAACCTTGTATTTTTCCAGGTTCTCCAACCTTACTTCAACTGCGCCTAAGGTGAGGCTGTTTTCCTTAGCCGCTTTCACAACGGATTCGGAGATGTTTTCCATCCATCGGTGAAACTTGAGCTGTTCCAGTAACTTGTCTTCCATTGTAGGTTATATGGGACTGCTGGTTTTCGGGATTATATCCGGCTCGAAGGACCATTTAATGTTTGAGGAAAGAATGGATGGATAACTATAAGTGTGGTTTGGAAGCGGTGGAGATTGAGACTTGGATTGTGATTGACACGTGGAAGATGAGTTCAAATATATCTGTATATTCTTCAAGCAGGAATATTAACTTGGTACACTTATTTGCGAACAAACATGCGATAAGTAAAGCGGAAGCAGTTTAGAGCAAGCACTCAGAATAGTTTGGTTTCACACAGAGCAAGCACTCAGTAGAAGCGAGAATTAGACTTTGAGCAAGCACTCAGATACACTATTCTTACGCAATTGCCAAGCAGCAAAAGAGGATGTGCGCCTAATTACTCTCCTATTTATAACCTTCCCATCCCTACTCCCTTCACCCACGCAAGTTCCGGTTCTGGAGCGTTCCAGAAAGTTCTAGTCAGGAAGTGACATGTTATAGAAAAAGTATTATGAAAATGCTCGTTAACTGCCGGTGAGCTAATTTGCCTCGTGGGTGGGCCAGGTGAGTGACCGCTGTCACACCTAACCCCACCTGTCAAATATGAGACGCAGCGCTGTCTGACGTCGCTCCGCGCGCTAAGTTCAAGCATCTTGAACACCAGGTGTCTAGTTTCCATCAGCAATAGTCAAGGTTGCTGATGCAACAATTCGCCCTCGTGCATATCGACGGGTAGATTGGGTCTCAAGGTTAGCTGACCAGGTGTCTAGTTTCCCTCAGCAATTTTCAAGGTTGCTGACGCAGCAATTCGCCCTCGTGCACATCGACGGGTAGACGCGGTGACGTCACCGCGCGAAATTTTTGGTGTCCCAGAAACCGCTTTGTTTAATCTACTATCCTACTTGACTCTTGGTGACTGGAAGAGTCACCTCAAGGGACACCGGGCTGGCCCGCGGGCTGCCTATCGCTGCTTCGGACAAGGAGAGCCTACGGCCGGCACCGAGACTCGCACGGGAAGTACAACGAACAAAGAACAAAGGGACGCGCGGGGCTTACCGGTCGTTCGCTGCTTCGCCTTTCTCGCCTTTCTCCGAGATACTTGAAGCCTCCGGGATATTCGGAAACTCGTCCGGGGAATCACTCGTCACAATTTGGTTGGGCTCTGCTCGCTCGCTCGTTCGATGAGAATTTCAGTCGCTCTAGTCGCCTGGAAGTCGCACGTCCGCTCGAAAATCGCGTCACCACAAGAGTGGCGAGTTCCTACGCGTTCCCTAATTTCTAGCCCCGCGCGCGCCCCGCGTCCCTCCCGCTAGTCCATCAGCGCCGCGCCGTGTCAAGGGGTTGCCGGGTAACTTAGCGCGCCTAAGTCCCTCGGCCTGGGCCTCTACCGCTGTCGGTAGGGCAGGAGTCGCTGGTACGTTTGCCGATCTTCCTTCGCCGAAGCCGGCCTCCTCCCAGGCTGCATCGTGGCTTTTGTCGTCTCGTTGTCACAGGGGATGAGCGCCTCCGCTGGACTTCGACCTTTCCCCCCGCATCTTCCATCGGCCCTGTCGCTCCTTATGCCGACGGAACATACTCCTTGTCCCCTTGGTGCCACCTCGTCTCGTTCTAACTGCCGAGGAATCGTTGCCCGAAGGCGAGTTAGTCTACGCGCTTCGATCTAGGAGGTGCCCCTTGGAGTGACAGCTGTTCGAGCCGGCGGACGTGCGTAGCGACGAGCGGTTCTTGTGGCGGGGCGATTCTGCCCCGTCACAGCATCAACTTCAAGCAGAGCGAGCTGATCAGTTTGGTGATTGGCCATATTAGTGATCCGGTGGTGCGCCAGTCGCTGATTAACGCGCGCTATGAAAACACCGCCGATCTGCTGGCGGGGATGTCCCAATTCACAAAACTATCAACACGCGGGGTGGAAAACACCTCGACTAAGAATCCTTGGCACGAGCCAACTAAATATGAGAGTAGGGCAGCGCCTCCAAGGAAACGTTGTTTCGAGTGTGACCAATATGGCCATTTAATAGGGAACTGCCCAAAGAAACGACGAATTGAAGGAACGGAAAGGGTGGAAAGTGGAAGGACAATGGAGAGGTACAGTACAACAATTAACACCTGCAACTTTCGCCAAAAAAGAGGCCGCAAGGAAGCAGATTGCTGGGCAAAACAAAGGGCACCAGGAACGCAGTCACGACACAAGCCGAACCAGGATACGGCCAAAGCAGAAGTCAACACGTGTTTTTCCCTGCGACACAAGCCAACACCCATAATATTGAAGAACAGTTTCACGAAATCCTGTCTTGTTGACAGCGGCGCGACGTGTTCACTCGTGAAGGAATCTGCCGCCAAAAAAGCCAATTTGAAAACGGAAACATTTACAACTAATATAAAAGGGATGGGTGATTTGAACGTGACTACCCTCGGCTGTACAACGGCAATAATACAAACGGAAGGTATCAGCGTAGAAGTTGATTTGCTCGTCGTCCCCGACTCAGCCATTCATTACGACGTTACTCTTGGGAAAAACATCCTGCCACACACCGGGCTCCAGATGCTGACGGATTCCGATGGGACGACCTGCCTTCGATACCGGAAACCCGATGCTTCGAGCAAAGACAATGAGGCGTCTCCGGAATGCATGAAACTGCAAATCATGGAAGAGGCGGCAAAAGGTCCTGTAGGTAAACTATTAACAAAATACGAAGCAATGCTGACAGTCGGCAATCGGGTTAGGCGGGTAAATAGTGGCGAGTTGAAAATTCAACTCCAAGAAGACAGAGTAGTCTGCTACCGTCCATATAGTTTGTCTTTAACGGAACGAGAAAAGGTGCGGGAGATTATAAATGATTTACTCGAAAACGGTATCATTCGGGAAAGCAGTTCACCTTTCGCGAGCCCTATGATCCTCGTCAAGAAAAAGAATGGGCAAGACCGCTTATGCGTCGACTTTCGCGCACTAAATAAAATTACAACTAAAGACCAGTACCCTTTACCTCGGATTGATGATCAAATGGACCGCCTAGGTAAAGCAAAGTATTTCACGACAATCGACATGGCAGCCGGGTTTCACCAAATCCCTATCGCGGAAGAATCTATAGAAAAGACAGCATTCGTAACCCCCGACGGCCATTACGAATACTTGCGTATGCCTTTCGGGCTATGCAACGCCCCTGCCGTTTTCCAGAGAGCTATAAATAACGCTCTCGGTAACCTTAGATACACGATAGCATTAGTATACCTGCACGATATTCTGATCCCCTCGCAAACTATCGAAGAAGGGGTGCGTAATCTAGACCGCGTACTAGAGGCCCTGAAAAGAACCGGGTTTACCTTAAATATTGGGAAATGCAAATTCTTCCAAACCACAATAGAGTATTTAGGTCGCGAGGTCTCATCGGCTGGAATTCGACCCAGTAAAGGGAAGGTTAAAGCACTAGTAAAATCACCTACACCTACAACCGTGAAACTTTGGGTTTACCATTGTAGGAAAATACAATTGGTCCACAGTTGGTCCAAGTCGGGCGGGCCCGACCGCCAGAGTCGGCACGACTCTGGCAGCCAACTCTGGCCCAAATGTTCCTGGGGGTTGGGATGATCACTAGGGTCCAAAGTTCATAGCCTACTGTGGGCCACACATGGCAACCGAAGTTCGTCCAACCTTGGTAATCATATTGTGCCGATCCTAAGCCAATCATTTTTTTTGCGGTAAATGGATTTATTTAAACCCATAGCTACGTGATACATTCTCAAAAAGGCTACGCAGGAGTATACGTTACGTTGGTGGTTTTCGATACATTTTTTTTAATTATTTGATTATTTGAAATTCAGTATTAACCTCCATAAGGTCCTCGGATAAAGCACGAGCAAAGAGCCATCGAATGTCAATAATATTAATTTTGAACCTGAATTAAACAAAAATTAATTTTTTCCTCACCTTCTATTGCACAGAATAATTTGTAACGATTTTATATTTCAATTGAACCGAGTTACAAATTTTCAAATTAACATATTGGCACAGTACAGAACAAACCATGTGAACTAGTGAAGAAGAAAAATCGGCGGTGTTGGGATTCGAACCTGGGTCCACAAGGTTGGCGATCCGTCGCTCTGCCATGTTTTTTTTTTTTTTTTTTTAAAGAGATTTATTTCATGTTTGGTGTATGGTACAATAGATAATACACTTTAGGTCAGAAATAAATATAGAAAAAGGACCTTACTTGCTATGGAGACTAGGGTCAGTGGAAGTATACTGGTCCCTGATGGGATCTCGTATTCTTGCGAGTATTTTGGTTGTGTAGGTTTATAATGTAGTATAGGGGGGTGGGGTGGTAGCGTAGAGAGAGTTTCGCTATCATCGATATAGTAGGGTAGTAGAGGCTTGTGGAAGAATTCTGCGGTGAGATGAGCAGAGTAAAAACCACTAATATCAGGCTCGGTAGAGGAGGGGGGGGGGGGGGTACAAAGGGAAACTGTGTTCTAACGGGGTAGGCGCATGTTAAGACTAGGTTTAGGCGAGGGGGTCGCATGGATGGTTAAATATAGCGCACGTTAATTGTTCTTCAGGAGGTGGTTAAGTTGCGTTTGTTGCAAAAGTGATTCTGGGTAGCGTTAGTGGTTCTAATTGGGTTTTCTTTTTCTTCTGCGGCGGATTTCGTCTAGGTATCTGGAGTCTGATGAAAGCCACCATAGGCTTTTACTTGTTCGGTGGTAATCAGTTATGTCTTTCGGGGGGAGAGATCTGGAGTACGCAAAGTTTTGCGGTTTGGTGGCGAGCTCGTTCCATTCCCAAAAGATTTTCTTGTTGGCGCAGTGTCGCTTAATATGATAGATGATGGGCGTGTTGTTGGCATCTTGAATGCGGCCTTGATCGTCGTATGTTGTGAAGGCTTGTGGTGGGATATATTCGGATTGACTATATTGGTCAGTTTCAGAATTGTCTATAGTTGCTAGGTTTTGTATTATAAGATTATCTATTTGAGGCAGTGTCCTAAGATATCCCCTGGTTAGTCGGATGGTGAAGCAGTCTATTCTGTTGATGTTGGCGTTCTGGTATAACTCTTGATTGCTGATGCGTTTCAGGAAATTTGATTCGGGTGAGCGGTACAGTCGCAGGCAGGTTTAATATTGGTCTAATCAAGGCTTGGTAACAGATGACTTTTGCTCTTTTGCTGAGGTGGTTATTATGGAACAGTCTGCTGTTGGCCTTGAATGCTCTTCTTGCTTTGTCAAGTTGGATGATGGGGTGTTTGGTGAATCTCATTAGGTGGTCAATGTGAAAACCTAAGTATTTTGTTGTTTGCACATGTGGTAAGGTGGCTATTATGTCAGTTCCCGGGGTGTTGGCTGTTATGTGGAAGAGTTTAGCAGAGTCTTTATTTGTTTTCGCTAGGTAGTGCACTGGTCGTCGGAACAGTATAGATTCACACTTGTTGGGGTTAATGCGTAGATTCCACGTGCAGTAGTATTCGTTGACTTTGTCAACTAGGTCCTGTAGCTTGGTGTTGATTAGGTCGTCTGCGAATGCTATGGAGTATGTGCTATTGTTGCTATTCAGATCGAATAAGTTTAAAATATCGCTGTTGTAGATGTTAAAGAGGATGGGGGAGTTGACAGTCCCTTGTTGTAGTCCTTCGGAGATTTTGAACTTAGTGGAGCTGATGGTGGAGCCAGTGAATGTGTTGAAGTATTTATCGCTGATCATGTCTATTATGATGAGGATGAGCCATTCCGGGAACCTTTTTTTGTGGAGCTTGAAAATTAGTCCGTTTAGCCATATTGAGTCGAAGGCTTTTTCTAGGTCGATTAAGGTTGCAGCCACTGACTCTTTTCTGTTGAGGTGGTAGCAGATGTCGGAGGTGAATTTGTTGATGGCATGGATGGTAGAATGGCGGTGACGGAATCCGAACTGATTATTAGGGATGATGTTTGCTTCGTTGCAGTGATTGGTTATGGCATTGTTAATTATTGCTTCGTAGACTTTGCTAATACTAGGTGTTAAGCTGATTGGTCGGTAGCTGGCTGGGTCTGTAGGGGGTTTGCCTTTTTTGTGTATGGGGATGATTTTAGCGCATTTCCATGGTGTTGGGAAGTAGTAGTTGTTTAGCGCATTATTGAATATTATTGTGTAAGCTCTGACAATGTTGGGGGGGAGCTTTTTTAATAAGATTGGTGGTATGTTATCAGGGCCCTGTGATGATTTGTTGGGCAGCTTGGATAAGATTTTTGTTACTTGTGTACTGTTACAGAAGAAGTTGTCGTTTCTATGGGAGTAACTGGGGTTAGTGGCTCTGTTGTCTTCGCTGAACGAACAGTATGTTATGCTGTTCTCATGATGTGTTTGTAGCGTTTGTTTGTAGTGTTTGGATTGTGTATCGGCGATATTTTTTAATCTTGAGTTGTTGTTAAGGTGTCTTGGGGAATTGATACTTTCATAGTAGGCTCCGATTGTGTTCAGGATATCTTCAGTGTTTGTGATGGTATACTCATTGTTTGTGCTGGTCCATAGGCTGGTATTGCAACCGCTGGCTTCTATAATTTTGTGGTTGTCTTTCTATATCCGTATTTCTGTTAGTGAATTGTGTTGTCTTGGCCGGAATAGTCGGTTGATTGTTGGGAAGAAGTTGTGGGTGTCGCGGTGATCAGTCTGTTTAGCGATGGAGGACCAGTAGCTGTCCGCCATTCGTTGGAGTTCAGTTGTCAGTTCATATTTCACTTGTTTGATTGCAGTTTTTATATGCAGTGTGAGGGGTTGTCTGCAGGTTGGGTCATGTTTCAGGAGTTTGTGAAGGAATGTTATTAGAGAGGATTTAGCTTTTTGCAGTTTTCTTGTTTTGGTGTTAGTGTACTTATGTATGTCTGAATCTGTTGAGTATTTGGGTACTACTTGGTTTGCGATATTATTTATGGTGGTGGAGAGGTCTGTTATATGGGTGTCTATTTCTTTTATTGATAAGTTTTTGTCATCTGGGATGATTGTGGTGTAAGCGGCCTTGAGCTTTTTGGCAAATTTTTTCCAGTTAGTGGCTTTATATTTAAGTGCGGCTTGTGGTGGGTGAAGTAGTATTGGTATGTTGTGTTCGTTGTTAAATTCAATGGAGAGCGAGATGGCTTTGTGATCGCTATCGTATGGTAGTGTTTTTAGCCGATTTCTGGTAAGGCCGGGGGTGACGAGGCGATTGTCTAACAGGCATATATCGAGATAGGTGTGTGCTGGGGTGTATGTTGGTTCGAGGGTTGTGAGCAGCCTTAATTTATATTGGAATTCGTGTTGTTGTAACCAAGTGTTGAAGTAGAGTCCTCGTTGGTTGTTGGCTCGGTCTCCCCAGTTTTTGGATCTTGTATTTAGATCACCAGCTAATATGTAGTAGTTGTTGGGTAGCTCTAGTTTTAGTAGTGCAAATAAGGAGGTGAGTTCAGAGATATACAGGGCTCTGTTGTCGTTGGTGGCGTAAGGGCTTATTATGAATAAGTTACTATTGTTGTTTAGTACGATTTTGATGATGGTGTATTCTAGTATTTCATTGTTGTGTGAACTGGGACGTGTGATAACTTTGTGGTTAATTTTGCTTCTTATGAGGATAGCAGTGCCTCCCCCTTGGAGTGCGTAAGGGCGGTCAGTTCTGATGAGGGTGTACTCTTTAAAGTTGGGTTTATGGATATTGGATAGCTTCGTTTCTGAGATTAATATTATGTCATGATGGTGTTTGTCTATGAATGACTGCAGTTCCAGTCTTTTACTTTTGGAGATCAGAGAGTTGACGTTAATAGCGGCTATTTTAAGTGTAGCATGGGTTAGGGGGCTAATTGTATTTGTGGTGGTGGTATTCATTATATTAGACATCATTGGTGAAGATGTTGAAGATGTGATCTATTCTGGAAGCGTTTATAGCTATTTGGTTTGCTAGGAAGCTAATTTGTTCCTTTATCATTTGGCTTATGTCTTCTTTAAGGTCTTTAAGCCAGGTGGGTGTTGGCTGTGGCGGGTGTGTTTGTGTATTAGTGGTTTGGGGGCTGATGATGTTATTAGTGTTGTGTGTAGGCTGAGAGGATGGTGGGTTGGGTCCGGTTATTGGGGGGTGAGGAAGCCCGGATGAGGTTGCTTTGGCATAGGAGAGGTTTGGGTTTATGGGTCTGTAGATGCGAGTGGCTTTGTCAGATAATATCTGACGGTTGTGCTGTATATTGGTTTTTTTGAGGCTATGGACAAATTTTAAAAATTTGCAGCCATTGTATGATGCTGGGTGACCATGTTCCCCGCAGTTGGCACATAGCAGGTTCTCTTTGTTGCTATTTTCAGTTATTGTGCATTTACCTGGGTCATGTGATTGGGCGCATTTGACGCATCTGTAGGCTAAGTAGCAGTTGGGCCCTCATTAGGGCCGAGAATAGGCGTCTGAGGGCCAGGATCGCCGACCTCGAGGGGGAGATTTTCTCCCTCATGGACACCCCGCCGCCCTGGTGGGGGCGACGGGGTAGTGCCGGACTCTTACCGGCTAAAACCCCACGGTGGCCATCCTCGGCGCTGACTGGGGCGACACCGGGAACTCTGGTAGAACACTACCGGTGCCGCCCCGCGCCCGCCCCCTATTGGAGGCACGTCTCGTGGTGGGGGAGCGGCCATCCGCTCTCTCGCTTTCACGAGAGAGGGAGGCTTCCCCCACTACTCGCGGGGAGACACGGCTCACCGCACTCCTTCGCTAGCGGCGAAGGAGGCGGGAACCGCGCCCCCGCATTACCCACCCCTCCTGGGCGGGTCGTGCGACCACTACACGCCCGCCCCGCCTCGGGGCCGCTTGCGCAGGCGACAGAGCCACCACTCTGCCGCCTCGCGGCCCCTTGGCAAGCACCCGGCCCGTCAACGGGTCGAGATCCGTCGACGGGACCGGGGCTTCGCTCTACTGCGGGGGGACAAGATCCCCCCGCGCGGGTCGGCGGCGGGGACGGGCCCTCTGCAGACGGAAGGGGTCCGTCCTCTCCCGCCGCCGCTCCGCCTCCTCCTTCTGGGAGAGCACTTCCTCGCAAAAGGCGAGGAAGGCTCTCCACGACCTCTCGCTGCCGAGGATCTGTCGGATGACCGTCGGCAGCGAGAGGTCCCTTCCGATATACCGGACCAGGACACGGCGCTGTTCCCTCCAGGCCCTGCAATACTGGAGGGTATGTTGCGCCGTGTCCGGGTCCCCATCACAATGGTGGCACTGTGCCGTCGCCTCCTTCCCGATGCGACGCAGGTACTCACCGAAGCAGCCGTGCCCGGTAAGCACCTGCGTCGCGCGGTAGGAGAGCTGCCCCCTGCCGCGACTCAACCAAGCCTCGAGGCTCGGGAGAATCGCCCCGACGGCTCTGTGGCGGGAGTTGGCTGGATCTTCCAGCCTTTCCCGCCACATCTCGACAACGAGCCGTCGGGTCTGGCGCTTGAGCTCCTCGACCGACCGTTCCGTGGGTGTTCCGTCCCTGTTGCGGAGGGCGCGAAGACCCAAATAGGTCCTCGCGTCCCCCACCGCCAGGATGTCCAGGGGCGGAAACCTCGCCAGTAGGGTGGCCGACGCCAGGGAGATCGTGCGATATCCTCGCACGACCCTGGCGGCCATCCGACGCTGTACCCTGAATAGCAGGGCACAATTGCGCCGGCTGGCCGCCAGGTCGTCCGCCCAGACTGGTGCCCCGTAGAGCACCATGGAACGGACGACTCCCGCATAAAGGCGTCGGACACCCTCCCACGGTCCCCCGATGTTGGGCAGCAGGCGTCCTAGAGCGCCTGCTGCCTTCTCAACTCGGGGGATAAGCCGGCCGAAGTGCTCGTTAAAGCGCCAGAGGCCGTCCAGGGTGAGTCCGAGATACTTCATCGTATCTCTCACCTGGACGCGGGTCTCTCCTACCGCAATCCACCGCTGGGGAGGCGGCCCCGCATACCGTTGGCGATCGTAAAACCAGATCGCCTGGGTCTTTTGCGGGGCCACCCGAAGGCCCAGTCGGTGGATTCGGGCGACGACACAGGCCACCGCCGTCTCCGCAACGCGGATGGTCCTCCTCCCATCCTCCCCGCTGACTACCACGAGTGTGTCGTCTGCATAGCAGATCACCGTGGAGTCAGCGGGGAGTGCAGCCCGCAGGACGTAATCGTAGCCGAGGTCCCATAGCAGGGGGCCCAACACGGACCCCTGCGGGACCCCGGCGTACGTCTCCCTCTCATACTCCTGCGTCCGGCCCATGAACTTAATGCCCCTGTCGGCGAGGTAGTCCCCGACGACGGCCCGTAACTCAGGGGGCACTCGATGGTACTCGAGCGCCTCCCTGATGACCCACCAGGGCAGGGTGTTAAAAGCATTCACTATATCCAAGGATATAGCGATACACACCCTGCCCCGGCTTGCAGCCGACTCCGTCAGGGACCTTAGGCGCTTGATCGCGTCTATCGTCGATCGTCCCTGACGGAAGCCGAACTGCCCGTCGTCGAGGTCCGGACCTGTCGCCGACAGGTGCCGGACGAGGCGATTGGCAATAACTCTCTCGAAGAGTTTGCCCGCCTCGTCCAGCAAGCAAATGGGCCGGTACGCGGAGGGAGAGTCCGCGGGCCGCCCATCCTTCCGGATGAGGACCATCCGCGCCCGCTTCCAGGAGCGGGGGAACCTACCGCGCCTCAGACAGCTGTTAAAAAGCTGCCCGAGGCGCGGGACCAGGACGCCCATGGCCATAGCCAAGGCCCTGCCTGGGATGCCGTCCGGGCCCGGCGCCCTGTTCGCGCGGGCCCGGAGACGCCTAATCGCGGCGTCGAGCTCGCCGCCAGTGACCCCCATGGTGGCCTCGTCCCACTCAAAACGGGGACGAGGCCGACCGGGGGTGGGGTCCTCTGCTCCCGCAGGGAACAGAGTAGCCACCACCCGGTCGAGAAACTGGGGGTCAAGCAGCTCCGTTGTTGGGGGCGCCCATGGACGTAATCGTCCCATGACGATTTTGTATGGGCGCCCCCACGGATCCCCGTCCAATGTGGCGACGAGCTCGTCCCAGGCTTTGGCCTTGGCGGCTTTGATGGCCCGCTGCAGGGCGACCGCTGCCTCGCGGTACGCCGCATACAGCTGGGCCACCTCCGCCGCGACCTGACCGCGCCGTCTCCTGGCGCGGGTGTACTGGCGCCTGCGGTGAACGCAGGCGGAGCGCAGGACAGCGATGTCCTGCGACCACCAGTACACCCCGCCGACGCGGGGGGCCGTGCTCGGGGCATTGCGACGTCGCAAATCGACGTCATCGCGCCCCGAAGCGACTCGGCCCCCTCGTCCCGGTCGGGAGACTCGTGCTCGTCCCCCGACCCGTCCTGCCAGGCCACGGCGATCGCTGCCGCCATGAGAGCGTCCCGGTCTAGGCGCCTCAGCGCCCATCGCGGTGGTGGGTTGTCTCCTCCACCACGAGGGTTGCCCGCTGCTGGCGGGCGGCGCGTCGGGGCGACGGGTGTGGCGACCACCTCCATCGTCAGATAGAGGTGGTCGGAGAGCGTCTCCTGCTCTTCCACAACCCGCCACCCGGACACACGGCGCACGGTGGCCGGGGAGCCGAAGGTCAAATCGACGACCGACTCCCCATTCCACCGCACGCACGTGCTAGCCGACCCCCGGTTGATTAACCGGAGGTCGTGCTGCGCCGCCCAGTCCAGCAGCATCCCGCCCCTTGCGTCGTCCCGGGGGTTGCCCCACGCCACAGCGTGGGCGTTGAAGTCCCCCAGGACGAGTACCGGGCGCGGCCGTGTGCGGGAGATGCACCCGCCGACCGCACCCAGGTACGCCTCGAACGCATCGAGGCCGCAGTTGGGCGAGATGTAACAACCCACCACCGCGAGGTTCCCCCACTGCACCGCCACGAATCCCCGCCCCTGCTCCAGGGATGAGCAGAGGGGGGAGTCGGGCCAGTGGGTGCGAATGATCGCGACGGAGCCGCACGCATCCCCGACCCAATTAGGGTCGCTGGGAGGTACGGCGTACGGCTCCGCCGCGATCGCCAAACTCACTCGCCACTCGCGCAGGGTGTGGACAAGGAGGTCCTGGGCCCTGCGCGAGTGGTTGAGGTTGGCTTGGAGGAGGCGCTGGGACATTATTACGCCGTGTCCATGGCCTCCTCCAAGCCTCCCCCACTTTGGGCCGCTTCTGGCCCCTTGGCCGCCTTCTCCGCCGGCTCGGCGGGGGCGGCCACTTTCGGTCGTGGTGGCGGTTTCGGCTTGGGTGCCGTCCTCGCCACCACGACCTTCAAGGGCGGTACCACCGGGACGCTGGAGACAACAGCCAGCGCCGGTGGTCCGCCCCTGCCGCCCTTCGCCTTTGGCGGCGGAGCCTTCCCCGATTTCGGGTTTGGCTTCGCCGCCGCAGGCTTCTTGGAGGCCTTTTGCCGCAAGGCGCGGCAGGCCTCGCCGCCGAGTCGGTGCTCGGCCGGGCGGCCGAGGTCGCTGCAGAGATGTAACAACCCAAGCGCCTCTACCCTCACGGAGGTCCAGCCGATGGTAAGTCGGCCGACCTCCGTGATCCTCCCGGCCGCGGTAAGTGGGCACCGCAGCCAGAAAATTTGCCCTCCCTGGGTACCAACCAACCCAATTTTAAACCTCCCTATACAACCCAATTCTTTCCTCGAAGAACCCTTCTCCCTCATCGAATTTAATTTTGCCATCTGTAATACTAAAGCCAAATCAGCTCCGGTCCCTGATTCTATCGATTACAACATGATTAAATACCTCTCCGTCAAAATGAAACTTATTCTTCTAGATATCTTCAACGACCTCTTCAAAAACTCTCTCTTTCCCGAAAATTGGACCAACTCTCATGTTCTTTTCATTAAAAAATCAGATGGCATTAACTACAGACCCATAACTCTTACTTCTTGCATGTGCAAGCTTCTCGGACGGCTTATCAACACTCGTATCCAGTGGTGGCTTGAACACAATTACCTTCTCCCTGCGTCTCAATCGGGATTCAGAAAAGGTCGTTCCTATCTAGACCACATTTCTAATCTAACCATGCACATACAATCTGGTTTTGCCAAAAAACAATACACTTTCGCTGCCTTCCTAGACGTTAGTGCTGCATTCGATAATGTCCTCCCTGACCTCCTCCTCAATAAATTAATTTCTCTGGGCATTCCTAGCAGAATACTAAACTTCATCTTCGATTGGTCTTACTGTAGAAAGCTCACTTTTGAAAATCTCGACTGCATCAAACTAGTCTTTAAGGGTCTTCCACAAGGTGGAGTCCTAAGTCCCTTGCTTTACACCCTCTATGTATCCGATATAACTAACAACCTCCCTCAAACTATTCACATCTCTCAATTTGCGGATGACATCGCTATATACACTAGACATAAGATATTAGACAATGCCAAAGAGACCCTGGAGAGGGGTACATCCACCATACAGGGAAACCTTCGATCTCTTGGTCTGGATCTCTCTCCTGAGAAAACTGTGATAATAATTTTCAATAAGCGTCGCCTTCTACCTGGTACCTGCTCCATGAAAGTAGGTGACACAAACAAACCAAACTGTGATAAGACTAGATTCTTAGGGGTAATCTTTGACTTTAAGTTAACTTTCGCTGCTCACATTGAATATATTAAGTATCGTAGCCTTAAGCTACTCAACGTTATCAAGTTCCTGCGTGGAACTTGGTGGGGTGCCAGTCCGGACACCCTAATCACAATCTACAAAACACTCGTCAGATCAATTATTGATTACGGCAGCTTCATCTACTTTCCACATACCAGACGTCTAATAGACAAGATTGAAAGTATTCAACATAAGTTTATTAAACTTTGCCTCGGGCTAAGGACTAGCACCCCCAATAACATAGCATTAGCCGAATGTAAATGCCTCTCTATTGAAATTAGAGCGATGTTCCTCGGTGCTAATTTTGTATCCAAAATCCTCTCTAATCTAAGCCATCCATGCTTAGACTACATGAAAGAATGTTTGGATGTAACAGCTCACTCCTCATGTCCCAAGATTCTCTTCAAAAGTATCTCCCAGGTTCAAACCAATGACGATTGTATCTTTAAGAACTCCTCTTACATCTGTCACACTTCAAACTTCAGCTCTTTAATGCTAGAGACTGATTGCAATCTAACCTCAGGTTCTGACTTTAAGAAATCCTCCTGTCCTAACTCCTCTCTTGAATCCTTTATCCACCTCAATTATCCTACTCACATAGTTCTCTTTACTGATGGGTCTAAGACCCATACTGGAATGTCAACAGGAGCTGCTGTCACCTGCCCCGCTTTGAACTTCCATAGAGCCACTAGCATAAATAAGCTAGCATCGGTATACACCGCTGAGTGCATAGCCATTTCAATGGCTCTTGATTTTGCCTTATCAAATAATAACCAACCACATTTAATTTGTTCTGACTCTCTCAGTGCCCTTCTCACTATTAATAGATGTTCCATCTCCGTTCATACAAATCCATACATATACGACATTAAAAGTAAAATCCATTCGTTTCTTCGCTCTTCTTCCAATAACAGTAATATTTCCTTCCTGTGGATCCCATCTCACTGCGGCATTCTCGGCAATGAGGCTGTGGACACCCTTGCTAAGGAAGCCACCACCCTCCCTCCTGATCCCTCTATTAAAATTCCTTACAGTGATCTCAAAGAATTAAACAAAAGTCTCTGCTTTAAAAACTTTAACTCCGATATCATATCCAGAGGAGCTCTCAAGGGTATCCACTACTTTAAGAATTACTACAACAAGCTACATATCAAACCCTGGTATCATAAGTCTACCCTTCCGAGAGAAATTATTGTTCAGATATGCCGACTTCGCTCTAACCATTATAGTTTCCCTGCCTCTCTTGCTCGCGTTGGCATTACTTCCGATGCGACATGTGAATGCTCCCATCCGTCCATGGACATATCACATATTTTATTCGATTTTCCCCTGTGCAATAAGGGTCGATCATCCCTGATCGACAAACTTAAACGATCCTGTGATACGTCTTTAGAATTAGACAATATACTTAAGAAACCTAATATTAATGCATACAAGCACATTAACGATTACCTGCGTCTACACAACCTAAGCCCGTAACATAGATATACCATTGTTATACATTATGTAATGTTTATCATTGTTTCCACATACTGTTTATATTACCTCGTTATAATGTACATTTACACACACTGTATCAAGACTGATTGATTCCTCTGGAATCAAAGGCTTTAAAAAAAAAAAAAATAAAAAAAAACCTTGCAGCTGCGAGTCCGAACCGGTGTACCCGACGGACAATACAATCATAAAATCTCGCTCGCCTCGCCCGAGCTCGACTAGCGAGGAAGGCCCCGGGATACTCCCGCGCTCCGCCGCCCTTCCTCCTCGCCGCAATCTCACGCGCCGATTCCTCGCGCACAAAATAAAGGCCGAGTACCCGAGAACCAATCAGCCGCGTCGGCTGGCCGGAAATACGTCACGTAATAGGGCTCCTGCGAAGGGCCTCCAATCAGAAACTCGTTCGCGCCCACGTGGTCATGCCAGGCTGCGATTGGCCGCCGATCACGTGCCAGGAGTAGGAAGCCACGCGACCGGGCTTCCTGACTTAGAATCTGAGGAGCGACTCTCAGAACTTATTCTGCTGTTTTAACAAACAGAACCTTCTCCGCCGTCTTAGCGACTAGATCTCTTCAAAACTTGTACTGGACAGTAGTAGCTTTATTTTGAATCTCTTGAATACATTTCATTCATTTTCTTGAACTCCAATCTTTGCTTTGCTTATTATTATATTCCAATTTCCCGCAACTCCGCGAGCAGGGTGCCTCAGCACCCCACGGGCACACTTGCCCACGTTCAGCTCTCTGAAACCGCCGAACACGCAACAAGACACAGGGCGTTGTCGCGTAGCAAATTTCTTAACATCAGCTGCGATAACGGTTGCGAAACTACCACCGCCGCATTCGTCGTGGTCGCTGTATCGCTCGTTGCGAGCGATGCGCCAAACTTGTTGATCGGCATCGCTTGTCCCACTGATATCACAGGTCGATTGGTGATCAGTTTTTATACTATTGACGTGGAAGTCGCGCGACTTCCGACATGACATTATTTGGCAGGATCTCGGGAGAGGTGACATTGGTTCGCAGCATCTCCTTATACTCTCGGATATCGTGAACCAAGTTCTCCCTAATTTTCAATTCCATCGTTGTCAACGCGCGCTTCACAGTATCATTGATGTAGTCTCTCATCATCGTTGCATCATCATCATCCTTGGTTTAGATCGCGCGCTCTACAAGACGGCCGACATAGTCCACGGTTGTAATGTCATCGGCTTTCAGAGGTTCCGCTACGCTCTTTATCTTTCGACCGCGCGCGTCGAAAGAGTCACCCTTGAGACACAGGGCGTTGTCGCGTAGCAAATTTCTTAGCATCGGCTGAGAAATGACCGGCGTCGCTGCCGCCGCCGCCACCACCGCATCGTTCGTTGCGAGGGACGCGCCAAACTTGTTGATCGGCATCGCGTGCTCCACTGACATCGCACGTCGATGGGGCGATTAGTTTATAATCAATCCTGCTTCGCGGAGCTCCTCGATTATGGACATTATCTCATTATCATGACCGGTATGTCCAGCGTTTTGCGAGGAAACAAGCAGCCCCATGCGGTCCACCAGTTCGTTCGGATCGTCCCAATGAACGTAATCGACGGTATTATTATTATTCGTGGCAACCATCGCGCTCGGGAGTTGCAATGATATGCCCCTGCCTGCGGTGCTTTTGGGCGCGATCAGCTTCTTTATGATTTGCGTGTACTTATAGCCTCTGTTACCCCTGGTCTGTTTGGTCGGCGAATAGCTCGACTTATGCGCGTTCGAAAGTATCAGGATGTCCCTGTACGCGTTCAAATCAGTCTGCGTGTATTTTGAATTGTCGGGCATCTTCGAGAATATCAGATCGTAGAGGCCCAAAGTTCCTCTGTATCGTCTCCCACCGATCATAATGTTATCATCCACATCCACATCGAAGACGCAATTACCGATATACAGTCCATGATACTTGTCATGAAAGTAGACGCCGTATACATTGTCCACGGTATCCAGCATGTCCAGATGTAATAGCGTCAAGTATTTATTTGCCAGAGGTCCGAGTTTCTCGAGCAAAAATTCTCTTTCCGGGCGATATTCCTCTTCGTAGTTGTTTGGCTGTAGAGCAGCGCGTATTCGCGCA